>CM019750.1:0-345416 GCA_009761775.1 Ficus carica
TTTAGTTTTTTTTTTTTTTTTTTTTTTTTTTTTTTTTTTTTTTCCTTTGGTACATTGGTCTCTTGAAAACTATTTAAAAAAAAAAAAAAAACGATTCATCACTAAAAAATATTGCATATATAGATCTTTGTTTTTTACAACAAAATAAAAAGGTGCAGTGAACAATTAATGTTGATTCTCATACATAACAATGGTCAGTATAACATTACAAAAAATTGTTGATTCTCATATAAAAATCCAAATTATCATCAATAAGATATAATGAAACAAAAAGAAGACTAAAGTTGAAAGAAAAAAAAAAACTTACTATTTCCTTTTCATTGGAGGCTACTTTTCTTCTATTCATTGTTTGTTGATAAGGGTCGAGCATTTTGTATTATATATTTTAACAAAGGATATTTCAATTTTATTTATTTGTTTTTAAATAAGGTATGTGGAAAGTATATATTTGACCACTTTTTATCCTTAAAAGTAAATTAATTATGGATAATTAAGGAAAAACATAATTCATTAAATTGGGGTGTGGAAAAAGTGGACAAGGGGTGGCAATAAACCCACTTTTAAATGGATGGTTAAGATTGCACAATAGAAACAAATTGGCTAATTGGAGTTGCTTCAATTCACAAATCCAGTTAGTAAAACCGTAATAGGGAAATTCCATGGAGTTGTTACGAACAATTATAAAAAATAAGAACATGAATCAAGGTGATTACTGAAATATCCTTATTTGAGGTTTTCTATTTTGGCTTTTTATAAATAAAAAGGAGGGAAAATTAGGTGGATGTTTTTTTTTTTTTAGATAACTGACTATTTTCTTTAATCTATTTTAATTAGTTTATATAATAGTCCATCACTGATGTATCAATAACCTATTATTGATGGACCAATAGTGTATCAATGATGAAATATTATTATTTTATATTTCTTAATCTCTAACCATCAAGTCTATCAGTGATGAACTATCGAGTCTATCAGTGATGTACAATCAAAGTCTATCAGTTATGAACTATCAAGCAGTTCATCTTTGATGGACCATCTAAAATGACCATTCATTTTCCTCAAAAAAAAAAAAACTTATGACTTTTAGTAAAAATTGACTTAAAAAAATGACATTTTCCTATAAACATGTGTTCCACATAGTAGGATAGTGAGACCAACCTTCCCGATTGTAATCTTGTCCCCTTGTCCGGTAGAAATATTCCCAAACTTTATTGGCCTCACATCACATGCATTAAGAATTAAACGCCTTGACATTGCTATAAACTCACAAAAGAAAATAAAAAAATAAGAACATGTAAAACTTATAAGATTTATAATGGTATACTTTCATTGTGAGAGGCACTACATTATGATGACCAAGAAGCTTACCCGAGAAAATCGTACACCTTTCAATCTCTTAGTGTTTTTCCCAAAGGTCGATTTGGGTAGTAGACTCTTCATCAGGGTAATTAATGTTCTTTGCAACTATAGAAAAACAACAAAATAAACCAGAGCTAACGAGAAACAAGGTAGTTTTCCTGTGTTGTGATTTTCATTAGTGGCAACTAATGGTGCCATTAAGTGCACGTGAGGTAATTGTCTGTTGAAGAGCGAATCAACAAACTCCAAATTCTTTCATTTTATCACTCTGCTTGGAACTGAATGTGAAGTAAAACATGGACAAATATTTGATTTCTGAACCAAATTGCACAGGAACACAATAAACAACAAGAACAAAACAGCGAAAAGATTAGTTACATACTTTAAATCAGTGACTATATGCAGGCAAAAACATACACATCTTTCGTCGTCCTCTCCCGAAATGCAGAGAAAAAAATAAATATATGAAAGGAACCAAAAAAAAAAAAAAAAAAAAAAATGAACGCTGCACAAATCTGTGGATGACAATACAAAAAGAAATCACAATTTACTAGAAGATTAAGAGGGTCTCTTGGTATCTTCTTCCAATTGGTGTGAAGTTGGTTGAACATCTCCGTATAAGTCCTCGCTCACTTGTGGCTCAATGTGGACAGGGAAGATTTCCTTGGCCTCTGGAGGGGCTTCAGATGGAGGCTCTTCGGAAGGCAAGCGGAGGGATGTAGATGATCTCGGGGAAACAGAGAGCATTCTTGACATCCCCGGGCTGGTTAGGGGGTATACTTCTGTAACTTCTTCGGTACCCTCGTCTAGATACACCACATCCTGCATTGTGAGCTGGTGGTATTCGACAATTTCCCTTAGGAAGCGATTCTCGCGTGTGTATATGGAATTCTCGTTTGCTAAACGAGCTTTCTCAGCCAAAAGTGTCTCCAGTTGAAGACGGATCTGGAAAAACAACGATCAAATAAAACCATTACCGATTACAATTACTCACATTTGCAAGTATGCAAAAGAATACGTAGAGAATGAAACCGCTCAAGTTTGGCGAAGAAGAAAGAGTCCATTCGAGAAAATTTGAACCATCATACCAAGTCATCATCTTCCCGATGGTCTCCTTTGTCTCGATTCTCCCTAAGGATTTTATTTTCTTCTTCCAGTTGCGAACACCGTAGCTTTGCAAAAGCTAGATCCGCCTTGATGGTTTTCAGCTCCCGAAGTAGCAATTTTGCTTTGGCAGCAGTCGCCATTGCAACCTGCAACCAAAACACAGATCACATCGTGCACTTCTCTTGATAATCGAAGATGGCGTCCACAATATATATTAGGACTCGTCTATGCACATGCCATAATCAACACTAAGTTCGAAATTTCTAGTCTCGTATTTATTTGTTATATATAGCAAGTCTCAAGAGCATAACAAAATGCTATTTGCTGGTTCAACATATCCTGGTTGGCAATCAGTTACCGACAAAACCTGTGATGCCTCAATCGGATAACGTATTTTTGATAACATGACCAAACACACACATTAACAAAGTTGGCACCTTACGTCGCGAGATGCCTTGAGTTGAGTTTCGTGGTTGGTTTGTGTCTGAGGCTGTGTTGGTTGCATCTGAGGTTGTTGCCATGAATTGTCCGCGTAGTTAGAAGCTTGATATTGTGATTCTGTATTGTTTCCTTGTCGCTTGATTTGCAGTTTGCGAGTTTCCTGGATGATATCCGCAGTCTTATTCTCCACAATCGTGCGACCTTCCTGAAGAACATAAATAGCATAGAATTTAGTTTCATGGCCTAAGGAGAAACAACAAAGTCAACAAATATAAACATACGAATTTGAGAAATGATTGTCTCATTAAGCACATTGGTGAACATGCGAATTTCGAGCATGTAAAAGCCACAAAAAAGATGTAACACTAAACTCAAATCACAAGAAAAGCAAGTAGATACATTTCAAAAATCGATTGAATAAGCAGCAGGAGATTCACACCTCAAAAGCCTTCTCAAAAGTGTCACCGAGGTGATTAAGGGAAGTCGTGATCGCATCCAAGCCCTTTCGGAACTTGTGATTGTCCATTTTCCTCGGAGTCTCGTTCGTTTGATACGATTGATGCTGAAACTGTGCTCAATTAAGATTGTCAAAACTCAGACAATGAAGCTCAACAAGCAAAACCAATAATCTTGGTCCACTTGTTCTACGTGAAGCGAAAAAATTTCATTTGTTCTTGTAGAACTAGGTAAGAACATATGTTGAAAAGTAAAATAACAAGAACCTTTTTAAGTGTTCTATTGAAATATTGTATTTCATACTACGTTTTCAGGAATGGTGCACCTATCTTTTACGTTTTGCAAATCCCCTTAAAAGGTTTACAAAATGATTTCTAGGGGACGCTGGAGAGGATTTTAACGTGTTTAACTATCCGTCCGTAAAATGCAAGGGATATATGCATCATTCTGAAATCATAAGGTGGAACGCAGTATTTCGACAAACAAGTTAGATGTTTATTATTATCCTCTATAGTGATGATAAATGAGTTTCAGAGTTGTTACATGAATCTACGATTGCGAAAAATCTAACGGTGTCGATCAAACGACACAGTAAAGTAAGGAAAAAAGATGATAGAAAAGGTTGTTCACCTGGTTTTGAGCAGAGTTATTGAACAAGTGGGAAGCCGTTTTAACAGGTTCATCAACATCATCATCGAGCATGGCTTTCGCTTTGCGAGCCAGAACACCCCAAAACCCGCTCTTGGACTCGTTCGTCGTCGAGGCATCCTCGTACGCCACGAATTCCTGCACAGTTTCACGCATCATCGAAGCATTCAGTATTCATTCATCAGTTCATCGGATCCGATCCACAATAATCTCCCGATCTCCAATATCCTCACGTGAAAGAATAAATAAATAAATAAATAAACAAACTAATCATCAAGAAACCGATCAACCTTGGATCGATGGCGATCGAAGTGGTAGGAAGAGGACTCGCGTAGAGCGGACGAGGCACGAATGGCTTTCGCGGCGAGAGACGACGAAGACGGAGAAGAAGAAGAAGAAGAAGAAGAAGACGACAACAAGGAAGATGGTGAATGATCGTCGTTGGTGATGATAGGATTTTGATGATGATGAATTTCCTCTTTGAAAGTGGAAGCTCTGGCCATTCCCTGCCTTCTTCGGTACGCCATTTTTGTTCTCTCTCTCTCTCTCTGTTTCCTTCGAGATCGACGGAGGTTCGTTGACCGCCACAACTGCCACCTTCAAGCCTTTTTTTTTTTTTTTTTTTTTTTTTTGTGGTGTTTCTTCTCTGTTTCTTTTGTTTCCTTAACTTTCTCTCCCTAACCGACTGTTTCCGTTTTTTTTCCCTTATTGGTGAAGAGAAGAAAAAAGTAATAATAATATAATAATTAAAAAAAAGGGACAAATGAAATACCGAGGAAAGAGCGCGAGAAGGTCTTGTATTATTGCCCAACTGTTATTTCGATGCCTGAATAAATTCCTCTCTGCCGTTGGATTCCCCCCACATTCAACTGTTATTTGAAAGACATCGAGCAAGCTTTTTTTTTTTTTTTTTTTTTTTAAATTTTTTTTTAATTTTAAAAAAAAAAATATATAATTTTTACTATTTCAGATTTGTGAACTTTTGGAGAACTTCTAACTATAATATCTTATGATAGGAGTTGGACGTGGAAATTTACATTACGATTTTATATTTATGTAATTTATAATTTAAATTCTACGTCTTATAAGATAGTTATAAGAGAATTAAGAGTTAAATTTACGTTATGATTTTGTATTTATGTTATGTGCAATTTTTTTGTGGGTATTTTTGGCTCGTGTACCAAAATATTTACAAATTTGCAAATTGCTTTATGAACTTTTCATTTTAATAAATTGGTAATTAAGTTTTATAAAATGTTGTAAAGTATTCCTAATTGATGAGGGCTCTTAAAACTTTGAAAGAAATGGCCTAGTGACCTACTGGCACCAGGTCATTCCAAAAAAAAAAAAAAAAATCACATGACATGTACATTCAAATTTTAATGATTTTCATTACTTTGGGACATTCTACAACATTTTCATTAAATTCAGAGGTAATCTTGGAGGATAAATTTTAATTTACTAAAAAATCTAAAGCAAAAACATGAAATACCATAAAACCACATAATTACTTTAAATTAAAAAAAAATTGGACATAATATTCGATATTGTCGTGACATTTCTCCTCGTAGAATCTCAAACTCAAGGCAAAAACACTTTTCACCATAAATAAATAGGAAAAAGGTTATGACTTTGTGGAATTCACTATGACCCTCCACTTGAAGATCTGTATCGATTTATCGTAGGAAAAATTATGTGTTACACCTTTGTGTGCATTAAAAAAAATGAAAAAAGGTTAAATAGTTGATTTGATGTTTTGTTATTGTTATATTAAGTTTGAATTTGTCAATTATGAAACACAAACCCAAAGTTTAATAAGAAATTATTTAGAGGTGGAAAGACTTGAACACGACCCTTTTCAAAATGTTTGAATGCATTACTTTCTTTAAAAATATATTTAAAAAACAGTAATAACTGGACCAGGTATATATATATACTTAACAACTGTAATCCCTAGTCAAGCTTGGATTCTTAAGCCCCAAGGTTACGAAGCCTTGTTCAAAGTTCTGTTGACGTGAGAGTTTCATGGTTCTAACAGATATCCACCGGTCATTTGGTGGATGGTAACGCTATTTCATAAGGTTTTGAATTTGAGCCAATCTGATTACGGTTGATGGAATAAATGAAAAATCGATTTTATGATAAATTTATATAGCAAGTCGAGATACATTATCGTTTCGAGATGTACGACGCTACTCTTTATTCTCAAAACATTTTTTTTTCTTATAAAAAAGAATATGGTGCAACTCTTTTTCATATATAATATGTATGATGTACATGTACATAAACGCATATACCAATTAAAGTATTTATTGTTCTTATCAAAAAAAGAAATTAAAGTATATATTGTTATAATAATTTCCTCATTAGTACGTATACTGTTGGAAGCACGTCTCTTTAAGACGTTGCTTATTTTAGCTTTTGATGTTTTCAAAAGAAAGCTCTGTTTTCTGCCATGACAACTAAAAAAAAAATCATCACATAAGTCACTTCTTCCTTCCCTTGTGTATGTCTAATTAATGAAATCCAATCAAGATAAAGTATGATTAATTTATCAAATTTTGGGTAACATTGACAGTTCCTATCATTTTTGTAGTTGAAAGTATAAGATACATGTTAATGTAACCAAACAATATTTGTTAAACATTTATAAAAAATTACTCAAATAGTCACATTTTCATTCATTAACTAACATAACACAAATTCTCATTTCTGAACCACCTTGACACAAATTATTGTTTTTTTTCGTGTCATATTTGTCTAATATTAAATATTTATATTATGTTGATATAATGATATTTAAATTTATGACATTTTGTTTTGCTTTTCCCTAAATTTTTTATAAAAAGCCGTTTACTAATTGAACCCAAAAAATCAATTATCCCCCAAGTCTAATGAGATAACATTAGAGCAATCTTATTGTGAGGCATATTGTAAGAGTGAGATGGGTCCTACATGTCAGTGGCGTCCACTAGAGTCAGGTTTTTTTTTTTTTTTAACTTTTTTTTTTTTTTAGCGTTATACTTAGGGCACATATATTTTTTCTTTCTCCAAAGTAGATGGAGACTTGATGCAATCACATTTTCCTAAGGGGTTATCTTGCATAACAATATTAAATGGTATCTTTAATAATAAATATCACATTTAATAAAGGGTAAGCAGAAAAAAAAAATCAGAAATTTGGTTGTAGAGTGGGGCAATTTTGTAACAATCAAGCAAGGCAAGGACTGGATAAAAATAAAAGCAAATTAAGAGAATGCATTAAGGACGTTTATATACACACACACACACACACACACACACACACACATAAAGATCCATTAAGCAGGTTAAATTAAGGCAACATGTTATGTGACAACTCAGAAAAGTTGGTGGTTGGGAAGGGTGGGTCGGCCCAGCCATAAAAAAGGACAGTTTTTTGGCTTTTGCACTTTTATTATCACAATGAAACATTGGTGAGTTGTAGACATGAAACCTTTTTTTCTTTTTTCTTTTTTTTTTTCTTTTCCTTTTTCTTTGTTCTTTTTGATAAATTGTAGACGTGAATTTTGGCCTATGGTTGATCAGTCCCACGCGCCTATGGCTTTCCACGTACTTCTAGATATGAAAAATATTCACGATACTAACTTCAATATCAATTTTATAGTACCGTCTTATATAATATATGAGTTATAATTTATTCATTTATCAATATAATTGTCATATCAATTAAAAGTATTTATCTTTAAGAAAATAACAACTCATTATCATATGAGCTGATATTTAAAATTATAATTATAATTGGTGTCCGTAACACTACTTTACAGATATATTATGCCAAAATATGTATTTACTCTACTGGCTTTTTGGTGTTTTCTTGCAAAACGAGAAGAAAGCCCTTTCTCACTTGTAACTTATTTGCTTGAATCAAATGGGCTTTGTTTGTGATTGTTGTTGTAAAGAGAGATAGAAGAAAGGGGAAAACATTGAATGAGATAAATTTAAAGACTATTATAAGAATATGATATAAAAAATTAAGACTTATTTGTACATATATCCCTTGAACTTTTTGAATTTGTCAATTTTGTCCATAAAATCTTTTTCTTTGCAATCAGCCTCCTGAATTTATAATTTTTGACGATTCAGTCCTTTTGGTTAAATTCGTAAAAATTTGAATGGTTTTTGACATATAACTTGCACATTATAGTCCAAGAAGAGTATTGTTGATCATTTTTACTTTACTTCAATGCAATTTCCTTTGAAAATTTTAACATTAATTCAATTATGCTCAAACTTAAACGTAAACTTTAAAAGAACTTTGTATTGAAATTAAGCAAAAATGATCAACATTGTCCATTTTGAGCTATAATGTGTAAGTATTGTGTAAAAAATTATCTTAATTTTAATTAGTTTAAGTACAAAGGACTGAATTGCAAAAATTAGAAATGAATTGCAAAAAATTAGAAATTCAAGAGGGTGATTGTCGGGAGAAAAAAACTTTAGGGACTAAATTGCCAAATTTGAAAGTTTAGGGGGCATTCATGCAAATAAGTCAAAAATTAACATTAGACTAAGATGCTACAAAATTAAATTAAAATGAACTAAAATTTGTCATATTGGTCAAGGTAGAGAATTTGTGTAATATTGATCAATAGATGAAAAAGAAAAATGTGATTATTTAGGTAATTTTCTCTAGAAGAAGAAAGGGGGAGAGCTTAGAATTTCTTATTATTTTTAAAATTATCTACAAAAACACATATTTTAAAATTATACACTTTTAAGAGAATTTCTATCAAGAATAATTCTATACTACTTTTAATCTCAATTTATGGTATGTGTGAGTTCGTATTCTCTAGTTAATAGATGCTTTAAAAAAGTATAACTTTAGTTACAAAAAAAATGTAACTTTAATCAAAGTTAAGATTGCGCATAACCAGGAAATAAATAGCAACCCCCTACTACATGAATTAATTAAAAAAATTGAGATTAAAATTAGGGTCCCTAACAATATTATTTTCTCAACAATTATAATATAGGCGTCAGTTAAAAAAAAAAAAAATCACTCCAAGAGTATTTTTGTAAATAAGGCAAAAAAAAAAAAAAAAAAAAAAAACCCAAAACAAAACAAAACAAGACCCTTAAATGTTTAGCACATCTTTCTTGTTAATGGTTTGATCTCCCATGTTATTATCCTGACTTCCTCAATCAAAAGATAATGATTAAAAAAAAAAAAAAAAAAAACCAATTCTCCAAATTTAAGGTATTAAGGTCAACCCTGTTCAAATTAAAAAAAAAAAAAAAGAAAAAAAAAAGAAAAGTGGTCTAGTATTGCCAGAAATAGCTAACTCAAGAGAAATTAAAGCCATGAAATTCTATAGATAACTCTAGAGCAATGAAATTTCATTTTCAGCACTAGGAAAAATCGAGTCCATAAATTTCTACAAATTTACACTTGAGGAAAGAAAACCTTTCGGTGAGTGCTTACTCAAGATTGCATAATCTATGACCACCATAGCATTGAGATCTCAGCTCCAATCTTGAACATGAAAACCAAAAAAGCGAGATTCCGATTTTTACCCATATCTCAAAAGGGTCACTTCACTACCTCAACTTTGCTGCAAGAACGTATCCTGTCCCAAAGCATTTGCCTGACCAAGCCGGGCCCTTAAATACGGCAGATCAAATATGAAGTGGGGCGTCGAGGTCTTGCGTCGATCTGTTGTCATGACTCCATCAGCTTCACATGAGCCGCTGACTAGAAAACACGGGCCTCGTTCAGCTCTGCCATGATTATCTTCCCCCAGATAACACGGACTCAACATACTCGTGGAGACCTCAGAGTGACTAAAATTAGACATATCCGTATTTTTCAACCCAAGTCGCATCAAATTTGAACGAGAATGATCGAAAGCTAACTCCAATGCCCGTGCTTTGATATTCAACTTTGCATCGTTTACCATTGTTGTTGATGCATTGCCTGTGATTTTGAATCCCGCAGACAAGGAATTGAGATCTCCAGATGGGCACAACTGATTGCCACTGCTTTGGTTCTGGTGAAGCTTGTGACTTAAGCAAACACTTGGATTGGATGTATCGCTTCCGCCTTGAACTTTCAGTAATGTTGAGCCCATTTTGTCACTCATATTCATCTTCTCTCCTTCGCCATCACCTTCGGAATCCATTGGATGCATGTGAACCTGATCAACGAAGTTCTGACACATTGATGAAGTGAAAGCAGTATCTTGAGCACTAGGTGCCCAGTGGTTATTGCTTGATGTCATGGAAAATATACTTTTTTGCGTCGGGAACCACCCAAGTAATTTTCGTCTGGCAATTGTCAGGACTATCGGTCCTAAATCTTTAGCAAACATCATTAAGCTTTCCCTGTAACTGATATCCTGTTGAATCACCTATGCAAAGAGAAGATATAGTTGGCTCAATTAGTTGATACATCATATAGAAAAAGTATGACTGATACACACATAATGTCCAACGGAAAAATGCCGATATCAAAGTGTTTGATTTAGCTATTACATATGTGCATGTGGACAAACAAAGAACATAATACTTACAAGCTCTAGTGGTTTTTTGTTGCAAGATATCATAGAGGCAATCGACTCATTTTCGTTGATGAATGACATCGAAGGTTCATACATACAACGCCTATCTGTTTCAATATATCCTGATCGTCCATCATCACCAGCACCTGCTAGAGAAAACAAATGAAATTGAGTTCGGTTTTAACCTTTTAATTCCGTCAAGCTTAAGCAATTACTGTAGTCAAAATCTTAAAAGTTCCAAGACCAATTGATGTTTGCAAACATCTGAAAATATGTCAAGATGTCAGTAACATAACCGATCCACCCCTAAGCATATTTACATGGAATGTGCCAGCAATAACTCAGCCAAATCTATGTTTGATAAAATGGTCTTTTTAATTACAAACCGATTTTTTTTTTTAAAAGGTAATGCTGTGTGTGTTTTCCGATGGATGATTGACTTTCAATGACATACCATGAAAATAATGAAAATCAGTACTTAATCAAACGTCATCCTTGGTGTACCTATTAAATGAGTTCAGATTTTCAAACACATACGTCGAATTATATTCAAGTATCCCTAGTTTTTCTGACTAAGAATGAATGGGAATTTTCCCTGATGTGTGTGACGATTGTTATGTTAGATTTGAAGCTGGGTGGCCAAAATATGAGAGTTCCTTCTATGTTAGAGTTTCAGCTAAAATTTCATTAAAACTCATATGTCGCTAATGTGTGCGGAAGTATTATTGTCCTCCTGAAGCATAGTGTCACAGGAATTTGAACAACGGGATTGGATTTCACTTCTTACCACCAGGAACCTTGTGATCATTTGCATCTAAATGACTAACGAGACCAGAGCACCCATTTCTTACTGGCATGCTTCTCCTGATATTTGGAGAAGCACTCAATGAGCACGGCATGGATTTTGATGATTCATCAATTACCATGCTACCGGATTTCACATTTCTGGCAAACTTAGGACGTGTTCTATGAACCGAATTCCCTGCTTCGACTTGGGGCCTCCTGCTGCTTCTTCGTCTTGAGTCTGAGAATTCCAATTCAAAGCTCTCAGGACGTGTTTTCAGATCATGAAAGACCTTAGTAGCTAGCTCATTGATGGCACGAGCCTGTAAGAATTATTCGCTTAAAGGTAAATCCTAGGTTTTTCTTGTTAGAACTTCGTTTGATTCTAATGATCCAAACTTGGCTGGGCTAGTGATGTTACCTGTCTGAAATAAATGGTAGCTGAAGAATTGAAATGCATTGCGTTTTTTGTTATCAAAAACACATCGTGCTGCAGAACAGTATAAGCATATTGGTCAGATAATTCCATGCTGTTTAGTACAGAAGTACTAACCAATTCCAGATAAGTTATGCACAAACCAAGTTTTCAGCATATTTTAGATGAGTGGATTTTAATCGTTTGAAAATAGTAGTAGTACTTCCGGATTATGCATGAAAAACTATAAACTTAAGAGTAGAACATAGAGAACAAAATGTTTGAGGGAGAAATGAACCTCAAATTGTTCAAGACTTCGATACATTCCTTCATGAAGTTTAGCCCTCATGGTCCCAAAATCCATAGGTTCTTTAATGATTTCATAGTAGTCTTCAACCTTATACAAGAGTCAGAACTCCATGAATGAGTTAAAACCAAGACAAGGTTCATAAAGCATCCAATATATATTAAACCAAGAAACAAATGCAAAATACAAACCTCCTCTGGATCAACCGGTTCCGCAAATATTTCATGGGTATCTTTCCTGAAGTTCAAAAGATTTATACAACAACATAAGCAAGATGTTTCTATTTAGGAATAGAACTATAAATGCCTTTTGCCTTTCAAATCAAAGTGTTTCTTCACACATTTTCGTAACTTGGAACGATGGAAGACATTACCTCTGTAATATATCAAGGATAAGCTCAAGTATACGTTTTTCAGGAAGCCACAGCTTGGACGGCTCAGTCGACCACGAATCTAGCAGCGAATCAACAAAACGTGATTAGATGCTTATTATTTGTCAGGCCGAAAAGTAACACCGAAACAATTGAACAATCTGAAGATGGTACCTTGTTTTTCATGCTTTGTGCTACCTCTATCCCGCACAACCCCTTGATCTGACAATAAAAAAATGACTAAATAAATAACAATTTATAACCAGATGCACTAAAAAAAGGTGAAAGACTTGAAACAGATAGATGTCGGGCTGAGGTGACGCGAAAATGCTGACCGCCATTTGCTTGATGATCTTCATGTCTGGATTTTTTACTACCCTGCATTTCATTTCAAACTGGTCTTGAAACTCAACTTGACATATAACATATTACTAAAAATGATCAACAAAACCTCTAAAACAAGGAGTAAAATAACTCCCTAAATAACAAATTACAATTGTTTTCAATAACAATCCAACATTGCACACAATAACCCATTAACCAAAAATGATTTAAGAGTCAAAAAAAAGAAAAAAAAAAAGAGAAAAAAAAAAGGAGAGTACAATTTAGCTCATAGAAAATCATGCAGAAGTGAACAACAGGACTAGAACAGAATCATATACATTAACATTTGGGCAAATAAAACAAAACCCATTATTAAAAATGACATAACATGATAAATTCTGATATAAAAAGTACACACACACACATGTACACACACACAGAAAAGGACCTGATTGAGAGGAGGTGAAGCAGAAGAGGAAGCGACATCAAGGAGAGGTCTGAGTTTTCTCTTTTTTCTGGACCGAGTGCGAGAGGCTGGTCCTTGATCAGGAGGAATATGAGTGAGACTCAAGTCAGACTCCATTTTCAGTGAAGCCGAAGTGAGAGGCACGCGCCTCGGCCGGTGGGCCTTCCATGCATCACAGCTCCTCCTCCTCCTGTACTCTTCTTCCTTCTTCTTTGACTTTTCTATTTTTCTATTTTTTGTTTCATTATTATCCAAATTATAAAAACGAAAAAAAAAAAAACAAAAACAAAAGAAAGAAACCCACATTGTTAATTTTCTTATTTTATTGAGTAGAGTAGAGAAAAAGAAGAAAACCCAACTTTACTTTGAACAATTCTCTTCCACACCAGAAACCCACCTGGCCATTGTTGCAGATTGGAAGAAACAATGTGCTATTTTCTCTCTTAGCAAACAGAAAAGAAAGGGTAAGAATTCAGAAGCTCGAAAAATATTTTGATGTGGAAGTAAATGTGGGGTTTTGGTTTGAGTGGAGTGATTTTTCTTGGGTTTTTAAAAGCTGAGGGAAGTGAGCAAGAAATGCAGAAAAAAAAAAAAAAAAAAAAAAAAAAAAAAAAAAAACACCAAAGTAGTAATAATAATGTTATTATTCCAAGCTTGGGAAATGGGTGATTTTTCCGTTTATGAAAGATATGAAATCCCCCCCCCCCCAAAAAAAAAGGAAAAGGTATTAAAACCCGATAATTTGTTGCTCTTAATTAGCGGATAATGTTAGGATTTTAGCTAATGATGCTTATTAAGTATAAGAAAAACAGGAAAAGAAAGTAAAATAATGATAATAATATATGAATGGGTGGGATTTGGAAAAGATGGAATGCAAAGGGATTATTATGAGACACCATATCAAGTATAGGATTTATATTGAGAAAGAGATTAATTAGCACTGATACCCCTAATCTTTTATTCGATGCCTCTTGAATTATTTATTAGGCATTAAATTCCGTTTTTATTGGCACTTGCTCAAATGTTAAATATTATTTCTAATATTAGTTTTACTTTTTGTCATCATTATTATTTCTAAAAGTGATCTTTTTGATACTTGAATAAATTAAGAATGAAAATATAATGTAAAATACATGGAAAAGTAAAGCTACAACTAATAAGAATAAAATATTAAATTTGGTATTAACTATAACTCAGTGATAAATTTGTTACAAAATTTAACATATGATAAATTTGACAGCGAAGATAGCATTATAGTGAAGAGAACTTTTGTTGTTTAAAGGGGTGTTTGGGTAATGAGTTTAAACTCATCACCATCAACTCACTTTTTGTCTTTTTTCCCAATTTTTTTTCTTTTCTGAAAAAGTCAACCAAAATCACTATTTAAACTTATATATTTCAACTCAAACTCATTCACCAAACACCCCATATTTGATATAATAATTTAATATTGTATTAGAGATGCTCTTATCACTACTTACGGTTAAAAAGTGAATCAAATTAGAGATATTAAATTCAAATAACAATTCGTCTAGCATCGAGGAAGCTGACCAACGGTGATTGATTGGATAGTGCCACATCAACATTTGACTCCTTTTGGTCGAAGAGCAAACCGCCCAACTGTTTGGTGGTTCAAAGGTTGATTATAGGGGTGAGCGTTCTAAAGCTTTGTGATAGCACCAAGGTCACCACCAACGCTACGTAGAAGCAAATCCAACAAAATCCAAACAAACAAACAAATGCCAAGATCAAATCTGGTGGATGAACAATAAACATGGAGGATGGGAAAACCATATATATTATTGGAGTTATTTATTAGATAAATAAATTTCCCACACAACAAAATAGAAATCGAACCACACGGTAATAACCCTTTGTAGCAAAACCTTAACCTTGCTCTGCTTCGATCATGAGTGTTAAGATCAGTGTCGAGTTCTCGTCCCCACTTAGATTCGCCCAGAACTGAGCTTCCTTGCTGAAAGAATTACACCTGTTGAGCTCTCACCATGAGACTTCTTCCTCTTTTTTTAGGGCAAGAATTCGAACATTGGTCAAGAACAGTAGCCGAAATTTGATCCTAAAAAGGTGAACATAAAAGAAACCCTAACTTTCACAAGAGAGGTTTCCAAAAACATATAAACACAATACCAAACACTAATTTTTTGTATCTTGTCATGTTCTCTTTGCTAAGTTAGGAGACATTATCAGAGGCTTGGTAGGCCACATGAAGAAAATAAAATAGCTAGATTGTAAAACCATCATTATTGTTTGACATTTTCTTTGTTTACCGTATGGGCAATGTTAGAGATCTCTAGTTGTTTACTTTTATTTATTTATTTATTATTATTGGGTAAAAAATGACGTAAAGACTGAGTTCTTAATTTTAAATTAATCATATAATATTTTTCACTCTCAATTTATTAATTAAAAATTAATAATTTGTCTGCTATTTGGTCTAGTTGCAACGTAGGAATTGGATGGAATGAACTTATGAGTGGAGGTTACAGGTTGGACCCTACTTTCTATAAAAATAAAAGGATAAATTACATTTTTCCCCTTGAATTTTAGACATTGTCACAAAATATCCCATGAACTTCAATTTGTAACATTCTTTTCTCCTGAACTTTAGAAAAGTTTGGGAACTTTCCCCCTTAATTAATTTTTTTACTAAAATATGCAACTAACACTCATTGGAAGTATGAGTTACGGATATAAAATAAAAACACTTATAATTGAGTTAAAAGAGTAAATATTGAGGGCTAATTGTCATTATTTTTTCGTAGTTCTCTCTTATGGATAACTTCATAATTTCACACTTAAGAAGGGTTACGGCTGCATGGACTGCTGTAAATGTGTGTCATTTCATAATTTTATATTTAATAACCTCAACTCATGTTTCCAACAAGTGTTATATGTATTTTTTCATGAAAAATTTAATTGAGGGGGAAAATTTATAAATTTTTTCAAAGTTTAGGGAGAAAGAATGTTAGAAATTGAAATATGAGACATTTTGTGATAAGACCTAAAGTTCGAGGGAAAAGTGTAATTTATCCAAAATAAAATAAGATAACAATTTATATTATCACTTGTTTTTTGTTTTTTTTAAGGGATAAATTGCATTGATGTCTTATAAACTTATTGCACAATTGGAATTTGCATATAAACTTGTAAAATTTTGACAATCTACATTTGAACTTACAAATGTGTAAAAAATTGCCCCATTGATTACAATGTAATTTTTCTTTCTTTCTATTTTTTTTTTGTTCAGAAAATTACCTAAATAACCATATTTATTTTATCTATTGACCAACTTGACATAAATTTCCTATTCTTGATCAATTGAACATAAAATTTAGTTAACTTTAGTTTAATTTTGTGTCGTGTTGATATAGTATTAATTTTTTATGTTATGTTGGTGTAATGGTTTTTAATTTGTATCATTAAGGAATTTTTCTTTTTTCTTTTTTTAAATAAAACTAACAGGTGACTTGTACATAGCTCATTGATTAAAAGCATGAAAAGTATTTTTTTAGTTTAATCTATGTGGCCCAAATTAATATTTAAGCAAAGTTAATTCAAATGTTTTTTTTTTTTTTTGACAAAACTTAATTAAAGATCTCAACCTCAACAAACTTAAGTTAAAATATATGAAAATGACTATTTTACGATTTATGTATGAATCAGATGTCAATTTATAATAAAAAATATTATTACAAATGGAGTAATTTGTTATAAATTTTATAAATTTAGAATACAAATTATCAAAATTAAAAATTTAGAAAATAAAATTATAATTATGCGATCAAATGTCATAAATCACTAGAATCTGTAGGTACGATGTTTTTTGACTCAAGATATTGATTTTTCAAAGTGTACGCATTTTTCTGAATGATTTTATTTTGTAAACATGAAAAAAAAAAAAAATTTGTCATTTGACTGCCAATGGTTGAAAACAATTAGAAAGTCTATTTTTTTTTTTTTGAAAGTCAGTTGAAGACTTTTTATTGGTTGAGAAGTGTATTAGCATTGGGCTGCTAGGGAACTATTTTCAAAGGTCAAAGGTGGCTTCCATGAGTGGAAGCGAGCTAAAGGAATGTCCTGCGTCATTTTGAAATGAGAATAAAAGTATTTTTAAAGGCTCCCTCTGTAATAATGATTGAAGTTAAAAATTTTATAAGGTGGAATTGAAATTTGTATTTAGTTGAAATGTTAATTAAAAATGAACGGTAATATAAATAGTATAAAAGTTTAAAATGTGTTTAAAAAGTTATGATATAAATCTTGTTATATTCTTTTTACCATTATAAGTATTTAGATATATGAATCATTTCATTTTAATTTGAAATAAGAAAGTCATGAGTTTTTGAATTTAATCCCCTGAATCTCTAAGTTCCCATGAGCTTGGCCATTACTCACCAACAAGCCAGAATTATCTAAAAAAAATTATTTGGTAGATTATAGTAATTGATCCATGGAATGTAAAAATAAATTGGTAGAATACAAAACTTAATACGGTAAAACATAAAAGATAATCCAGTAGATGATCAAGAGTAATCTTAGAGTTTTAGACTGCCTATTATTTTATCTTGTAAATAGAAAAGGTAATCTCTATAGAGTACTAATAGTAATTTACAAGAATACTTTTTGGCGAACAGAGACTAGTACTAGGGACTAGAAATTATTGGGAATCTATTTTGATTCTGATGACATAGTGTGTTGATCTTTGACTTATCTTATGAGAGATCAAAAATCCTAAAATTACTATAGATTAAAAATAATCTAGAGGTCTCTTTTGTAGAAGATAATCCTCCAAATCATCCTAAAAACAAAAAGTATAAACATTTTGTCCATTTATTTTGGTCATTTTGTAGTTTTTTTTTTTTGGGGGGTTCATATTCTTAAAACCTTACCCTTCTTTATGTTAAAATTATTTTTAAATATGTCCTCACTTTTTTCTTTTCTATTGATTCTTTATGGCTTCTTTATTTCCTTTAAATACTTTGTTTTTAAAAGATGATGAAAAATAAATAAATCTTATTTTTAAAGTATGCCTTGTGAACATACTTTTTCTTTCTGATTTATTCTTTGCTAATATGATTTGTTTTTTTTTTTTCTTTCTCAAATACAATCTTATTAAAATATTTTGTTTGATTATGGCCAAAACATGCGCTGTTAGGTACTTATAACCTAGTCTTCTCTTTATCATATACAAAAGCACAAATATGTGCTTTCATACTTGCTTCAAACCCCGTTATGTGACGGTTTCAATGCTCGTCGCATAGCGCCAAATTTTTTTTTTTTGGCTTTATTTTGCTTTGTTTATTTATTTATTTATTTATTTTTGGTTTTAAACATTTTTTTTTACTACTATGTCAACTGATACTTTACACTACTTCACATATTTAAAACGCGTGTTTCAACTAGTATAAAAAAGGATGAATAAGAGAGAGTAACGTTTCTATTGGTTTGAGAACCCAAAAGTGAAGATTTCAATTTTGAGACTCGAATAAAAAGGTTAAAAAGTTTGGGACCCTAAACGAAAAAAGTTAGAAAGGGAGTAGCAGAATGGATGGGAGGGAATCAATAAAAACTTTAAGGAAGAGGATGAAAAAAGAAGAAAAAAGAGAGAAAAAAAAAAACCTCTAGTTAATGCTTTTAGTGAGGCACGCGCCATAGAGAGCGTGGAGTTAAGTGAGGAGTGAAATAATTCAAGTATATTTGCAAAATTGATGTGGGAGATTCTTCGCTACGGCATGATACAAAGAAAGAAAGAAAAAGAAGCAATACAAATTACCAAGCAATTTCCTTCAGACGAAAAAAAAAAAAAATTTCAAACAAAACCCAGATCTTTTTTATTCGAGTTTTCTACGCCAGAAAACCGAGTTACCGAGTTCACCTTCCGAGTTGGTATTGTAATGAGTCGTGACAAGAACGAAGACGAAGCCTTTTTAAAAAAATAAAAAACTCTCAACAGTGTTGCTCACAATCTTTTAGCTCGGAGAAGCTCCCACGACTAAATGATCGCATCGGATTCGCCTGTTACAACTCTTTTCTGGTAAAATACTCCAAACCCATCAAATTTTTTCCCTTTCTAAGCTTTTGGTACCTTTTTTTTTTTTTTTTCCTGGGTTTTTTTCAATCTGATTATGATTGACCAGGCTACTGTATAATAATTAGTTAAGGTTTTTATTTTATTTTTTATTTTTTACGGTTTTTGGGTGGAAATGAAAAGATATAATGAGACAATGAGAATAAAATGCCAGTAGATGTGTTGATAGCATTTTGTTAAGAATAATGATTTCGATGGAAATGGGTATTTTTTTTTCGGGAAAAGGGGATCGATTATGATTAAGGGTGATTAACATATTCGAATGTGAGATTACTGATGAAGTGAAACAATTTCGTTTTTAGATTCTTTTCACAAGGAGAGCTACTAGTTGAGGTTTCACAATTCCAATATAAAGTTGTTTACTTAGTTCATGATATGTTAATCTGTTTTTGGAACATAGGTACTTGATTATCGGTATAAATTTGGCAATTTCAATCTGATTTCTTTCGTCGATGGGTTTAGTTTTGCGGATTGACGTTTAGGAGTCTTCGGTTTAGTTTTCAATGATGAAATAGAAAAGGCTATAATCTTTGGAGTCTTCAGCTTTCGCTTCATGTTTAATCTTGTTCCTGTCCGATTCGTCAGTAAAGCTGAGATTTTTTGCATGTCTGTTAGTGGTTAAGGTTAATCCCACGAGTAGTGCTGCAAAGTAGAAGACTTGTTTATATCCTTCTTGATGTGTTGTGAATAAATAAGCAATGTAGAAGGCTAAGCATAACTTGGGAAGTTCTAAGAGGTTCTGAAGAATTGTTTAGGGTGCGGTTTTCGGTCAGATTCAATGGAATTTGTTCAGTTGTGGGGTTATTGGCTCTAGTATGAGTGGTACTGATTAAAAGGAGTAGATGAATTTTTATTTTTTATTTTTCATTGTTTTTGATGCGGATGTTTTCAGTTTGATATTGGGTCTCTCTGTGGTTTCTTCCTTGAAATTCAATGTCTATCGTGTTTATATTCTGCAAAAGGAAATCAGTTGCTTATAATTATTGTCTTTGATACTTTTTCTTTTCTTAGAGGAAAGCTTGTTCTCTTGATTTTGTTTTTGTTTTTGTTTTTGTTTTTCCTTGTAAAGTTTGTTTCTTGTCCCAAAGAAAATGTACTGGCATATAAGTTTCAACTATTCAAGGCACTTTATCTTCTAGTTTATTTTTGTTGTTCTCTCTTCTGGCTATCAAATTGTTTGATAGTTTTCACATGAACTAAACATTGCGTTGAGTTTTCTGGGTCCTCAACCTATCCTATTTTCTCTCTTCGTGTCTTTCATTCTTGTCTTGATTGGTTGCAGTTTCATCATATCTCAATTCCTTTTCTTCTCAGGTTTTAATGGATTTCAACTCACGGAGAATGTCGCGGGAGTTGCCTCAGTCCACTGCCCAAAGTAGTGTGGGTGGTAGTTCGGTAGTTGACCAATCTGCCCATGCGTTATGCAGTTTATGCCAAAAGATCCTTTCACCTGATAATGAGACAGCTGGTGATCTCGAAAATATTGGCATCTGTGGCGACTGTAAATTTCTGTTCCTCGAAGATCTTGATACTCCATTGCACGAATCTCGTCGGAGGCGGCCACCTAGCCGAAGAAGAACCAGGTACAGCAGTAGTGAGTCCACAGAGAATCTGTTTTCGCAACAGTTCTCACACATGATAAATCTGGTGAGGCAAAATCAGTCGACCGGATTTGGTCCAGAGGATCCAACAGTCGAAGCTGATCCGGCTAGCAGTGCATTCCAGCGCACAAGTACTCGTACTACCCCAAGAGGGTCTCGAAGATGGCGGCGGGTGCTCTCTGACACCGAGAGTGATGGTTTTGATAACATGGATTCTTTATATGGTGAAACTGAATCAAATTTCAGTTTTGGTCGGCACAGGGTGTTCCATGGTGAGGGTGATGCCATTTCTTTTAGTACTTACGGAGGTGACTCTGATGCTTCGGTAGACCTGCATGGTTTCCTGGATTCAGAGATGTTTAATCAACCAAATGACGGTAGTGATTTTGAAAGTGACACGGATATCGACCCAATGCATGCGGGCCTCAACCATTGGAACTTAGATGACCAAGGAGAAGTAGCAGAGGAGGAAGAGGAAGAAGAAGGGGAAGAAGAAGAAGATGGTGAGTGGGAAGAAGGTGATGCTGAGGAAGACGTGATTCAACCTACAGATGCCAGAGATCGGGTGCAAGACTTTCTATTTGGAAGTCCAGGTGGACAAAGGTCTCATTCTCCTGAATTTGACATGATGCGTACCCGTGAAATCTTCGCTAACATGGAGGAACAGGTTTGGGGGCCTGATTTTGGGGACCCTGCAGATTATCTTGATGGAAGGGGTTTGGAAGAATTTCTTCAGCATATTGCCGAGGATGACAACTCAAGACGAGGAGCTCCTCCAGCAGCGGTGTCCTTTGTAAATAGTTTACCCCGCATAGTCATTAGCAAGGAACATGAGAAGCATGATGGCTTAGCCTGTGCAATTTGCAAGGATGTATTAACCGTTGGCACCGAAGTGAATCGTCTTCCCTGTGACCACCTGTATCACCCTTTTTGTATCCTGCCATGGTTGAGTTCTCGAAATTCCTGCCCCCTTTGTAGATACGAGCTGCCAACTGATGATAAGGATTATGAAAAGGGGAAACGTAACGTCAGGAGTAGTGTGCAGATCCACCATGACATCCATCAAAATGTAACCGAGGACAGTTCCGTTACTTTCTCTGATAGAGAAGATGAAGAGGAAGAGCGCGAATTTAGCGAAGGTAGACCAGACTACAGAGCGCTGATAGGTGAAGACCCGGTAATTAGTAGCTCCGAGAGAGGGAGTGGTAGAGGAAGATGGTTTTTTCTTGCTGCTGCTCCAATTGTCAGTCTAGTGGGCATTGTTCTTGTCTTGTGGATGAGAAATGTAGGAACCGAGAGAAGAGGACCCTCGAGGCCCTCCATCCCGCCTGAACAGGTCCGCCAACAACATGTTCCTATCTCTGGCTCTTCATCTAACTGGCGGGAGAGTAGAGGCCGGAGATGGTGGTCGTTGTTCTAAGCCGTTTCTCTAGTAACTCGGTTAACAAATTAATTGTTGGTGATGGTTTTCCATTCTATCCTTTCGGCCTGAGATTCTCTACTTTCTTTGCTATTTTTACTTACAGATCTTGTATTTAATTGTGTGGTTTGCTCTAACTATTTTTGCACCTCACCAGTGCTCCAAAATGGGTTGAAACTTTTGATAAAAAAAATTTTGTTTGTACCTTCAAAACTATGTCGCCGTTGCACAAATATCTTGCATAATTACTAGAAATTCGGGGCTACTCGATAGATAGTTTTGCTCTTGGACGTTTTAAAAGTCAGGAACCATAGTAGAATTCGGTCTCCAGTTCAAGAATTAAATACGGGATTGACCAATACAACTTTGATAAATTAATGAGAGAAGAAAATCATACCTTAAATTGTTGCAGCACGTGCTGTAGGAGAAACAAAAAAGAAACAATACAAAATACGTTCCTTCACCTTATTTTTGGTTCAGAGAGAGAGGGAGTTCAATGGTGAGAGTGTTAGTCATTTTGTTTCACACTTACGGAAGGGACGCCGATGCTTCTGTAGACCTGCATGGTGGGAGCAATGCCATTTCTTTTAGTACTTATGAAGCTAGTGATTTTGAAAGTGAAATGGACATCGATCAAATGCACGCCGGGCTCAACCTTTGAAACTCGGACGACCAAGGAGGAGAAGAAGCGTAAGAGAAAGATGATTAGCGGGGAAGAAGGTGATGCTTTGGAAGAATTACTTCAGCATCTTGTCGAGGATTACAGCTCAAGATGACGAGCTCCTGCAGCAGTGTCTTTTGTGAATAGTTTACCCAGCATAGTTGTTAGCGAGGGCCGAGGAACATGTGAAGCATGATGGCCAAGCCTGCACAAATTTGCCAGGACGTTTTATGAAGAGGAAGGGCCCTTTAGGACGCTACCTTCGCTAAAGCTAACTTTCAATTGTGCAGGACGTTTTATGAAGAGGAAGAGCGCGAATTTATCGGAGGTAGACTAGACCAAAGAGGGAGCGGTAGAGGAAGTTGGTTCTTTCTTGCTGCTCCTCCATTAGCCTGTCTTGCAGGCATTGTTCTTGTCTTGTGGATGGGAAATGCGGGAGACGAGGGAAGGAGATGCACGACGTCCGCCGTCGTGCCAACATAATCAGATCTCTGGCTCTTCGTCGAACTGGAGGGGGAGAGTAAAGGCCAGAGAATGGTGAATCATTGTTCAGCCAGACCATATGCCTGCAACCACGTAAGTAGGAGTTCTACACTAGCCGTGCTACTGTGTAGAATTAAGAAAGTGCCAGAATAGTTTGTTACTTGTCATGAGTTTTAACATCGAATTTCCGATTTGGGGTTTTGTACCAAAAATTAATAGAAAACATTTTGTTTACCTTACATGCTCTTTGTTCTTCTCCAAAGTCCCTAAGTTAGCAAATTTGCTTTTTAAGGATTAATCACATCTCAATGGCCAGAATTTTCGGTTACTTATCAAATTAGATACAATAATAATGTAGACTTTAGTTCAGAAATAATTATAATTTCACATCAATATTTAATGTTAAGGTCTAGCTGAAAGGAGATTTATTAAATTTAATTTCAATGCATGGCTATTAAATTTTGACCCGAATTAGAAACACCAAGGCTATTAATTGTTTTTACATTTTCCCAAAAAATTAATTTTTTTTTTTGACGGGGAAAAAAAATAGTTTTTTGATGGGAGAGTTGAGAGGACTGAAAACTGACAAGATAATCCGGCTTTTAAGGGCATCAATTTGCCATTCCAAACAATAATTATTTTTCTAACGACAGGCCATTAGTCATGGAATGAAATATTATTGGATTTATCATAAAAAATCAGAAATTATACTAATATACTAAAAAAATTGAGATTTTCATTGTTTTTTTTCAGTAATCTACAGTAATTTTTATTTTTATTTTTTTATATTTTCGCTGTTTTTTCTACAGTAATCTAGAGTCTCTACAATAATTTTTACTTTTTTTTCTATAATCTAATGACTTTTTTACCCTTCATCACTATTTTTTTTTTTTGCTACAATGTTATGCCAGTTTTACCCTTTCTTTTTTTGGTCAATTGACAATTTTACCTTTGGATTTTAGTTACTTTTACTGTTTGATACAGTGTTAGGACAACTTTGTCCTTCTAAAATTATTAATGGACGATTTTGCCCTTCCTTTGTAGTTGTTTTTTCCCTTTGCTACAGTGTTATTCCGGTTTTACCCTTTCTTTTTTTTGTCAATTGACAATTTTGCCCTTGAGCTTTAGTTACTTTTATAGCTTGCTACAGTGTTGGGACAACTTTATCTTTCTAAAATTATTTATGGATGATTTTACCATTCCTTTGTAGTTGATTTTTCTGATAGCTACAATAACTATACATTGTTACCCTTTTACTGTGCATTTTTGATTTTGTCCATTAAAGATATGTTAAAGTGCAATGTTTGTATGTATATAATCTAACTGAAATTTATTTATTCATTTATCTTTTTTTTTTTTGTTAAAAACAATAAACAAAAAAAAATAAAGAATTTGTTTTTGATTTTGTTGTTTTTCTTTAATATTTTTTTCCCCTTTTTAGTTTTTTTTTTTCCTGTTTTAAATTTTAAAGTTTAGTTTTTTATTCATCTTGTCTTCATATTTTTGTTATTTTATAATTTTTAATGATTTTTGTTTCCACATTTTCAATTTTCAAATTTTTTTTATTCTCTTTTTTCGATTTGTGTTTGGTTTTTTTGGCTTTTTCATTTGTTGGGTTTTATTTTTTTAGATGTTATAGTTAATTTTTGTGTTTTGCATGTATATAATCTAACTGAAATTTATTTCTCTTTTTTTTTGTTTTTGTAAAAAATAGTAAATAAAAAAAATAATAGAATCTGTTTTTGATTTTGTTGTTTTTCTCCAATCTTTTTTTCCCATGTTGAGTTTTTTTCTCCTTTTGTTTTTTTTTTTTCTATTTTTATTTTTTATTATCGTGATCATTTTTATTTCTCTATATTTATCTCTGCATCACCGGAGAAAAGTTTTTTTATATTATTATTATAATTATAATTATTATTATTATTAATTTACATTTTTATGATTGAGAGATCCTGAAAAAAAAAATTAAAGACAAAAAAGATGGAGCAAAATATATGCATGGTCTACTTTCTTTTGTTTTGTTTTTTATTTTATAAGTTATTTCTAGCTTTTTTTTTTTTTCCCTAGATTTATATATTTTGTTTTTCGCTTTTTGATTTATGTTAATTTGTTTTTCTATCTTACGTTGATGATGGTTTGGAATGGGAATGCAAAGAGAACTATTGAAGACCTTAATTTTTTTTTTGGTTTATATTTTTAAAAACTTATTGTAATTATATTATTTATCATAACCCACTGTCATTATTGAATGTTATTTAATTTTCTTATTTATTTATCTATTTATTTTCCTCTTTTGTGCACCGCACGTGCATTGAACTAGTTTATAACTAAGACAATTATTTCTAGTTAGATTTAATAACATTGGATAGCCCTTTTGCATCACAAGTGTGAATTTTTTTTGCTAAACTAAGCCGTTAATTAGAATATTATTTTGAGAAAACTTGAAAATTGTTGATGTAACTTTTACATTATAATATTAATAATAATGCTTGTTTGTTTTATTAGACAAAATTTCTCCCACGAATAGTGGGAATACCTGTACGATATTAGAAATGCAGTGACCATATCGATAGGGGGGGAAAAAAAGCACTGAAAATAATTAAGAAAATAATGGACCACTAATAAAACTAAATAAAATTGGAAAACTGTACAAAATTGGATTCAAGTGTTGGAATGACCCTTGGCCCGTTCCCATCCCTAATAAAATAAACATGCACCTAGATAATCAATGAAAAATGACTATCAGAAATAATAGTGGGTTGAAAAGTTTCATGGCCCTCTATAGACACGGCTGCCACCGCCGTGTTTTCCCCTCCGATCAACGACTCCTCCGTATTAATAGGACAAATTAGGATTTACGTCGGGTGGCGCGGGGAGAGGGTGGGGAGGGGGGGGGGGGGGGGGGGAATAAAAATGAACTTTTAAGTTCTCAATTTCCCCGTCTAGGAGGTTGAGGTTTTGGCAAATCCCGGAGTGTCGGATTTAGAAGAGAATGTTGATGAAGAGAACAATCCATACAGCCATTGAAAATATGGCGAAAATGTGAACCCAGAACAACACTGCAGCTGACTCCCTTCCACAGCCTCTTAAATTAGCCACAGCACCTAACACAAATAGACAGTAACTGATTATATTTTTGGCTCGGAAAAGCATTAATAAAATTGCAAATTGTAAGTTTGCTGGGCAAGTTGCCAAAAGGTGACAAGTTTGAGGGGAGACAGTGTTATATAGCCGTGTCTAATCTCTAATCTTCTATATTTGCTAGACCAAGCGAAAACTAAGTTACGATGAGGCAACTTGTTTGTAATCGTTTGGGGATGAGTTAAGGACTCTTACTGGACAGGACAGATGTTGGCATTGAATGTTGGAGGAGTAAGACGAATCGAAACATCTTATCGTTGGGAGGAAGGAAGCCAAGCTTATCTGCCAACGTTACGATGCCAAGTCCCACAGGAGGCACCAAAACTAACCGCGCAAAGACAATAGCAGCAGTTGTTTTTAGACCAAGTTTTGAACTTCCGGGTCCTGTAAGCAAGACAGAAATATCAAGGAGCGATAAATCTAAAGTGTTGTACTAACTGAGAAAAATTAATATGATGATCAAATGCAGCAATCGATTTCCTGCATGAAAGTGTATATGGTAGCCCCGATGTTCGCTAGCCAAAAAAGATGAGGCCACACTATAGCCTAAAGAACTTGTAAGCATGCATGACGGAACAAGAAGATATCAAACGAAACACATGTTTAGAAACTAGAAGTCAGCTTACCATCTACAAGGTTTCCACCTAATGCCAAAAGAATGCACGGAATCATTGCCTCCCTGATAACAACCGGCACTGTTAGATTGTAGTGAACAATTTTGAGAGTCAAAACATCATAAAATGCTACTAATATCTGATACATTGTTCCCGTTAAGACATTTGCTTGGTAAGATTCGAATTTAACACTTCAAAAGAAACCCAAATCAACTGAATAAATGGTCTCTAAAGTAGGTATTGAGCATATTTGCACATACATACAAAAGAAATAAAATAATTAATGGACAACACAGGAAGAGATTAACAGAATAAATTACTTTAGTTTCGCTTACATAGGGATTAAATAAGGCATACCCGAGTATAATACAGCTATCAGTGAAGAAAAAAAGTGGAGCACCATTTGTAAAGACCAATTGCTTCAAAAATGGCACTGCTCCAATAATCATGGCTAGAATCTACAGAAAACATCAGCGTACTAATTTAGACAGTGTAGAGATAGATAAATCGAGGGGGAAAAAAAAAAAAAACCCAACACTGGTTAAATCAATCAGAAAAAGAGTCAAACCAACTTACGGAAGCTATTATGGGCGGTTGAAGGATTTGCTTGAGTTTCAATTTCTCATATAAGAACGTAATAAACTCTTTTATCTGCAAGAATCGTGATGATTAACTAAAACCATGTTACTATGAGCCGAGAAACAATATATAAGCTATTTAAAACTTGAATATCAAAACCGCAACTTTTTAATAAATTTTCCTAATCTATCATGTCACATTTGAGAAACTGAACTAAACAATGGTAACATGAACAACAGTCCCCTATACAGAAAGCAAAAAATATGAGGTATTTAGATTATGGAACAAATTTACATCTCATGGCAGCAAAAACAGAAGCGGCAGTTGCAGTGTACAGTGACATCGATTAACAATGCTGAAGAATGTGATGAAGTAATTTCTAGAGAACATGAACCAGACACTTCAATTGGCATCCAATGAATGACCCGATCATATGAATCAAAATTAACAAGCTAGTTATGCATACAATGGTGTAAAGCCATCGACTAGTCATATTATGGATATTCGAAATTTGGCTTCCTCCATAGCCTGTAGGGTATAAATTGTCAACCTGGCAACACGTCATAAACATATTCTTTCGTTTTTTTGCAAAGAATGAAAAATTCAATTTGCTTATATTGTTCAAAACAAAATAATGAAAAAAAATGCAGGACTGAATTAATCGACAAATCTGACCTTTAGTTTTTTAGATGCATCTGAATCTGAATCAGTCTGAGCTTCTACAACCTCCTCATGTGTAAGCAGTGGAACTTGCTCGGGACTACCGTCCGTCGAATGGGATTTTATAGGAAGACATGCATCCTCCAAATCAAAGGAACCTTCAGGAGGTGGCGCAAACATTCGAAATACATATGTATATAGGATGATTGCACCAACCTAAAAAGCACAGCAAGAAACAGGTAAGACTTTAACATTCCGGTGAAGTAAAATAGAAATTTATGTGAAAAAGAGGTCATTGCCAATACACTAACGTTTGGATCACAATCACAACAGAATTTCAATCAGGATAACAATCTACGGGTTTGAGTAATTTCAGGTCAAAATGCTATAAACTCACCCACTGGCCGAATGAAATATATGCAATCCCATCTGTGCTACATTTGTCCGAGTCACCAAAAGGATTGTTTTTGTCTCTACATAAAGCTGCAATTAAGACGAGCGGCACATTTCCAATGTTCCCTGCATTGATCATAAGATATTTTCAATACAAGCCGATGCACGGAAAGCAGAAAGCCAAAGTAGCCAGGGTGCAGTTCATAATGGAATTTACTGCTATAAAGGATCAAACGGAAAACTATTGGACGGACTTCAAGCAGTGACAAGTGCTTCCAATTTTTAGAATCTAACTAGAGAAGAAAATTTTAAAACGTAAAGTGAAGTTTGTACCATGATGATAAGCAACTTACCAATTCCGATTTGCACAATCGTGAACTTAAAGAAAGGGTATGGTGGCCGAACAACGCTGGCTACAAGAAAACCTATTAATGAGCCTGATATGGCACCCAGAACAACATTTACAGGAATAAACCACCTGCAAAAAGGATAAGAGTCCAGCGTATCACATATTCTATTCTATTGCCATTAAAATAAGAAGTTAACTCTTACCATTCTATCATTTTCTGAATGTCGATGGCTTGTCCAAGTTGAGAAAATATCAAACATGGAAGCAGAAGTGAAAACACCAACTGCAAGACGTGGTTCAAGAAATCAGTTTCTATTCAAACCCAACCACTTCACGAAAAAGAAATTCACAACACCATATGATGACTGCGAGAATTTTATGGTAGGGTATTTTACTTGTATCAAATTCCATTATAAAACTACAGTTTAATAAAACTACGGCTTTAGAACTACCGTGTTCATAATTCATTTAGACTGCTTAAAGTTTGTCATCTCTAGTCCTCACTAAGTCTACCTTGAAATTCCAATTCTCTGTAGTTTCTACGATATACGTACACATACATATATATATTTTGAAGAAATATCATAGAGGAAAAGGTTACTTACCCCATTTAACAGTTTCCTCCCATGGGCAGGCAAAACATTAACATACTTGGATGCCATAAGAAATCCCAAGAAGCATACTGTAAGGACTTTAGCAATCGGTAAAACAGCAATCTTGATTGAATCGACCAGCGACTCACCGCCCACTTCATCGTTCATCACTGCCGATAGAATCCTTTCCACAACCATCTTCCCCAAATTCTTCACAGATCCAAAATCATCCAACAAATCCACCAAAACAATGCGGCTTCTAAAAACCAACTTTCCGTACAACTAATATACTTACTCTATCCGTCCTTATCCAACAGAACCAGAAAACTTCACAATAATTCAATAGACAGCAACAAATTTTCCCTACAATCAGCAAAATTAACCAAAGAACAAAATCATAATTTGTCAAATAAAAAACATGATCCAAATCCAACGTTAAAAACATAAGAATCCCACAACCCGAATTGTGATTTGTTTCAAACAAAACATAAAACTTTCCATCCCAAAAAAAAAAAAAAGACAAAAAGCAAAACACATGGCGAGATTTCTGTACAAAATTGAAAGCTACGCAAAAACCAAACTTTCTAATCCTAGTTATGACGTTGGCACCAAATAATTAAGAAAACAACAATCTTTTTCAAGAAAAATACAATAATACATACATACATACATACCTATATATATATATATATATATCTCTCTCTCTCTCTCTCTCTCTCTCTCTCTCTCTCTGTGCGAACAAAGCTATACCCGAAATTCAGAAAACGCTTGAGATCGGAAACGTTCACGAAAGTGCTTGAAATTAGCTAAAAACCAAAACTCAAACCATACGCCAACGAGAATTTATAAAGGAACAGAGATTTAAAAAAACAAAAAACAAAAAAACAAAAGTAAAAATGAAGTAAACAAAGAAAGAAAAACGCAGAGTGGAAATATTATTTTATGACATAAGAAAAGCAGAAATGGGCAATTATTCGCTTCGCTTTAGGAGAGAGAAACCTGAATTAACAAAAAAATGAAATGAAAAAACAGAGAAAACAGAGAACAACCCAGAACTGGATGTTCCAAAAACTCTGTAAACCAGAAACCGAACAACATAAAATCTCAGAATAATTATTCGAGTCTAAGGAAGCAGCTCGGTTTGTTGTTACAATAAATAAATGCTTATAATCTTCCTCTTCCTTTTTACCTTTTGTTCTTCGTTCTTCCGTAACCTGCGTCGGTTAGTTTTTTTTTTTTTTTTTTTTCCTCTCCTTTTCTTTCTTTTTCTGATGGAAACCTGCGTCTTTAGCTGCCTTTCCACTCTTGTTTCTACCCTTCAATTTCTTATTATTTTTTTTTGTTTTTCTTTATGGTCTTTTGATTTTTTCTTCTTTCCTTTTTCTTTTTTTTTTTAAATCTCTCAATAATATTTTTTTTCTTATTCCCCTCCAATTCGCGAACTGGAACCATCCTTGTTGTTTTATAGATGAACGTGAGGGACTGGAGATTTGGATTTGCCCCTTTGTTTTGTTATAATAACGGTTTTGCCACGGCACGTGAATAGTTTGGTGCCAACGAAATTTCCCTCGTGATTTCCTACTTGTTTGTGGACTTTTTCTTAAACTATAGCCTATATGCTTTTTATGCATTCAGTCTCTCTCTACGGTCATTCTCCCGTACCAACGAAATGTGACGAAACTAGCAAGTGGTAAAAATCACAACCTCAAAATTAAAATTAACCAAATAACCTTCTCTTGTTTTAATATAAGAACGGCCGTTTCTACCACGATCGTTTCTGATCATTTTATTAATAAAATTTTTTGAAAAATCATGATAAATATTTTTGTCAATTTACTCTCCCCATGACATAATGGCGGCTTTCTTTTTTTTTTTTTTCTTTTTTCTTTTTTCAAAGTTAAGCACTTTTCCTTTTTTTCTTTTTGTTTTTCCCTAACTGTACACTAAATATTATTTATTTAACTCAAACTTTTAATTATGCAAAACATATATGTGCATTATGCTGTAAGATGTTGGGTTATGTCCAAACCTCGTGTTTAGTTATCACTATTGAGTTTAGAACCTAGAACAGCTCTCTCTCCCCCCGTCGACTATCACCCCCCTTCCCCATGCGTCATGACGTTTTCCCCTACCGGTAGAGGGATGGGATCCGCAAACATTTGGATATAATTTTAAAAACCCATTTTTTTTTATATACGTTTTTGTAATTATTTTTAGACAATTTGAGATTTAAGTTCAGATTAGGCGTTAACCTTTCAAATTTACTAATTTGACCAGATCAGCTTTTTTGTCTACTTACGGTTTAAAAGTGATGAAAGGGACAAAAAATTACTAAAGTTCTAAATTTTGGGGAAAAAAGTTCCTTTTTTTTTCCCCCAAACAAAATCAAACATAAATTCAGGTAGGATTTATTAAATTTTCCCTCTTTTATTTTTTATTTTTTATGTTTTCAATTTCAAACTATTTCTCCTTTCGTTTTTGGTATTTTTCGTAAGCTAAAGGACCGATCTTTTCATGGGACTCCCCAGCTACACGTTGTATTATTTTCCTGTCCCTTTCTTATTATTTTAAATTTTAGAAAGTCTTCGCTTTGTTTACGTAATTGCTGCTATTTAGAAAAGTGGACGATGTTCCATCAAATGATTTTCAAGTCACAAAAGTAGTCTTGTGCTTCCACATGTAGGCTAATGATAGGAACTTTTATTATGTGGTTCTAATTAATGCACCACTAGTAGAGTTTTATTTATTAATTATTGGACCTGCATCATAAACTATAAACTATCTATTCTGATTAAAAAAAAAAAACAATCTATTCTGTAATTTTTTTTTTTTCATTTGGAAGTGATTTTGACCGAATTCAACAATAAAAAATGTGCACTATCCATTTGAAATCTTATTATACAAAAAGACCCCAAATTTTTTTTCCCTTAAATAGATCAAATATCCGTTTTATATATATATATATATATATATTTTTTTTTTTCTCTTCTGAATTAACAGAAATCAGATTTTTGTACTTATGTAGTGCGATAATTTTTTCCTAGGAAAGGCGTGGGGGCAGTATAATTGGCACAACTTGTTATCGATTTTTTGTTTTTTGTTTTTCCTTTTCTGCCTAAAAGAAATCTCAATTCTTAGGCCGTTTATGGTAATGCAATAGTAACATTTCCATGCAATTAACAGAGTAAGGTGTTCTTTAGGGGGGAAAAAAAACGGAAATTGGACAGTACTAATAAGACTTTTCCTATCTTTCTTTCTTTTTTTTTTTTTTTTTTTTTTCCCCCCCCCCTTCCAAATTGACAGATTTGGCTCCATTTGGTAGGACCGAAGAAGTGAAGATATGATGAATAGAGTTAGAGGGACAGAGAATCTAAAAAATATAGAGAAGTATCAATTATTCATGAATTGTTTGTAATAGGAGTTGAAGAGTTAAAATAATGAATAATGTTGACCTCCTTTTAATTTTCCATCCCTCTCTAACCAAATAGTCTAACCCAATTGGTACATTGTCAATCCAAAAAGTAAATCAAGCCAAATCAATATTCAGATAGACTTATAATTTGTTAGAAAATCTAGCGAAATTAGAGTACATTCTATGAAAAATTAGGTAAATAGACTGTTTATTAATCCTTATTTAAAAAATATCTTTTTTATTTACAAAAATAACTATCAATAAGTGAAAGCATATATTAATATTGATCAATTAGTAATTGATTATTAAAGAACGGTTATTTTACTAATTTTACAAAAATTAAGACGTTTACTAAAAATTTTCTTAAAAAATGTCATTTACTTCCATATCCCTACATTCTATGTCAGGAATGTACAATAAAGATTTTAAACAATCGTTAAAAAAAGAAAAAAAAAATCAAGAGTTCAGATTTATTTTTTATATCATCAGATGATTAAGAATTTAAAAATATATCACAATGTAATTAAACTTATTTGAAAAAGTGTTACACTCACAACCGTACAACATTAATTGAAGAGTTGTTGAACTTCATGTTGGTTGGGAACGCCTTTGAAGGGTTGCTAGAGAGCTCGCTCCATGGACCATTCTGTTTTCTTCTTCTTTAAGTTTCATTTCAATTCAACCAAAAAAAAAAAAGAAAAAACAAACAAATAAAGAAAAAAAGTTATGATATTTTTTCCACCACATGTTTATGATTTTGAGATAGATATTTGGAATGTATGAACATTGCACTATATATGTACAAATACAATAAATAAATAACAATAAAAGACAAGGAAAAATACAAAAAAGAAAAGAAAAAAAAAACTATACATATTTTGCGTTTATTAGACAAACAACCTTATTTCATGGTAAATTCTTAGAAATTCCTCCTTTAATATGAGATTTTTCATACTAGGGAATAAGTTTTACCTTGGTCGTAGACCCCAAACACTGTAAAAAGCTGATGGAAATACTGTATATACAAGTTTTGCGCCTTATCAGTACTTTTGAAAATTTTGAGTGCCTTTTCTAGCTAGCAGCTACCACGACAAGTACGATTATTTCATTATTATAATTTTAACTTAAAAGATGAATTTATTTATATCTTATAATATAAGTGAAATTGAAAAATTATTACTACATTATGGAAATCTTCAATTTAATCCTGGCCATCTATTTTCATCTGAACGGCTTATAAGATGGATGCAACTAAGGGCAAGTAGAACTTAGAAGAATGGGTAATCGTGTCAATTTTCCAGCTGATTACTTTTAAGCCTCCATTTGAAATTTTTAAGTTTGAGTTAATTGATTTTTTAAAAATTAGTTATAAATTTTATTGACTTTTTAAAAAAAGATAAAAATTGATAAGAAAAAGTACAGTTTAGTTGGAGTTAAACTTAAATACTAAATTGAGACTAAGTAATAAAATTTTGGATGGTACACAACAATCTTGTCAGAATAGCTTGTATCATTTTAAACAGTATTTTCCTGCTTATATCATGTTAGAGCTGGATATGGTTGCGATCAAAACTTTAATTCTGATTATGTGGTTTGGGAAGGTACTTAATGTTTGGAAGAAAAAAAAAAAAAGAAAAAAAGAAAAAAAAAGAAAGAAGCGCCAATCATGTAGTGGAATTTTTAAAATTTTCTTTTCCAAAAGCTTAACTCATGATGTGATATATAATTTATTATATATTATATATTGCTTTAATTCAAAAGGAGTTTTACATTTTTATACTATCAAATTACAATTAATATTTGTACTTTTTTCTCACTCAACACTTTAATTTTGTCTTAAAAATGAACAAAATCCTTAAAAATGAAAAACTAAAAAAAGTCCCTTGCTTGAAGGACTATCGCACTTTCAGTGGTACTGAGACTGTCCCTACCACTACCCTTTAGAAAGCCAGTAACTCGAGAGTAGAAAGAAATATCATAGAGTACGATAGAACCAGTACTACTATAAAATGTGGATTCCACGACGGCATTTTCACGATCGTTTTTAAAAAAACCGTCGTGGAAAATACGTAAAAACACGGAGCGGAACAGAGTTTTCGAAAATCGTCGTGGAAGCCGCCGCTTCCACGACGGTTTTTAATAACCGCCGTGGAAACGGGCGCTTCCACAACGGTTATTCAAAACCGTCGTGGAAGCGAGTTACTTCCACGATGGTTTTTGATTCAAAACCGTCGTGGAAGCGAGTTACTTCCACGATGGTTTTTCAAAAACCGTCGTGGAAGCTTCCTGCTTCCACGACGGTTTTGAAAAACCGTCGTGGTAGGTACGAAGGAGGGAATTTTTTCAAAAAAAAAAATTAAAAAAATTTTTTTTAACCTACCACGACGGTTTTTTGGAAAAACCGTCATGGTAGGTCAAAATTTTTTTTTTTTTTAATTTTTCACAACCGTCGTGGTAGGTATGAATGCGGGAATTTTAAAATTTTTTGAAATTGTTCAACTTTTTGGAGCGTATATTAAAACCCCAAAAAAATACCCTATTTCTCATCCCATTACATTCCGAGCCTTTTTCACTCTCTAATACAAACTCTAACTCCAAACCCAAAGCCGCCCATATCCTCTTTCCATTTATCGCTCTCCGCTTCCTCTCTACATTCTCACCGCCATTTCTCTCTTTCTCTCTAACTCCGAGCCTTTTTCCCTCTCTCTCTAGTCGCCATTCCTCCCTCTCTCTCTAACTCCAAGCCTTTTTCCCTCTCCCTCTCGCCGTCATTCCTCCGTCCCCTACATTCTCTACCACTCCACCCGTACCCACGCTCGACAATCCGGTAAGTTGAAATGTATATTGCTTGGGTAAGGCACGGATTTGGGAATTTTCCGTCCAAAATGTTGATTGTGAAATTTCCGTCCAAAATGTCAAAAATCCACAGTGTTCCTTCCAAAATGTTGATTTGGTTGATTGTTGATTTGGGAATTTTCCGTAGAAAATTGTCTAAAATTCGTCATTTCGGTGATTGTTGACGGTCGTTGTGATTTAGATTGCTTTAAAATTGATTGGGTAAGACACGGATTTGGGAATTTTCTAGAAAAAATGTTGATTATGTAAGTTAAATTTTCCGGATTTGCCACCCGTGGGAAATGAAATGAATTCGTAAAATTTTTTTTTTCGGCAGACCCTACAACGACGGTTTTTCAACCGTCGTGGTAGGTCCGCCTATCACGACGGTTTTTTACGTAGAACCGTCGTGATATGTTTTTAAATGTCCACATTTATGTCCTATTTTTGCCTATTTCACGACGGGTAAAAAACCGTCGTGGAATTTAAAAAGATTCCACGACTCTGGATTCCATGACGGTTAGAAAACCGTCGTAGAAATGTTACCACGACGGTTAAAAACCGTCGTGGTATTCACATTTTGAACTAGTGCAGTAGCTTTGACCTTGAACATGTTTCAACTTGCTCACGACCCAACTTCTATTGAATTAGCATAAAGAGATGTCACGATGAGGGTGGAATACAGTAAAGATTTAGCTTTTCTATACCATGAATTTTGCTTTTATTCATAAAATACACCCAACTTTTTATTCCATTTTAATACCATCATAGTACATTTAATAACAAATTTATAACATTTCTCTATCAACAGTTCATTTTGACCTGAAAAATGTCTAAAATACTCCATAAAAAAGGGGGGGAAAGTTTATAAAAGAAAAAATCGCTCATTTTCCAAAAAAATATTTAAAATTTTTACCCCCACCCCTATCACCACCTAAGCCCCCTTCCTACCCCGCCTCAGGCCAATCCTGCAATTGAGCATGTACTTTTTTTCTTCGTCTAGCGAAAGCTGCATGGATGCATGGTGACAACAACGTGAAAAAGGGACGGGATGCGAACGACGTTGGGTTAACATATTTATGTTGACGTGTATGCATGTGAGGACAACGCTTGGTCGAGCTTAGATTTCAAGGAACGCTCGTTGGTGCTTGTGCGGCTCCAGGTTCAGGAGGGTAATAGGGTGAGATGGTATAGTCATTCTAGTGAAATTTAGGGTTAGTTTGGGGTGTAAGTTTGGGTTAAGATTTTTAAGTTTCAATAGTAATTTTTGTTGATTTTTTCAAAAAAAGATAAAAATTGAATTGATGGGTGTAAGTTTGAGCTTATACCCCAAATAGACCCTTAGAATGTATTATTAAGAAGTGTAATTAATTATCCCTTTTTTTTTTTTTAATTGATTTGCTGTTTTGATATGTAAAACATTTTCGAATCTTAATAAGGCATGAGACGGGATGCATTCAAGAATGGGATAAGATAGTATAGGTGCCTGTGGCGGGCTAAGATGCATGGGGCAACGTGAAGATTAGAACGAGATTAATTATTAGGGTTTTCTACAAATAATAATAATAATAATAATAATAATAATAAAGTGATTAAGGGCCCGTTTGGTTCTCCATCTCCACTCAAATTAAACTGTATTTTTTTCATCATGTTTTTTATTTTTTCTGAAAAAGTTTTTAGTTTTTATATCATCTGTAATTTCTTCAATTTTTTATTTTTCATTTTAAGGGTATTTTTGAAATCAAAATTATGTGTTGATTGCCAAAAGGTACAAATTTAGGTGATGTCTATTTACACTCCTCGGTCTACTTTTCCCAATCTTTTTAAATCATCCATGAATTAAATTTTAAATATCAATTGCTACTTGTTACATCCTCTTAATTATACTCCAAAAAAGTCCTACAATAATAATGTTCTCAATCCTTTTTTCCAGCCACACATCATTAGTAACCCTCTATTTGTTGAACAATCTTTTTTAAAAATCAATTTAGTTGCATTTCTTTTTTCCCTTAGAAATCTTATTGGAGGTTCAAAACAGTGATTAGTATGTATAGCCAGCTATTAATATATATATATATATATATATATATGATATATATAGGAGGAGTGTTTATGATCTCATTTCTCTTTGGCTTGGTTTATGATCTCAAAGCAAAATGTTGGGTATAAAAGGATAAATAACTTAATTTTAGTTTTTCTTCTTTGAGGTAATTTTAGATCTAAATTCAGTACGTTAACGGATAAAAGATATAGATATTTCTACAAAGTGCAATGTAACCATACAAAATTGCGTAAGTTCAAAAGGCAAGGTTTTACTTTATGAATAAAATCAAAATACAAGGTATAATTTATAAAATGGTAAACAGCCATATACAATAATTATAATTATAATTATTATGATCTACATACCGAGTTATGGCACAACTATGGCTTCCATTACAAGGCCTTCTTTACTACTCTTTTCTTCTCATGAACCGCGCGTGCACGTCGTATCGTAATTATCTCAAGGATGACTCTTGTGTGAAACTCATTCCAACCACTAGTGGACTAAAATCTCTATTGCCAACGTAGTCTAAAATACAATAATTAGGACCCAATTATTAGGTCCTATTTATGGTAGTAGCCAGCAGCTAGGTTAAGGTGTTTGATCGGTTGGCAGTGATTTTTATTATTATTATTATTTTTTTTTTTTTTTTCGAGATTTTTCTCTCTCGTCCCTCTTCACAAAAATCCCCCACCGTAGGATAAATATCGTGTGGAAAAAACCCACACTTTGGATAAAATCTTAACAAAATTTTCCACCTTATTCAAATTAATTAATATCATATGGTCAGTAATTACCTTACATATGTAGTGCGTGAGATATTTATTCTAAAATTATATTTTGATTCACAACAGATAAAGTCAATTATTTTATTATCTTAGTCCATAAATTAAGTAATTTATTTATTTATTTATCTTTATATATCAAATATTTAGTTAGTTGTGTTATGAGATGTAAAAATTGTCGCACGCTACCAAATTCTCAAATATTTAAAGTAAATAGGATCGTACATATTTCATTTTCATTTCCCATTCTTATTGCCACATAACTTAATTGTAATTACACACTTAATTCACCATAATTAAAGTCCTTCTAGTCGAGGTCACAAAATGTGACTTCTAAAAAAAGTTTAATTTTCTGTGTTCGAATAAGATATTATAAATTGCATTCTAATATTTTTATTACTGGTTAGAAAATTTAAAAAACTATTTCGGCCAATTAACCTTTTTGTCAAAAATCAGATTCCAAACGTTTATTGAAATTTTTTACTTCTTCTTTTTGTATTGAAAAGTAAAAGTTCTACTAAACGGATACATAATTTATTTGTTGCGAGCACATCCCTTTATAATAGGAAAGAATGAAATGCTTCACGTAATGTATGTAAGCATGCCCTTGCCTGGGAAACAAAGCCAACAAGATTCAAGGCCAATTGCATCCCAAAAATTATGATGCATTTTTTTTTTTTTTTTTTTTGCCTTTTTGCTTGACGATTTAATATGTATCTATTAATAGTATTACGCGTGCAAACTAATTTTGAAACGGAGAGAAAAAGGGAAATACCTTACGCAACTTCATCAGAAATGTCATTTCATTTTCATGTCCACTACTTTTTGATTTTTGGTTTATTATTTTTGTTTTACTTATATCTATTTTTTGAATAGTTGAAGAAGGCGACAATTTGCTATAATGTTGGAAACTAGACGGATCCCGTACATGCAACCTGAATTTGCATATACAGATAGATGTGATTTCATTAGTTATTTTAATATTTATCATCAATGATTATATTGCAATGAATTGGATAGTTGATTAAAAATATATATAATAATTAATGAGCGTTAAACTAATAAAACTTATTAAATACAATTTTCTAGTTTATTAGGTTGCTATTATAATTTTCCATCAAATTGCTTTCCATCTAGGGAAAATTTCTGATTATGTGTTCGTTGTAGCATCAAAATAAGTTTCTACATAATGGAGTTCTTAACGAATTAAAAAAAAATAAAAAAAACGGATTAAAAATAAGGAAGAAAGCAAATGCAGAATATAAAATAACAAAGAAAACAAATTGAAAAGAAAAAAATCCGGAATGGAAGTAAATCAAGAATGATATCTATTTAAGAATTAGAGAATGAATCATTAATTTAGATTTCATTTAATTAAATATAGAAAATCATTTAAACAATCATGTCAATATGTTGATAACAAGTCTTTGAAAATACCATATCATCAAATGTAATTAAAGTATACTTTACTTTTTATAGTTTTATCTTGTAACCATCCATAGTTTTAAAAATAAAATAATTATTAAAAACTCATATATATATATATATATATATATACCCAATATAAGGACCCCAAATTGGAGTACTTCTTCTAATAGAGAGTGGAGCTTATTAATAATATTCATAATATTTATACAGAAATATTATGTAAACCTTCTAGATTTGCGACAATGTTTCACTTTACTAGTATTTACTTCTTTCCGAACTTTAAAACATTAGAAGCTTATGTGCACAAAAACTTGAAGGTTGAAACTTAATTTAAGTGTGTGTATATATATATATATAGCCATATATATATATATATATATTGTGATTGACAAGGACAACTCTCATGTGAGGCCCGGTGAGATCATAAATATGCTACCAACAACGCCCTTTTCCTAACTCATTTGGTGTTCCACTTTCTTAGCTTACTAGTTGAAAAACACGTGCCATGCACATAATTGAATGTATTTGAAAATTTTTATTTAAATAAAAAAAGTATATAAGTAAAATTTAGATAAAAAAGGCATAAAAAATATATAAAAAATTAAAATGACTGAAATATTAAAAATAGATTAATACATAAGAAAAGACTAAAATTAAAAAATTAAAAAAAATTTGTTTGAAATATACCCGCCCTCTCTCTCTCTGTGTGTGCTGCCGCCTTGTGTTAGCCAGCCCAGAAGGAAGGCCAAAACGCGCATTTTTTACGAAAACAGTGATTTTTTTTCTCCCCTTCTATATATTGTATAGATAAAGTCAATAATATTCATGGCCATTTTCATGTGGAGGCCACAAACTCTATGATGGTGGTGATGATGATCGTTCATGCCGACACTGAAAACGAGACTCAAATCAATCAAAAGTACTGAGCAAATTTATGAAAACTTTGCTTTCTTTTGATGCGACATATCTTTTGCTGAAATTGTAATTTCAACATCTTAATGATATATTTAGAATTTTATATGAATAAGATCGCTTAGCGATTAATTCATAAGAGGAAAAAAAGGAATAAAAATCAAAAAAATTAGTAATTATTAGATGAGCAAATTATTGTAAACCAGTATTTCATGAAATCCTTGATTCTGAAAACCGTAAAGTACAAGTTGCATTACTTAACGCTCGCTTTTTTTAATTCAATGGAGCAACGTCCCTTTTTTTTTTCTTTTTCTTTTTTTTTTTTTTCAATTTTTCATAATTTGGATTTTGGACATTAGGATGTTAATATCAATGTTATCTTTGACTTTAAAAAAATACGACAATTACATATTTAATAAGATAATTTATTTGTCAATGTGTAATTATTCAATGATATCTCTTCTTTAACGTTTTTATATTAAATTTTGAAACTGGTAAGAAAAAAAACTTGTATCATAAAAATCATTAGAATAATATGTTTGAATAATATGCCGTTGTTGTAATGATTAAATAAAAATGTATTTATTTTCAAGTTATAAGCATAAAAAATAACACTATTAAAGAGTACGTAATTTTTTAATTAATCATCAAATTTGATATTAGCATGCCAATTTAGCACTAAATTGTAGATACTCTTTTAACATTAAAAAAAAAAAAAGTCAAAAAATTATCTATTGTTCTTGGTTCAACAATTATAATGAATACCACTAGTAGAACTCTCATTAGTAGGTATTCCAACTCATCATATGCAATTTTGACAATTGATATTCTAAATTTTTTTTTATAAATTATTCGATCACTCTCAATTATTAATTATTATTCGCATGCTGAAAAGTTTCTCAAAATAAATTCTAATTTGTTAAAGAGGGGAAAATGTTTTTGAATCTTCGATCAATAAATAAGTGAAAATATTTTGCTTATTCGATCAATAAAAGGAATATTTATCCTTTTTTTTTTCCCAAAGAAATTCTTGTGAAATTCACTGCAAATGGGAAACGACAAAGACAGCATGATATGATACGATGCTGCATGATTGTTGCGTTGTCATATACCTGACTAATCAATGTTCTTCAACAAACCCAAAAAAAAAAAAAAAAATTCTTCAACGTGGTATGTATAACAGATATTAAATCAAGAAAATAGAATAAAAAGAATAAGATAATCTTCAGCAACAGAAAGGGAAAAATTTTTTTTTTTCTTCAACCAAGTATGTATAACAGATATTAAATCAAGAAAATAGAATAAAAAGAAGAAGATAATCTTCAGAAGAAGAAGAAGAAGAAGATTCACAAATGAAGAGTACTATAAATAATTTTTAAAATAAATAAATACAGTTAAATCCCCACTGGTGCTAAATAGTAAATATAGCTATGTACAAAAATCAACTTATCTAGAATTGTTCTTTTCAGGATAAAAAAATTATCAAATCTGCTTATGTTTTGTTAACTTATAAGTAATATATCCATGCTTTAGGTAATATGCATGATTTATATATATATATATATATATATTTGTCCCTAAAATGATTATAAAATGAAGTCTGTCATTTAAAACAAAAATATATCATCACAAGTTTGTCAACAAATCAGAACTCTGGTGGCTCATTGAGCATTTTCAGCATTTTTCATATTCTTCATCTTCGGTATTCTGAGTAGGTAGTGCAGGAGTTACCATACTCGTACGTTTTCGTGTGAACGATATATCCATTTTTAGCGTTGACACATATGTCGTCACTAAAAAAGTTTTTGTATTTTTCAGAAAAAAAAAAATCACCTAAATCACCACAAAATTTTGGCAAAAATTAAATTAAAAACACATTTCTCATAGCTAAAACTTGATTAGAAAAATATCTCTGATCTCTGACAAATGTTTTAGAATATTGTCCAGTGCAAATTTTATTAATACACACAACAATTTGCACACCGAAACAAAAAATTCACAGGGAATACTTTTAGAGACGACCTAAAAAATAATATTGATCAATGTAAAAGACGCTCCAAATTCCAGCGATCCATGGAAGGCATATATGTTACCGACAACTTGTCGTCTCTACAAGTTTTAGCCACGACAATTGCCAATCCAAGGAAAAAAAAATTCATAATTTTTTGTGTTACAATTGCCAAGTTGTCGCTATATTTGACCCATTGGTCATCACCGATTTTCTTGTAGTGCTTAAGAAATATATCCACCAGTTAGCAAGTAAAGGAATCTGAGCTTGCGTTTAATGGACAGATTTGAAATGAAATTTTTAGGTTAAAATTTGTTGACTTTATAAAAATTGGTAATAACTTTTGTTAATTTTTCAGAAAAAAGATAAAAATTGAAAGGAAAACTTTGGGATTGGAATGGAGAGCCAAACGGACTCTAAGCATGCGTTTAGTGCAAGGGTTTGAATTAAATAGTGCGTTTGATGTGGCCTTTGAATTGTTGGAGTTAAAAATGTAAAAACTTAAAATGTATTTGGAAAAAAAAATAATATGGAGCTTATTTCGCTCGTCTTGAAATTTTATGTAATTTGAAAAAAAAAATCATCTCATTTGGACTTGTATATGTAAAGTTATGAGATTTTAAAATTTGAATTATAAAACTATAACAATAATTATAAATAGTGAAACTGTGACAGACTTTTTAGAAAAAGATAAAAATTGAGTTGTAATTTGTGATTCGAATTATGATTCCAAACGCATGATAAATTATATATGTGTGTATATATTTATACGAATTTAAACTAACAAGATTATAAAAATCTCTAAATTTCTCTATATTGCTCTATATAACTGATTGTATATATGATACAATAAGATTTAGCTAACAGGATTTGTATATGTAATCCGTAATCAAGAAATAATATTAATCACTAAGAATGTACAAGAATTTATGCTAGCATGCCTAAAAAGATCCTATAGATTCGGGTATACATATGTTAGTACGACAATATACGGCAAGATTAGTCAGCCAATTTAGTTGCATGTGATCCCTAATTAATAATTATTATATCCTTCATTAAGCATACACAGGAATCTGCACTAACAAAGCTTAATTTATTAAGGTCAATAAATTTCTCTGTATTATTTATATCTGTTTGTATATAATATAATAGACAAGAATATGGGGACGTTGTACTGTTTTGGCGATCTGAAAAATCTACACCCGTTTGGTAGGGATGAAAAATGGAAGAAAATTAAGAAGAAAGTCACAATTTTGGGAGTAAAAATAGGAAATATATTGTTTTATTAATTAACAGAGTTAGAGGATACAGAAGGACTATTAAAAAGAAAATAAATATTATTTTTTTTAAAAAGGGGAAAAACTGCAGTAGATGCTCTTTTATATACCTTATCGGTAAAACTCATCTAAGGTCATTTAAAATTAATCCAATGGATAAAAAGTTAGGAATGCACTATAACTAAAATACACATTGATTTACAGGATTGCACCCAAAAAAAACTTTTGAAGTCCTTTGATTGTGAGGGGCGCCGGTGAAAGGTCCTCGGAGGGAGCCCGGGGTGGCGATTAACCATCGCAAGTCATCGCAGGTCAGGTCGGAGTGAGAGATTCGTCGGGGGCCGGTGGAACGTCGTCACAGGTTGGGTTCACACTGGGGGGTGGATTTTTCATCGCGGAACATTTTGGGGGAGGGGGGCGAATTGCAGTCGTCGGAACGGGGAGGCTTTGCAGGTTGGTTTTTGGGGTAGGGTGGAGTGGGAGGGTGACTCGCTGTCGTCGGACCGAGGGGGGGGGGGGATGGGGGCCTCGAAGGTCGGGTTTTGGGGTAGGGAGGGGGGCGATTCGCCAGACCCAGAGGAAGGGGGAGGGGCTCGTAGGTCATATTTTGGAGGGGGGCAGATTCGCCGTTGTCGGACCGCGGGGGAGCTTCGTAGGTCAAGTTGGGGTGGGGACCTTTTCGCCGGTCCGGTTATGGGGGAAAGGGATTTTTTTTGGGGAGGGGGGGGGGGGGGGGCATCTACAGAAGGTCACTGAGGGGGTGCTAGTCGTCGGGAGAGGGGTGGTGGTTGGGCTTTTTTAATTTCTTTTTTTTTTCTTTGATTTTTTTTTTTAAATTTCTTAGATTATAATATTGTGAGTTAAGGTGTATCATAAGTATCATATATAAGTAATATTTTAACCGTTATAAAATATCAAACCGTTATAAAATGAACTTTACCAATAGGATTTGAAAGGGACTTTATTATAGTCTTTCCTTAAAAAAATATATTTAATCGCTCCACAGATAGAAATAGTGATTTTATATATGAAAATTTTGTTCTAACAATAACTTAAATTTTTTTTTTAATGTGGTAAAAGACATAACCTAACGATAATGTCAATGTGATTTTATCTAAAAGTTCAGAGAGTTCAAATTCCTCATTTCTGAGTTAAAAAGAAAATTATTTATTTTTTTAATTTTTTTCTAAATGAAAAATGAAAAATAAATAGACAATATCAATTTTTTTTCCCTACTTTTATCAAACAACAACAAGTTTCTATTAATTTTATTGGAGATAACATTAGTATCAAGTTTCTATCAACAAGTTTGGTGCGGATATTATTTTTACTCCAAACTAATTTCTATCAAGTTAATTGGAGAGTAAGAGGAATGTAATATTAGAAAGGAAATAATGTTATAAATAAAAAAGAAAATGTAAAATACGATCCATCCTATTCAATTGCTCCACAAATAAAAATAGAGTGATTTTAGAAATGAAAATTTTCATACTAACAATAACTTAAATTAAAAAAAATGAAAAATAAATGTAAAACTGATTGAGGAGGAATCTCAAGGCTCTCTTTCTCCGTTTTATTCTCTCTCTAATACGTGAGGACTAGGTTTTCTCAATCATTTTTATCTCTTGGGGCCGTATTCTGATGGCAGCTTTCGGCATGTCTCTGGTTTCCCGACCTTAAAGATGGAGGTGAGAATCATATAATAAGGGTCTTGATAAAGACGAGCCTGTGAGAGGAGGATGAGCGTTGTAGGAAGGAGGCACAAGAATGAGATAGTTGGGGTTTTTTTTTTTTTTTTTGGGTGGTGTGTAGGTTTTTATTTTTGTTGTCAATTTTAATAACGGAGATGGTTTATTCACCTTCGTGTTGGTTGTTTGACCATTAGATCTAAGTCTTGGTGGTGTATTGATCTAGCTAGAGTTGCTTATACTATGTGGAGTTAGTAATGATCCCAGTACTACTAAATCTTGGTCCTTGATTGAGCAGGAAATTCCATTAATTGGCGGGGTTTTGTCAAAAAGAGTTTTACATAGCTTGATCTACTTTTGACTCCTTTTATGCAATTATAACTCCACGGAACTTTCTCGATTCTAATGCAACTTATCCTTTTGGAGCTGACGTAATAAACTACGCGAGCCTCCCGACGAAGCCAACATAAATCCTATCCAAATAAAAAAAAAAAGAGTTTATTTACCCAAAATAACTGGTTGGCCCAGACCGGAGAAAGGTTCTAATAGCCCAAGGAGGGATGATATTTCAACCTGACGTTTGGAAGGACCTTCCCTTTTACCAATCCCATATGGCCTTGTTTATAGACTCGTTTAGTGTGACGAGGTATTTATCTATTATCAACCTCAACTATATAAGTCTTTACCTTTAAGCGTCATCAAATGTTACTGATTGATCTGTTTTTATTAAAGAGTTTTATCTTATATAATATAATTTCATTAATGAGTTTAATGAAAATTTTTCTTTCAATAAGGAAAACAAATTCCTTTAAAAATGTAAAATAAATAGATAAAATCACTTCTTTTTTATTTTTTATTTTTCCTTCCTATTTTTACACCAAACAAGCGTCAATATCAATCTCTTTGGCACGGTTATGGAACTGGGACCTCTATGATTTATTAACTGTTGATGACAATAAGCTCACTTTTGACAGAATGCTGACAATTAGCTTGTGTCCAGATACATTGTACTTTTTTTTTTCTTGACTATTTATAAAATAAAGTAGTTGGAATCTCGAATAAAAAAATGAAACAAAATAAAAATATGCTTGAATGATTGTAGGATGACGAAAGGAGGAGGCTGCTATCTAGACGAGGCATATTAACAACAAGCGGCAAGGATAGCTTATCCAGCCGCCCTTAAAAAAAAAAAAAAAAAAAAAAAAAAAAAAACGAGAGCTTATCAAAACAGAATAAAAATAAATAAATAAATAAAAACAAAAGCAAACCGCAGGGATATATTTATTTTTATATTAAATTGAGTAATATATTTTTAACGATAATATCATACGTAATTTTATCTAAAAGTTTAGATAGTTCAAATTTCTCATTTCTGAGTTAAAAAGAAAATTATTTATTTTTTAAATTTTTTTCTAAATGAAAAATGAAAAATAAATAGAGAGAATCACTTTTTTTTTTTTTTTTTTTTTTTTCTGCTTTTATCAAACAACAACAAGTTTCTATTAATTTTATTGGAGATAACATTAGTATCAAGTTTCTATCAACAAGTTTGGTGCGGATATTATTTTTACTCCAAACTAATTTCTATCAAGTTAATTGGAGAGTAAGAGGAATGTAAGATTAGAAAAGGAAATAATGTTATAATTAAAAAAAGAAAATGTAAAATACGATCCATCGTATTCAATTGCTCCACAAATAAAAATAGAGAGATTTTAGAAATGAAAATTTTCATACTAACAATAACTTAAATTTTTTTATAAAAAAAATGAAAAAATAAATATATAATTGATTGAGGAGGAATCTCAAGGCTCTCTTTCTCCCTCTTATTCTCTCTCTAATGCGTGAGGACTAGGATTTCTCAATCATTTTTCTCTTTTGGGGCCGTATTCTGATGGCAATTTTCGGCATGTCTCTGATTTTCCGACCTTAGAGATGGAGGTGGGAATCATACGATGAGGGTCTTGATAGATGCGAGCCCGTGAGAGGAGGATAAGTGTTGTAAGAAGGAGGCACAAGAATGAGATGATTGGGGTTTTTTTTTTTTTTTTTTGGGTGGTGTGTAGGGTTTTGTATAATAATGATGATGTCCTCGTTGACTTTTTTCTTGGAGTTTTATTTTGGTTGTTAATTTAATAACGGAGGTGGTTTCTCCACCTTTGTGTTGGTTGTTTGTCTACTAGATCTAAGTTTTAATGGTGTTTTGATCTCGCTAGAGTTGCTTATATATGGAGTTAGTAGTGATTCTAGTATTATTAAGTCTTGGCCCTCGATTGAGCAGGAAATTTCATTAATTGACGCGGTTTTGTTAAAAAGAGTTTTACATGACTCGATTTCAGTGTGACGATGTATTTATCTGTTATCCGACCTCAAGTATATAAGTCTTTCCCTTTAAGTGTCATCAAATGTTACTGATTAATCTATTTTTAATGAAGAGTTTTGTCTTACATAACATAATTTCATTAATGAGTTTAATGAAAATTTTCCTTTCAATAAAACGGAAAACAAATGCCTTTAAAAAATGAAAAATAAATAGACCAAATCACTTTTTCTTTTTCTTTTTTTTTTTTTTTTTCCTTCCTATTTTTACACCAAACAAGTTCTATACCAATCTCTTTGGCACGGTAATGGAACTGGGACTTCTATGATTTATTAACTGTTGCTGACAACAAGCTTCCTTTTGATAGAATGCTGACAACTTGCTTGTGTCCAGATACATTGCATTTTTTATTCTTGACTCTTTATAAAATAATGTAGTTGGAATGTCGAAAAAAAAAAAAGAAACAAAATAAAAATATGCTTGAAAGATTGAAGGATGACGAAAGGAAAAGGGTGCTATCTAAACAAAGACATATTTAAGAACAAGCGGCAAGGATAGCTTATCTCACACGAAGAAGAATAAGAAGAAGATAGCTTATCAAAACAGAACCAAAAAATAAAAATAAAAATAAAAGCAAAAGCAAACCGCAGGGATATATTTATTTTTATATTAAATTGAGTAATATATTTCTTAGGAATTTAAATTATCATAGGGGAACCTTATGTTTTATATTAGATGTAAATATTATTATTTTAATTGTTAGATTAATTTTTTAATAATCTAATTTAATATTAGAGTAGTTTTTTAATGCACACCTTAAAATTTAAGGATGGCCACTCAGATTAGACTGTAAAATTGTTTCAAGGATTAAAAAACAACTCTTACGGATTCAACAATAATATCTTCCTTATTTAGGGGAATACGTTTATTTATTACACATTCATATATGGACATAATATTTTAGCTCTTTATTATATCAGCACCACTGCCATGAGCAAATCATTTATTTTTACTGAATTTCTACCGTTGAAACTTTATTTTACTATTGATAAAAACTGCTTTTTAAATCATTAATAGGAGCATTTATGTGTCGTATACTTTAAATATTTATTATGAACACTTGATAATGTTAAAATATCAATGATTATTATGTAATTTCTAACTATAATGAAGAATGACTATTTAAGAAATTTTTGATGGATGAACAATCCTTTTTCACCATCAATATAAATTATAGTTTAAATCATGTGATCGGACCTATTAAATGGAAGAATCTTGTGTACACACAGCAAATGACGTGACCAACACTTAACAATCAAACTATTTAAAAATTAATCCGAAAGCTAAGACTACATTTACATTTTCTATATATTGAAGTGAAAAATATAGCTACAATTTCAAAAAAAAAAAAAAAAAAAAATTGATAGCTCACCTAGAAACTCAACTATGTTCAAATCCAGAATGAGAAATAATATTAACCATGAGATATTACAACTTTAATTTTGATCTAATTTAATTACCTAATCCCTTTTTAATTCTAAATTTTTCCTTGAGTGTTTTAAACCTTTCAGTTACATCTATAATTTTAATCTAAATTTTATCCCTCCTTAAATTTTATGTGATCCTCATTTTTTAGAATTAAAAGTGTTGGATTTGTTTAAGTCCCCGTAACATATACATATATAGATAAATATATGTAGGAATACTCTTGCAAACAGCAAAGTTTCTTTGTCGGATACAAAACGGCAATGCTTTTTTAGCCGTTGGATGGAGAACTAACGGGCAAGATTGGATGCTGACAGAGAGGGGTACCCTAAATAAAGCACTAATATGCTTGCAGAGTAGCCTACTATTGTAAGTCTATTATAATATAATAGTATTTGTTTGGGAAAAACCCAAAAAAAAAAAAAAAAACAGTAAAAAAATGAAAAAAGTTGTTGGGAGAGGTAGGAAAGCTTCAGTTTCAGTAAGGAAGCAATTAAACATGGGGCCTGTAAACAAAAACACGTATGGTGGCCCACCAACATATAAAGTAATGGTGAAATGTTCCTTAGCTATTAAGAATACAACAATGAACACCCAAATTGTTATTGAGACACCATTATAAAATTGGCCTTACTTAAAGGAAAATTACAAACAGTCATAAACCGCTTTGTTGATTTGCTTGTCATTTATTTATTTTGGAAATTAGACACCCTTTTTAACCCGGATAATTAGATTTTGATTTTTTTTTAATTTTTTAATTTTTTGTCGTTAGTTGTTGTAGTTCTTTTAGTTTTTGTTTTCTCCCAGTGAAGTACTTCTTAGATCATTTGATTCTTTTTTAATAATAATTTAGGGATCAATTTTATTTATGCATCCGGCAATCTTGTTTTATCATTTAAACTTTAAAAACTCTAAGTTTGTCAATTGAATTTTGAAATAATCACTTAATCTCATCTAATAGAGCTTTCATTAAAATCATCAAGAGAGGAGGAGATGAAACTCATTAAACGCATTACTCATGAATTTTTGTTATAAACAAACGGAACAAGAAAAATAACTAACTGTACTTAATTCATTTTTTTATATTTATTTGTTATTGCTAAAATTCCATCAAAAGATGTTAAGTGAGAATGACTTTTTTTATTTTATTTTATTTTATTTTTAAAGTAAAAGGTAAAATGAAAAATTTGAAAACTCAAATAAGAATGACGTTTTAGTCAACACAAATGAGAATATTTCTTGTTTTTAATCATCTTTTTACAAAAGAAAAGCACAACAACCACATGATTTAAAGTCATTTTAAATGAAAGTAAAACCTTTTTTTAACAGAAGATTAGCTCTCGCAATACGGTGGGACGTTCTTCGTGGGACACGAGGAGAGTGATGGGTGTATATGTAAGGGTTTGAAGAATTATAATTACAAAGAGAAAAATAATTTTAAAATGTTCTTAAAACATAGTTGTATGTAAGGGTTCAATTTGGTATGATACTTCATTATAAATTGTATATATTGAATGAATTTATGTGTTATACTACCAATGTAATTTTTTGTTTTTCTATATTTCATTATAGTAAAAATTAGAGGTTAATTCCTTTCGTCTAAGTATCTCTAAAGAAAATCCTTTATTTTTAAATATCTAAAGTTTTATTTAACATTCCTTTCTTTAATGCCCCCATTTTCAATCTTAATTAAAACCGAAATCAATATCATCCATTAAATTTTAATTATAAAATCGACCCTCAATATTTCATTTTTAATCCTAATTAATTTCAATACGTTTGTAACGTTTTACCTCTACAAATTTTTATCAAAATTGGAGATAAAATAGTTGTTAGCTTAAGAACCACAAAAGTTGAGTTCAAACCTAGCCTCTAACTTCTCCCTTTTATTGACCACCATTCAAACACTAATTTCCCATACTAAAAGTTTCATAATAAAGAAATTGTCTTTTTTCACTACCAGTAAAAAACTCCAGCTTTTTGATGGCTCTTCTTGTGCGTTAATTAGAACAAGCTATCACCACTTTGCTTCCAAACACGGTTTGCTCATCAAACAAATTGAGAGAATAGTTATCAAAATGTCCACATTAAAAATAAATAACACGCGATATAAAACTGTTTTTATTCATTGACGAGACTGTTAAAAAGTGAATCTATCTAATAACTAAAACTACTAATTAGTAACCAGAAAAGACAATCCTTATCGTAAAAATCTAATCTTTTTTTTGCCCCCCGATCTTGATTTCAAGTTGAGAACTTGAAGATGTTTTTGTTTGGTAGCAATAATTTAAATGACGCGTTGGCCGAGGTGCAGAAGCCACCAGGAAACTACTTGCACGTTGGTGCAGTGGATTTGCCTTGGAGCTGAGTGAGAAAAAGAGAACAGACAGATGTCATAATCATATGGTTCCAAACAACATGTCGTTTACGTACCTCCTCGGATCTGAGCCGCTGACCGTACTTGCCTTGCCACTCGTGATAATGATATTGTCTGGTTATGGAACCAAATAAATGCGACATTCGGACACCGACCTAGCCTCATCACCTACTCCTAGTGGGACATACGAAGCTTCCCTCTTTTAGATATCTTCCCAATTTCATTTGAACACCACCTCCTTATTTCAACATAAGGAAAAAAAAATATATATATATAGGCACACACACACACATTATATATATATATATATGGACATATTAAATCTGAAATATTTGTCTTGTAGATAAACTAATGTTATTTCTTATGCATTAACATGTAAAACGGATCTTTTAGATTTTATCATATGATAAATTAATTGTTTTTTTAATACTATTATTATGTTTTACTTATTTAATATTATGTTAAAAGGTATGTCAATTCATCGACTTATAATTTCAAAGAAGAAAAGCAAATGAATATGAACATACTAGATAATTTATAATGATTCACTCTTAAGTGAAAGCTACTTCTAGTTTTAGTTGATATAGTAATTCATATTAATGAATAAAAAAAAAATGAAATAGAAGGGGAAATTACATACCTCTTACACTTGTAATGTATTTTTTTTAATCTCTTTTAACTTGATCTTAAACACAATGGTCTCTCGATGCAAGAATTAATAGAATAACAAAAATTATAAAAGTGAAATCCTCGATGCAACGTCTCAATATAATTATTAATTAAGCTTCACATATTATACCTAGCATTTCTTAAAATTTTAAAATTAATACCTTTCTATTAATTTGGAGTCTTGTAGGGGGAAGTTCTAGCTTGGTGGGATTATTTTCCCTGGCTTTTTTGTGGATTGTTAGTGTTTTGAGATTGAGCTAATCTTTGCTCTTTCTTTTTTAGCTGCCACTTAAAATTAAAAAAAAAAAGACTATAAATTTTTGTCTTTTTTTTTGGGTCCTCAATTCATTGCAATTTAATTTGGTCGTGGAAGACGTGAAACACGTAATTTAGAAACAAAAAGAAGACGTGAAACAGAAAAATTAAACGAAAAATATAACATAACCCTATAAATAGTACTTTGTTTTTATTCATTTGTCGTTCAATCAGATTTTGACACAAATATATATAGAGCAGACAATTTTTAATGACAGAAAAACATAACCCTATAAATAGTGCTTTGTTTTTATTTAATTTAATTTTATTTTATTTTATTTTAACTTCCAATCCAAAAATCTGAAGGAAAAAAAATATTAGAAGTTTTGTGTCGTGTCCTTATTGCCACAAACCTTTGTAAATATGGAAATTGTTTGTTAGTCCAATGAGGATGAAAGTAATTGTTATGCTAAACCACACGGAATCATTCCATAACACTTACGGCTTTGTTGGACAAACTACTAGCTTAATTTGTACTCTCTCTTTTTTTTTTTTTTTTTCTCTCTTTTGAAGGTGGAGCTAATTTAAACTTATTCTAAAGATGAAAAGTACTGAAAAGATGCAAGTAATTAAACACATAAAAACATATCAGTACTTATCAAATATATTAATATTCCCACTTTGGGGGCGGAAGATTGTAGAAACAAGACGATGTATCTATCTATCTACCTCCAATCCAAGTACTAGTGAGCTGTCATATATTAATTAACTTATGATCATGCAAAATCTTTTTAGTACCTTTTCTATTTCACATTGTTATAATAGTCAGTAATGAGACTAGAGTAGATGTTCATACTACTAAAATTATTCCAAATTTATTTACCAGTTTAAACTTCCATTACTTGGGTATTTAATTACCTTACTAAAAAAATTATCAATATCACCTTATATTCCTCAAGATATGTGCAAAGATGGCCCCATTGTAAAGTACAATTGTTAGAATCCTACTAGATAAATTGAAAATATACATATATTCTGAAAATTTAAGGATCACTAAATTACATGATTGAAAATCGATAAACTAAATCTATATAAACAAAGATCAGTAAGATGACAATAAGATAGCTTTGGGGTGGGTGATCTTCTTACCAACCCGCCCCATAAATAATTAAACTATTTGTCAATTCTCTTCTTGTTAACTTGTTTTAAGTTGACTAGTTGAAATAGGTTTTCTCATAATAGATTCACAATACTTGCAAGTACCCCATTTATCTTATTAGTTACATATAGAAGAAAAACAAACACAAAAATTTAAATACACTTATATTAGATTTAAGTTTTTTTTTTTTTTCCTGAAAGATTTAAGTTGAAATAAAGAAAACGGTAGTTTTCAATATTTTATAGAATATCTAATTAAACATGGTGGATAAACGGATAATAGGATTGGGATCCGACATGCTTCCTGGGCCCAAACCCTCGATAGGCGTTAAATTTTTATATGTTTATAATACGAATATGTAGATCGGGTTTTTTCTTGTCCCATTGAGCAACTACAATTTCTCTTATTCTTATTTTAAGAATTTGGTCATTCAGTTTTTCAGTGCATTTGCTAGTCTGCATTTATCTCATCTGAAGAGTTGCTTCTCGTTGGGCAGACAGACAGAGGGAGAGCCCTTTAAATTGTCCATTCAAACAAAACCCAAGTTCAGCACCTAGAGTTTGAACTATAGCCATATTATCTAAAAGCCCAAGTCTTCTATCCTTCATATAACTGAAAGAGCACGTCACAGTCCAACTTGGCAATTGCATTTCTACCCATATGTACCCATGAATACCTGCCCTTAAAAGGACGGATTTGAAGAATGCTAGTATATATATATATGGGTAGGATTGGGTACGAGGGATAAGATTAACCTTCAGTCGGGTAGAGATAAGGATGGGGAAAGCTCTTATTAACCTTCAGTCGGGTAGAGATAGGGATGGGGAAAGCTCTTGTGGCCTGCATCCGTTTCTCTTTATTCACCTTTATAACATATGTATAAATATATAAATTTTTTTTTTTTTATTGGAATACAAAAAGGGAAACATCTTCATTAAAAGAAGTATAATATGTTTTGAGTTCTCTCTCTCTCTTTTATTCTTAATAGATAAATGGGTAGGATATGAGTATAGCGCCCCTAATGAGAATCCCCTGCCCCCCGCCTAAAATTGCCCCCCGCCTAAAATTGGATGGTATGAGGGCTATAAGGGGTGTGGTTATGGGGGTGGGAGAAGCATATCCATTTCTGTCTCGTCCTGCTTCATTGTCATCCTTAGTCTAATAATTTATTTGGGCAAAAAATTTACATGAATGGTCGAAATAAGAATCTTGTTTCGTTTTTTTTTTTTTTTTAAGGGATATTTCTAAGGTAGAAGTTGTCATTTCGCATTATTGATAAATAAATAAAAACTGTAGCTGTAATAGTTTGATTAATTTCATCAATTTTATTTATAAATGAGCATAGTTTTATCTCACTTTGAAGCGTAAGCACATATACAAATTAATCTAAAATTTTTTAATCAAAATAAAATTAATCCAACAATTAAACTGCAAAGTTACAACCGTAAAAAACTTCTTTATAAAAATAGCAGACTTATAGCATAACAAATTGCTTTGAGGCTCCTCTTATAGTCAACAATATGAGAGAGACACACAAAAAAAAAAAAAAAATAATAATAATAATAAAAAGGAATAGTTCAGGAATTTATGTATTTTTATCTAGTCCATTCCCAAAAACCTTTTTATGTCTTATAATAGCTGAGATGTATTCGAGTATTTCAGTTATTTTATCATAAAAGTCAACAGAATTATTAGAATGTAAAATGTTTCGATCAAGGTGAAGACTCTATTATTTGGCCCAAAAACACATGGGGGTTTTGACGTAGTTCTCCAAACTTATTAAACCATTTTCTTTAGGTCACTCTAAGTAATATTACAAAAAATTTTAATTTCAAATGAGATTTTCATACAAATTCTTGATAATATGTCGCAGAAAATGTAATTAAGAAACCTCGTATCACTAATTTTAGTACTGATCATAACAAAAGAAAAAAAAAATAAAACAGAAGAATTAATTGAAGAGTGGAATATAATTAAAGTGCAAAAGTGACAATAAATTAAAACATCCTTGTAACATGCAATTTATTTTATATATATATATATATATTCTCTAAAGGATAATGGAGGTAAAAAGTACTCAAAACGGAAAATCAGATGACTGGCCAAGTGAGCTTTTACAGTGGGCAATAGCAGCCTGAATGGAGTTCTCTCCGGAGCAAATCGAACCGACGACGTCTCCGGCGAATCCTTGGCGAATCGGCGAGGACTTTATGGAGCTAGGGCAGCTGCTCATCTTTCTATTGCTCCGACCATTTCTTGTCACGTTCACAGCCTCCAGAACCCCTCTCACTGCGCCCAAATTCACGTCCAACGCCCTAGATTTGTACCCCACGCGCCGCCGAAAATCGTCGGGGTCGCAAGAGCTCTGGACGTCGTTCGTGACGCAAACGTTGTCGTTTCCGAAGTAGTGCATTCCGTCGTGATGATCATAACGGTCGTAGTAGTCGAGTGTTTCTTTGGAATAATATTGTCTAAGCCTCTTCTTGTCGTTTCCTTTGTTTGAAGAGAAGTAGTTGAGTTGGCCGGTGCTATGGGGCTTGGCAAATAGTGAAGTGAAGAGCTTTCGGACTTTGGTGGCTCGAAACTTGATCATCAACAACTTCATTATGCCATTATGTTGTTTGTTGCCACCACCAGTTGTTGCTGTTGTGATGTTTGATGATTTCCTATATATAAATATATATATTTATTTGTATATCATCAGTTTGGTACGAATCACAAAATATTATTGATTATTAGGTACTCCTACTTTGTAGCTTCGCTGTACTAAATACTAAGCTAGCTAGGAAGAGACTTTTTTCTACATGTGACTGTAGATGGGAACCACAAGAAAATCACAAGCATTATTATATGCATACTATATGTATAATACCTTTCTTGTGAATTACATAAGATTATCATTAATATTTGGACAAATTTCACTTCCCCCAACTTTGAAATGTTTGAGAATTTTCCCCTTAACATAATTTTTATAAAAAGATACATGTGACACTTATTGGCAATATGAGTTGAGGATATTTAATGTGAAATATGAAGTAATTCTTCTAATTAGGTTAAAAGAGTAAATATTTAGAATTGATTGTCGTTTTTTCCCATACTTCTCTTTTATAGGTAACTTAGCCTCCGTTTGCCTCACTATCTTAAACTCCAATTTTTATCTTTTTCTGAATAATCAACAAAAATTATAACTAGTTTTTAAAAAGTTAACCAACTCAAACTTAAAAATTTCAACTCAAACTGTTTTATCAAATGTACCATTAGTAAATTCACAATTGAGATCACATGTACTGCAAACGAGTGACACTTTGTAATTTCACTTTCAATACCTCTAACTCATGTTGTCAAGTGCTTGCATAAAAAAATTTAAATGATAGTGGAAATTCGCAAATGTTTTAAATTCGAGAGAAAAGAATGTTACTTATTAAAATGTGGAAAAATTTTATGACAAGACCTAAAATTCATAGGGAAAATGAAATTTGTCCTTAATAATTTTAAACTAGTAATATATGTATAGTTCACAATATTTAGGTGCAAAGTTCTCGTTCTTTTCCTTGGAGATATAGGCAGTGAACAAGATTAAGTAAATAAAGTGTGAAAATGGACAGACATACTAAAAAGAAATATGTGTAGCGAGCACATAAAATTTAAATTAGTCTATTCTACTAGCTCCTTTAATATCTTTTTTTTTTTTTTTTTCCTTGTTAGAAAATGATCGACAGTATACTCACGTCTCTCATCCATCTCGCATTTGGGGATCTAGTAGAATACATTATGATTAATTAATTCATTCTCCTACTAAACTCATCTCGGAGTTACCATAATCTATTATAAGCTTTATAATTTTGATAGAGAAATCACTTTTGAGACTAGACCTCAAAATGAGATATTAATATTCGAGTTTTCATTTTGAGGCTGAAAGAGATCTAAAAAATATATTCACCAGTACCACTTTACCATCAATGGTTGGTGGTAGCTTCTATATTTCTACTTGACATGACAACCTATATAACATAGACTATGTACCTAATACATATAAAATTAAGCGTAGGAAAGATGCAACAGAAATTTTAAATAACAAATTGATCTTTTAATAGACGTGTGTCAGTTAATCAATCGATTGCGACCAGAATTTTCTAAATACAGAAGCATTTTTTTATTTTTAAAAGCTTCAAAGTTCAAAATAACGATTATTTTATTTTTAAGAAAAAGATTTAAAAAAATGAATTATTAATGCATTATTAATACTAAAAGAAATATTTGGCTATTTAATCATGGGGAATAAGATTTGCAAAATTTTGCAAAAATGAAGACAATTCAAATCAAGTTGGCCCAAAAAGTTGAAGAACTTGGAAACAAGAAACATGACATCATCATTAAGTACAAACTTTGAGATAGTTTCATATCAATGTATGAATAATTTCATATTCGTTCACACAAATCCTATAATAGTGAATATAAGTATAATCTTACAATAATTTAATTTTTATTTCGTTTAGTATTTCAACTTAATTTCAATTAAATTATACTTTTTCATCTTAATTTTTGTTATTTTTTTAAAAATAAATAAAAATTATAATTAGTTTTTAAAAATTTAACAAACTCCAACTTAAAAATTTCATCTCCAATCAGCAACCAAACACAAACCAATATTTAACTAATTTATAATAAAATGCATAATTCAAATTCCCGACTGCATATTAAAAAAAAAAAAAAAAAAAAACCAATAAGCTAGAAGTCTACGTAAGAAAAATTAAAACAAGATATGAAAACACATGATGAGAGTAAAGTTGCTAGGATTAATTGGCACGTGTGGAAATACCTGTACTTGTGATCAGCTTTGATCATCTCCAGCTGCATATGCTTATCCTCCCAATTATGATCATGATCATGATCACCATCACCATTTTCATCAACCGTCTCCGCCGACGCCGCGGTCGGCGGCTCCAGGCTGAAGAGCAGCGTGTGAACCAGCGGATTAAACGCCGGCAGGTGATCCCGCCGCCTCGAACTCTCGTAAAGGCTGAACGACTCCGATCCCAAAACCGGACCCCTACAGGTTCCTGTCGAAGAAGACCTAAACGTCGAAGCCGACAACCTCACCGACGACGATGAAGACGACGACGACGACGATGCCGAGGCCTGAATCACCGCCGGTTCGACAAAATCCGCGGGGACATCGGGCTGAATCTCGGGGATATTCGAAGGAAAGCTAGACGAAAATGATATCCGCAAGTGGTCCAAATCTTGATCAAGCTTTCGTTGATCAGAAGTACTAGGTTGTTCAAACTTGGGATGGTCGAGGGATATTTCTATGAAGGAGTTGTCGTCGGTGTCGCTTGTCGTGTCGTTTTTGTTGTCGTCGTCGTTGTCGTCGTCGTCGGAGAAAAACGCTACGGAGGAGTAGTCTTTGAACGCGGTGGCGGCAGCGGTGAAAGAAAAGCTTTTGTCACTTTCCAGTTCATCTTTCATGGCGGAACTTTCCATGGCAGACACTCTAGGGCCTAACCTTAAAGGAAGCGAAGTGTGTGACACAAGATTATATTGCTAAAAGAGGAGTTTTCCATAATTTTGGTTATGAGCTATGTAGCTATATCTATATATGCATAACTCTTTTGTTTATGATATGATGGGACTAGCTTCATGAGAAGTTTGTTTGAATGCTGTGATTCTGTTCTAACGTGAACGTTTCGGATTTTGTATTTAATAGAAAGACTTTAAGTGTAAAAATTTATTGTATTGAGTATCTAAATCCAAACCCAATTTTTTTTTATTTTTTAATATCAATTATTTACATTTCATTATTATTAGTAGATACAATCAATTAATCCGGTAATACTTTAAACACTTATTAATAAATAAAATGATAACGCATATATTACATAGATTAGTACTCAAAATTTGGGATTAAAATTAGTACCCTTAGCATTTTTAATTGTAATAAATGAAAATTTCAATTTGGCCCAAAAATTTTAGTTCCTGTCCTATTTTGACCCTTTCTTTCAAAATGGTACATTCTACTTTCCGTAGCGCACATTTAGCGCATTCATTCAGGATCTAAAATTTTCACATGAGTTTTTTATTTTTATTTTATAAGTCAATAAAAATTATAACTAATTTTTGAAAAATCAACAAACTCTAATCTAAGAATTCCAATCCTAACCGGTGCAAGAAAAGCACCTTAATTCATGTGCTTATTTCAAAACAAATACAAACATTTTTAAAGTTAAGAGTCAAGACAAAATAAGTACCTACTATATATTTCCGAATCAAAATTAAATTGAACCCAAATATATTGTGAATGTCGAATAATCTTTGCACATTTATGCCTCTATATATTCTTGAGAAGTAAGGGTACAATGAAACAATCATCCATATAAAAGTTAGCTGCAGCTAGTTTTGAGAATTATGAGAAAATTCGTAAAGAAAATAATATTATACGCCAAATCTCATCAGGGTACAGGTGCAACAAATTCCAAATGTGAGCATATATTAGTAATTATGAAGAATATATGGACTGATGTGCTAAAAAAAGGGGCAAAAAGACAAAAGCAGTAGCAATGGTTAGAAAGTCCCATTTTCAATCATGAACTGGAACTATAGTATGGTGCTAATTGCTTAAGAACAAATATAAATATATATATATATATATATGTGTGTGTGTGTGTGTGTGTGTGTGTGGATTGGTTTGAATAATTAGACGGTGGCCAGTCACGATTCCTTAGTCATCAATTTGGACCCTCCTTAAAATGCTAGAATGAAATTATTCATCATACACACACACACATATATATATGTATACATATATATATATATATATGTATGCACATATGCATGTGTTAGTTGTCTAAAATTTTCTTCTAATTGAAGAAATGTGTTCCTTGTTTTAAGCCTTGAAAATATATGTTAAGATTGGATTATTTTGTTCAGTTTGATCTCCTAACTTCTGAGTAAAAGACAAGAGTACAAGAATAAGAAAATAAGTAATTCAAGGGAATACTTGGTTGGACTCCCTCAACGTACGGTCTATAATAGGGTGCTTTGATTATAAACGTTATCAGAAACGAATCAAATCACCAAACAGATGCAAGTTATAATTTATTGTCCTTTTTTTTTTTAATTTACAAATGCTCCTCGCTAGATTTTCAACAGTTGTCCCTCACGAGCGACAATATAATTGTTAACTACTTAAATAACATTAATCAAATGGGGAAAAAGGAATATAAGGGCTATCATATCTAGCTAATTTGCATACTTCAGTCCTATTAAATATTATTGGCCATGACTTTTATTTAATTTCACTTTTTTTTTTCTTTCCTTTCCATAATTGAACATATATCGTATTGATCCTGCTTCTTCTTCTTCCTTATTTATTTATTTATTTTAAATGGTGCAAAAGAAATTCACTAAACCAAAGACGGTTTAAAAAAAAAGGTCAACATTACCATCGGGCTTAAATTTTTTTTTTTTCCAATCTCATTTATTTAGTGTGAGGTTGTATTTTCGTCTATTGATTTTGTTTATAAGTTGTTTTCTTTGTGAGATCTTGATATTATGAGATTTTCAATTTGATTATGATATATTTTCATTTTGTAAAGGATCTAGAGTTATATGTGTGATCGATTTTTTTATGCAGAGTAAGTTTTATTTGTGAAACTCAGTACACCTTATTTTCCCTTGATCATTTTATGAGCTAGTTTTTTAGCGGTGTCGTGTTTCCTATTAGGAAGCTCTTGGTTAAATATTGGTGTTTATATCTTCTTCTTTTCATGACATAGATTAAGTTCCTCCTTTTCAAAAAAAAAAAAAAAATATATATATATATATATATATATAGATTTTTCATGGTATGGATCAGTTAAGTTCCTGGTTTCATTCAGATATTAACTTTTCAAACACCCCTTTTAAGTCAAAACTTTAAATAACAAAAAGACCCAATGTTCGATGACAAGAAATATAACCACAAGAAAACTAGAATGCTAAATTACTTCGGGAGCACACCCTTCGTGCTTCTTTTTTGTTTTTTTATTTTTTTTTCTAAACCTTAGATGAAATTAATATTAATATTAAGAACATCAATTTTAATCTTAATTTTTGAATATCAACTTACGTTGTCATTGTTTAAATGAAAAGTCTTTTAATTACGGCAAATAAATTAAATAAAAAAAATTATATCTATCAATAAAAAGTGACAATAACTTATTATCATGTAAATTAATATTATTAGAATTACTAATATTACGTTGATGAAATAGGTTATGGCTATATATTTAAGTAGAATATGTCTACCAACTAGGAGTAATTACAAAGGCGTGTGAAATCCACCGTATTCAAATATTCATCCTTATCTTTTTTTTTTTTTTTCACTTTCGACATTATGTTCGATTGTTTACTTTCTCATTGACTCTTAGATAATCGTATATTGTTCTCATGAAATGCAATATTTTATTCAAAAGATAAACACTAGTTGGATTTAGTTATTTTTAAAACTGATTAGATTTAGTAATTGCAAAAAAAACAACTAAATAATTTTAAAGTTTTAGCAACTTAACCATCATGTGTTGTTATCAAGTCAAAATATTAGTAAGTATCATGGTATTCTTTTAGTAAAAAAATAAAAAATAAAAAGAAATAAAAAGATATTAATTAGATATAAAAATGAGAAAAAGTGGGTGGCGAGAAAACTGAAAAGATACTCCACCCAGTAAAGAGGGAGCAAAAGGTTTGAAATTTTTCAAGGTTAATGAATTAAAAAGGATATGTAATAAGTTCATTGACTTTCTTTCTTCTTTTTTTTTTTTCTTTTTTTTTTTCTTTTTTTTTTCTTTTTTTTAAATTAAGGATGAGTATTTGAACTCTACACTTTTTGATGTAGTCAAGTGTGAAATTACTAAGTTTATGCTTATAATTAAGTATGAAAATATTCACAACATTCTCGATATTTTCACGATATTATTCATATTTTGAAGTCTCGATATGGGTAATGGAGGAAATATATTATTCTTGAAGTATCCCTCAAATGCCCACAGTATCCAAAAAAATATATCCAATATCAACAAATGTCCATGAATATTCAGGATTTTTTTTTTTTTTGATATGTCCACATAATGTCCAAAAACTCCGAAATATTATTATAATTTTTTTTTTTTTTTGCAAAATTAAAACTTTTGTAACACATTTTGTTTTGTTTTGAATTTTTTTTTTCAATAAATATGATAACATTCTTCAACCCATAACAGAAAAAAAAAGTATAATATTTTGGAGTATCACTTGTATTTTATATTATCTTTTACTTTGTAAATGTTTAGATAAAGATCGTAACCTCTCTAATACTTTCCAACCTGCTAAAAACTCATTTTTTATTAAAGACTTGAAGTTTGCATGTCTATTATGTTTGTCACTTAATTCTTTTGTACTACATTATATTATTATTATATTTTATTTGTGATGAGTATGCAATCTCATATTGAAATTATAATTGTGGTAATTTTTTTTATCAAATTATTTGATATAACTCTCTTGTTCGATCAAAAACTGTACTGTTTTTTATTATCAAAAGTAGTAGAAATCAAGTAATATAGTTTTAACAAAAATTATAAATTTTTCTCTAAGTATCCACTTTTTTGTCGTGATATCCATCGACGTCGACATATCTGTCGATATTATTTTTGTAAATCAAAACCTTAAGAATTTGCTCGTATAGATATTTTCATCCTTACCTACAACTACGTTGATTGAATACTAGTTTTAAGATAAAGTATTGGTGCACATTTAAAATAAAGGTATAATAAAACCGGATCCAAACCGAATTCAAATCTTCTATCCAATTTTTGATATATCGTATGGTGTTTAAGTAACAATATTATGTCATGTAATTTTAAAAAGTTATAAAGCATTTTAAACTGGTTTTTAATACTTTAAAAATCTAACTTCTTTTAATAATTTGTCAAAATATAATTAGTTAGATATTATTCGGGATATCAAAATTGGATAAGAGATGTCAATTCAATAAAACCACTGTCATTCAAATAATTCCGTAATTGTAGCCATGTATCTCTCATTTTCAAACTACAAAATCCAGTCGTCAAAGTTGCAATAAAAGTCAAAAATTTGCCCATTTCATGAAGTTTTTTGGCTTTAGCCTTGGAATATTCATTAAAGTTTCTTTGAAAAATTATATTACAAATCCGCTGATTCTGTATGGTTGGTTGACTCTATCCGCACTTTCATGTTGACGGAAGTCATGCATGCGTAAGCACTAAGCACACAATGGGATAACGCCTAAAAGCTAAAGAAACTCCTTTGGCATGCATTGCATAAAACAATATCTTTATCCGCTTTTGAAATCTTAGGGTAGGGAGTTGTCCAAAAGAGTGACAAAACCAGACATTTTTATGAGGGGCTAATATTATTTAATAGATTATTTTGAGCAAGCCTTCATTTTTAGAGGGGTTAGTTTGAAATTTTCTTCAAAATTATATGGTCTTTTTTGAGAAAAGAAAAGCACTCTAGTCGAAAACCTGGGATTAACACGCTTTTCATTCCACCTTTGATCCCCACATCATTGATCTTTTTTCTTTTGTTTTTTTTTTTTTCCTTTCGGAAAAAAAAAGAAAGGGTATCTTGTTGTCTGTGAATTTTTTTTAAAAGAATAATATTAGAAGCATCAACTCAAATTATAACTTTTAAATACCAATCAACTTACATGAAATGTGAGATTGACGCCACTTCATTGCCACTTCACCTCTTTTAATTAAAGTATTTTGCTATTATGCCCTTCTATATTTACCTCTTTTCTTTTGTCGTATCTTTCCTGCTCACTTACTTATTCCCCCCTCATCTTTTCTATCTTCACCCTCCCCTTCCAAGACCTTTAGTTTCCACCATAACCAATACTTGCAACTAAAGCATTACTTTATACTTCCAACTAAACATAGTAATATACCAACAGAACTTAAAAGGACTATTTACATAAATAGCCAAATACTTTTTATAAATGTCCAACAGCAAACTTATTTGTAAAATTGAAAAATAATAATAATAATAATAAAACGGATTGTGCTAATAAAAATACCCTTAACTTTAATTTAAGAAACAAAAAATAGTAGATTTTGTCTAAAGAAACAGTCAAAGTAAAAATTTAACAACCTCTAAAAACATTCCTCCTTTATTTTTGCTTATTTGAACCCAAATTTGTCTATGGATTACAATTTAAAATTTTCTCTTTATGAATGATTGTTATTTATGTTGTTGATTTTTTTTTTTTTTTTTTTGTCAACATCTAATGAAATAATATTTTGTAAATACTTATTTGTTTAATGACACAGTCAATATGAAATAAATAAATAAATAAACCCTAAAATCATTTCCTCCATTCCACAAATGCCATATACCCTCGTCTTCACAATGCTTTTCCATTTCCTTGATGTTCTTTTTTGTTCAATATAATACTAACCTAGTCATTTTATTATTTTGCATAATATTTATCGTAAAAATATTTTAGATAATTATCCACATTATATTGACCATGTCTTTTCCTTAAATATCACCTGGTCATTATGTTGCTTGTTTTTCTCGTCAATATAATAATGACCTAGTCATTTTATTACTCTATAGTTTATAAAATAATTTATTGTCAATACATCTCTAATAATGATCCATACCATATTGAATAGCGTCGATACATACCTGCTTCAACAGGTAAGTAAAATCACTCTAATCTCACATAAAGGAGATTAACGTTTAGGTGGGGGAAAAACAAAACAAAACTAATCAAGAAAGAAAATCAAATAAAAATGCATTTAGAAAATTAATAGGATAAAAAAAATATCAATCCTAAAAAAAATTAAAAAAAATGATGGGTTAATTGAAATAATTAAATTTCCAAATTCAGTAAACAAAATAATTGCATGAAATAACAAGGATGGTTTTTTCCATTAAAAAAAAATATCAGAAAAAAAAAAGTTAACAAAAACGTCTCAATATGGACATTTCAAAAAGTAAATAAAAGAATATTTTTCCCATAAAAAAAAAAAAAAAAAACGTTTCTAGACTAAAAGAAAAAATATAAAAACAAGTAAGGGTAAATTTGGAAGAAAATAATAATGAATTTCCAATTTCGTTCAAATATGTAAATAAGTTGAAAAGTATTCATTTTTTAAAAGGGTGTTCTAAATTTAACATTTTGTGTAAATACTTCAACTAAAAAACGGCCTTCTAAAATAACATGAAAACTCGAGACAAAATAGTCAAAAACCCAAAAAAACCAAACCTTAATTCATCTAAAGTAATCTCTTCATGCTCTTCTCTTTTTCTTGTCCTGCTTAGCGATTTTGGGAGATTGTCTCCTCATCTTACCAGACGAGACAGAGATCTGTGAATCTTTTACCCATGGCGGATTTTCCACCGTTGTTGGCCTAGAAATCTGATGATGCATTCAGGGTAAAAAAAAACAATAATAATGAGAAAGGAAAAGATTTTACATTATTAAAAGGAGTCAATTAATAAAATTACTCAATCACTTTTTTTTTTTTTTTTTAAACAATCTTTCAAAATTTTTTATTAGCAAAATGACTTCGTAACGATCGAGAACAACCAGTTTTTTAATGGATTATTTACATTTTTATACCTTATATTTTACTTTTATTCAGAAAGTATATCTTATATTTCGAAGTTTCACATTTTTATACCTATAGATTTCAATTTACAAATCTATACCATTTCTTGATCGATATGTAATTTTAACTTTCTTATTTAGAAAGTATATTGTGCATTTTGAAATTCTTTATTTTTATGTCATTATAATATTTTTAATGTTTATCCATACTCTTTTTTTCTCAATCAATACTTATTTTGATATAAAAAATAATGTAAATACGCTCATAATTGAATTTAAAGAATAATAGAAGAAATTTAAATAAAGGGTATTTGGACATCTTAAGGTCTAGATAAAAAATTGACCGAGAAAACATATTGATATAATATTTGATATACAATACAATGATACAAAAATACATTATTTTAAAATGTATGGTACATTTTTTAGTAAAATAACACACATGATATAAAAGGTGAATAATCTAAATTTTTAAATTTTTTTTAAGGATATTTGGATATATTTAGGTCAAAATTAAATGTTGAACTAAAAAAAAGATATAGATTTATATATTAATTAAAATCTAAAGATAAAAAAATATAAAATTTCAAAATATAAAACATATTTTCTGAATAAAAATATCAAATTGATCGTAAATAAAATGTATTCATCATAACTCATTCTTGTCAAGAAAAAAAAAAACGCCGCGCCAATAAATCCATGAAAGATTATTTTATAAAATGACTCCATTAAGTCCTGTATCGTTTATATAACCAAGTTCTATAATTATAAAATCCAATGAGATACCGAGGAATAAGCTATTCTTTTGAAATACATCAATCCTAAATATTATTATTAGCTCTCCAATCCTATTGATTAATGATGCATATAAGTACGATGATATTAGACTGTGCAGCTCTTTTATGCGGATCATTATTAGTTCCACCGATAAAATGAAAGAAAGTTATTTTACAATCATAATGCTTGTTTTTTCTTTTTTAGAATTAGTGCTTCTTTAATAGAAGGACAAAAAGACTCACGAGTACAAGTCAACCAGATAAAGTCCATTTGATTGATTTGGAAAGACAGATACGTTTCATGTTCTCATCGATAAAGTAGAAACGTTACCTTGCCCTTTTGCACTAATCAATGAGACGATAGAGTTGGGAGAAAAAAATTAGTGCATTAGTTTTTTAGGCCAATTGGGCCGATGATTGGATTTCTACTTCGTCCAGCTTTTGGATTGAATTGTATTCAGTTTCTATTCATTTGGCAGCTAAAATCACATATATGCAGACACAGTTTTCCAATCGATATATATCCGCTTAAACTATGATTGTAAATATAAAATTAGCCATAACTTTACCTTTCACTCTAATATATATATATGTTCAAATCACCTAGTCCAAGTTAAAAAATATTTAGGCTCCGTTTGGTGAAACAGTTTGAGTTGAAATTTTTAAGTTTGAGTTGGTTGACTTTTTAAAAACTAGTTATAATTTTTTGTTAACTTTTCAAAAAAAGATAAAAATTAAGATGAAAAAATATAATTTAGTTTGAGTTAAATCAACTCATCAAACAAGGCCTTAGTTATCAACCTAGATTGATAAATCTATACACATTAAATGGCACCCACGTGGCACATGGGTCTTAACCCAGGCAGATTGATTGAGGTCGGTGTCCAAAGAAAATATATAGAATTGGATATAGAGATTGTTCAATCTTAAAATTCAATATGTATGAACTCCCAGAGATGACTGAGATATGATAAAATTGTCCAAATAGTTACTTTTTTTTATTATTCATTTATTAGCATGACATAAATTCTTATTTTCTAATCAACATAACATAAATTTTAGTTTTATTTTTCTATCATATTGATTTAGTATCAAATTTTTATAACATGTTGATATAGTGATCTTTAATTTTGTTTCATTCATGTGCTTTTCCTGAATGATAATTGAAAAAAAAAAAAAAAAGGTGAAATTTCATCTGCTAAACAGCCTAACCACTAGAATTAACTTTTATTTCACTCACCTCAATATTTAAAAAATAAAAAATAAAAAAACACACACACATTTTTGTGGTTGCAACTATAATTTTATGATAATTTCCCGCCTAATTTTACTATAAGTTATATAGTTAGAATCCTGCATCTTAAATATTAAAAAAAAAAAAATTCTTATGCAACAATCATTGATTCCTGAATTAAAGGATCGGCTATATGAGAACACTTTCTAATTTTGAATTTGGAATGTCCTAGCTATATAATTACATAAATTCAAAATAAAATATTAAAATGCTATAAAAAAAAAAAAAAAAAGGTAATCGAAAAGGAGCGGGATATAGAGATGAAAATCAAACGGCAAGATAGAGACAAACAAGACAACCACAACAAGGCCATGGCCTCATATTATTACGATTTCGATTCTGTCCACTAGATTTTATCAAGCACTCTTCATCACTCCAAATCACAGACGATTTAAACAGTAAATTCAGATATTTATAAAAGAGTTAATTTATAACGAGACGTCAAACGGAAGTCAATATCTAAAAGAAAATGAAAATATTTGTTAAATATATTTACTTCTTAAGCGCTGTGAACGACGACGCTGCGCATCATGTCCTTGAACTCGAAGAAATCGACGCGACCGTCGTGGTTCCGGTCGACCGACGTGATCATCTTCTCGACTCTTCCGATCTCGTTCCCCTCCGCCAGGCCCAGCTTCCCCAGCACCACTTGCAGCTCCTTCGCCGATATGTATCCGTCGCCGTCCTCGTCAAACACCTTGAACGCCTCCGATAGGTCCGCCTCCTCCTGCGACAATTTCTCCTGCTCCGCCGCCGTCGCCGGCTCTTCCAAGTCGCCGAAGTAGGTGTCGTTCAGCGATTGGTGGAGCGACACGAAATCCTCGAACCGGAGGCCGAGGTTCCCCGGCCTGATGAAGGATTCGACGGTGGATTTGACGTCGACGAGATCGGCCTCCAGGCCGAGGAGGTCTAGGGCCTGGCTGAGCTCCTGGACGGAGATCTCGCCGTCGCCGTTCTTGTCGAAGAGATCGAAGACCCGGCGGAGGCGGAGGGAGTTCAGGCTAGGGCATCGGAGGCGGAACGACGCCGACGACTTCGATTTCTTCTTGCTGAGGCTTCGAATTCGCGGCGATGGAGACGGAGCAGCGGCTGATTCCATATCCTTCCTTAATTAATCGATAATCTGGCTTCTTTAGAGGTCTGATCTGTGGATTTCAATGGCGGAGATCGATAGAGACAGTGGATACATATATATATATATGTATATTTATACATATAAAGGAATCAGCAGCCGAAGTCGCGCGCCCAAATTGAGAAGGGAAGGGAAATTGGGGACGACGCGACGACGACTGAAGATTTTCCCAGAAAATTGAATGGATTTTTAAAAGGAAAATGGGAAAGTGAGAAAGAAAATAAAAGGAAAAATTGGTATGAGGGACATGGCGTGTTTGGCGGACGCTAGTTGCATAGGACTGGTTCTCTTTTTTCTAGATGGTAATTTATTGGAATTTTTAAATAACAATGAACACCAATGGGGTTGAATGGTCCACATGTGGTAGCTCTGGTCATGTCTATTGAAATAAATCTTGTGAGTGGTCCTTTTCCACTTTTTTTTTTTTTTTTTTTTTTTTTTTAACTCGTCTCTAATTCTGAGATTAGATTGAATAAATAGGTTTCCAGATTCCAAAGTAGTTCCATAGAATAGTTTAACAGAGTTTTTTATTTTTTATTTTTAAATTTGAAGATCTGAAGATTCAAATTTTATAATTACGATTGACATAGACATTCATTCATATTATGGTTATGTATCTAATTTTATTATAAAGGAGAGTTTTTACAAATCCTCTGACTCTAAATTTAAAAGAAAAAGAGGATTAATTTAGAGAAATGTTCACATGAAGCAGTTGTTGAATAATTCTAAACTCGTTCATTACAAGAAAAACCCGGCAAGGTTTGATCCGTGCAACGGTAGAATTCTTTTGGTGGTGACAATTCGGTCTTTTAACGACGACAATGATAACGCGTGGGGCTTCTGTGCCGCATTCAAACAACGTTTGATTATATCTCATGTGTCTTACAGGTTCTACTATTCTGCTACTTTATCTGGCGGCTTTTTCTTTAGTCGTTTCATTATCGGAGGTTGTATCAGTAGTGCTTGGGATTTCTTTTTTTTTTCTCTGTGTAATGGTTTACAATAACAGTGATTTTTATCCAGATTTGGTGGTGTGTTTTTCTTGTTTACTAGTGTTAGGTTGTGTTTTTTTTTTTTTTCATTGTAGATGCTAAAATCTATGGTCACAAGAAATTCAAGTTAGCAATCAAAAAATAATAATTAATCGGAACAATTGAAACCGTTGATCATCGTAATAGAAATCTACGCTATGAATTAACCATCATAAATAAGAATAAAAAAATAATAATGCAGAATAATAGATAATAATATCAAAATTTACAGAGGTTCTCTCTAGAATTAGCTAGTCCTCTGTGTATGGAGTTTTTTTACTATGTATGAAAGTGAGAATAACGGTGAGTACAAGATAATATGGAGGGGTCTGAATGCTCTGTCCTTCTTCTTCTTCTTCTTCTTCTTTTTTTTTTTTTTTCCTTTTTTTCTTTTTGATGGATTTGATTCCTATTTATAGAGAAACACTAACTATAAGAGTTAGTGGGGTTAAATCCACTACTTGAGTTAGTGGGGTTGAACCCACTTTCCTAAATATATGAGAGTTGATTATCCACTTTGGTTATGGGTAGTTTCTAAATTGCCATGATCTCTTTGATTATTGATGCTTGACACGTGGAGGACTAAGATTGAAGGACGAAGTCCAACATCAACATTCATAATGGTCTCTTGTGTGGTCTTGGTACTATAGATTTCTCGAATACAATGGGTCGGGTCGGAGTTTTTCCATTAACTATAAAGGTTTTAGTAAAGAGTCATAGTACTTGTGCTCGATTGTCAGTGTTCCTATTTCGGTGTCTGTTTTTTGAACTAGATACACATCTATTCTCCTTCAATATCATTCAAGTTTACAATAGAATCGATTATGTATCGCGCGATTGTGCTTATATATTGTTTGAGGTAATATGAGTCAATAATGGTGTTTGTATTTTCAAATGAGTCAATTTATATTTACCTACATTAAGAAGGGTTAATTTCATTTTGATCTCTGAGTTATAGGTCGAATTCTCTGTCAGTTGATGAACTTTGATAGAAACCAATATTCAAACTATCAATTTAACAAAAGTTTATGTGTTGAATATAAATATAGTAATTACAATTTCAAGTTCATGTGTGTCTAGTATCAAATGCGTTTTTGAGAATTTGCAGCTTTCAACTGAAATCCAAATTTAACAAAAGTTTATGTGTTGTAAGGTTCAGAAAGCGTCTGTACAAAACAAGATGTCGGATAGTGACACCAAAGAGATATCAGACAGTGACAAGGCGAGTTGATAATTTGAGATTAGAAAACCACAATGAGTCACACTTCCATTTTTTTTTAGGGCTGTCGCCCTTAACTTCTTCTTTAGGGGCTTGGAGCAGATGAAGCCTTCCTTCTTTCTTCTCGGTCCGCCTTGACTCCTGATCTTGAGCTCGCTTTTCTTGGCTTCCTCTTGGAATGCAGCATAGGCGCTTCGGTCTCAATTAGTGCGGTTTATTCTCTTCCTTTAGAAGGACTTGCCCCGGCCTTGTCAGCTCATCTGTAAGGGTCGAGCAGTCTTCTTTTCTGTCTGATGGTAATGCGAATATAGCCTCCTACTTATGCTACCACCCACTCCCAATTCCATGCTCAAACTAAGGATGAAAATATTGAAATCGGTAACAATATCCATATTTTCATTTTTTAGAAATTTCAGAGAAATTATTGATATCAATAAAAATTTTGGGGAAAAACTTACGGAAATTACAAACATTTTCTTTAAAACATATTTCTAATATTTTAGTATAGCATAGAAATTTAAAAGATACAAAAAAAAAAAAAAAAAAGTTTTACATTAGACACTTTTTGCATGTACATATCTTGGTACCAAAAAATGTCATATAAGGCTTATAGTCAAACAATACATGTTTCATGATATTTTATCTGAATAATGTTGAATATAGTTGTGAACATGTCACATGTAGGTTTGTTGATCTCTTTCCATTGTATTTTCATAAATAGGAAATCATCAATTCTTCCAATTGTTTGTCTACATGTTTTTATTCCTTTGTTTCTTTTTTTTTTTTTTTAAAGAAAAATCATAGAATTTTTTCTGAAATCATAGGCCATAAAAAAGAACAACAGTCGATTATTTATGTTGGAAAATATAATGATAAAAAGAAAAAAATGACATCAATATCGAATATTTTTTATGTTTTCACATCACTGATATTTTGTTAAAATATTATCATGACATGTCTCGAAACTTTGTATAAATTATACTATCAAAAATGATATTTGAGTTGATATTCATCGATATTTTGGAACAGAAGACTCCATACCTAAAAAAATATTTTGATACCTTTCAGAACCGAAATATCAATCCTAATTTCTTCAAGTTTTGACAATACATGATTTGAACACGGTTTTTGTACTAAAAAAATAAATTAAAACTATATTAACAACAACCAACACGGTTTTTGTACTTGTGAAACATCGTGTATTTTGCTTGACAATTCTGATGAATGTGGCCCCGCCAATCAATTCTTGTTAATACCACGAACGTGACCTCCACTTAGCTGACAAGAAAGATTCAGGAAAAAAAAAAAAAAAAAGGATCTTTTTTCTTTGATCACAACTTGGCAAATTATATCCATGACCATAGAGACCAGTACAATTTAAGCCTCCACCTTCATTTGTTTTTAGTGGATAAGATTCATTAATTCTAAATCAAAATTGGAACCTTTTTTATTATTATTATTATTAGAGAAATTTGACATACGTATTTAAATATATTTATTTATTTTTTAATTTGAAAAGTATCTTAAATTTAATAAATTTTGTTAGAGTTGAGTAAGTTGTTCAATCAAAAAATAAAAAACACTTACTGCTTTATGTAATTAAATCTGCTATTAATAGTGTTGCTTACTAAAGATTTTTCTCTCTTCTCCTAGTTAATTAGTATAATGTATATATATGTTATCAAATCACGTTAAATCTTTTTTTTTTCCCCCTTTTTTTGGATGAAATCTTGTATTCAACTTCTCCTCTCCTTTTATTTTCTTTTTTATTTTTTAGGAAACTTTTACGATATGACTTTTCATTTTATACTACAAGTAAAAACTATTGATTAATATTTCAACAATCTTTAACTATGATTGGGAGTAATTCTGTGTTGCACACTGTAAACATAGACACGCATAAATGAAACCATTAAAAATCTAATCTAATGATTAAAAAATTATTTTTTTTAATTACAGGTGATAGAATAATGCGTTTTAGTTCCACCTAAAAAACCATATAAATTATCGTTTTTTCCTTCCATTTGGGTCCGATAATTGGAGGTTTCTTTCAAATTTGAAAGTTACAAATCTTTATTCTCTTCCATGTCTGTGATTTTGAAAGGGATAAAATGCATGTTAGCTTTAAGGGCACGATTAAATAAGAGTGGTTTTCAAACAAATAAACCACTCATACCAAGAAGATCTCCCAAACTTGAATAAAATTGCACATATATTGATTTAAAACAAAACAAAACAAAAATATATAGCACATATATTGGATTATTTTGTTATTTAGGTTGGACTTGGCCCATGTCAACTTGATGCATCACCACGACTTGGCTTGACTTTGTTGCTCATCAACTCCACTTATAATGTCGTCGCACTATGCATGGTACGATCCCACTTATAATGTCGTCGCATGACGACAAATTTCACACAATAAGTAATGGATAGTACAAGATAGTTTTTAAAAATCATCGTGAAATGTAATTAAAAAAAAAAAAAACGCGGCAGATATAGTTTTTCTTCTTCTTCTCCCTGTAAACCATAGTTGCATGTGAGCAGTACTTCACCATGGTTTTCAAAAAACTCTAAAAACCGTCATGAAATATCAACTTTTTACAATAGTTTTTAAAAATCATCGTGAGATGTTTGAAAATTTTAATTAAAAAAAAAAAAGACGGACATTTTCCCGCCCATTCTTTTAACTTAAAAATTTTGAAATTTTCTCACACTTTTCTAAAATTCTTAGCACTCTCCCAAATTATCTCTCTTTAAATTTCTAACTTAGAATTTTTCCAAGTCTCCATCCTCTCTCCATATTTCGCCTCCTCTCTCTCTTTCTTCCATCCTTCCTCACTTCTCACTAACTCAACCCCACGGCGGTCGCCGCCAAGACTCTCACGACCATGTCCTAAGGAATCCTCGATGACTCGGCATCGGTATGCTAATATTTGTTTTTCAAGATTCCAACCATATTTTGGTGTTGCAAGTGATCTGGATTTAATTATGTTCAAAGCTATCGACGACCATTAGCCTTACTAATAATAATCAACCATTGATCAAATATTCTTCCTTAAAGGCCAACAACCATGTCGAAAATCAACTCCTGCCCATCACTTAACTTAGAAAGAAAAGTCCATTTTTCAGCACGCACTAATTCCTACGTTTCGTCGTTCGAATAGCCTTCTTGTGCGACCGCAGTGGAGGCACAATAAGCCAATTCTCCCGACATTGGGTCACGAAACTTCAAAGACTTGGTTCTGATTTTATACCCCAACAATTATAAAACCAGCTGCGACGACTATAACAAGTGTCCCTATTGGAGCAATTTCCACGTCGATGTGCTATCTACCTTTCTTTTTCTTTTTTCTTTTTTCTTTTTTTATTTCTTTTCTCCGTTCTCCTTCTCTCCTCATCATGTGGGCCACCAATGTCACGACTCATACTCGGGGCTCATAAATATTATGGTTTAATTATCAGCGATTAAAGTAATTAGATTTATTAGCAAAATCTAATGAAATTTTACATTTACAAAGTAAATAATAAATCGCATTGTTCCGGAGTCTTAAAATTACATTTACTACTAAAACTATTGATAATTTATAAATTTTCTCAAACTAGTTCAATTTTGAGAGAGTGCCAAATGATTTGATTCGTGCTTATATTAAATAGAATATACTTCATAATGAAATAATAACATAACAATATGAACCGACGTAACACACAATTTTTCAAGCAACTGCATCCATACAATATCACACTGCAAATAAAACCGCTAACCCTGGAGGAGGTAAACATATATATAAAATAGAGGTGCCCAAATGCAATAGGGTGGAAAATGGGGATTTATGATGATAAAATAATTTTTTTTTTTTTAATGCACACACACACACACACACACCAAAACAATGATGTTGACGTCAACCAATCGCTATGCAGAAAACAATGCAGACAAGGGAAACTATGTGCAAAATAGTCAAAGACTCGACTGATGCACTCAACACGTATATGTATGATGAACCAAGTATATGTATTTTGAAAACTCTTGCGAAATACAATTTCATTTTGCAATCCATTTTTCAAAAGTGGTACAACATCTAGTATCTGGATTGTCCACAAAATATTAGGTATTTTGTAAATTCTATTAGACACTATTTAAGATATCTAGATCTAATAATATAATAAATGAATTTTATATTTTTAAATACTCTCTCAAAATACCGACACGTACGTATTTCAAGTGCAAGCCTCACCAGTCACCACCCAAGGTGCTGATTGGTCCAGCCGATCGCGTGTCCAGATCTGCCCAACGGAGGTCGGAGCGTGGTTCGAGATCGATCTCCTTGCCATTCCGATAATTTTTCTTTTCTTGATTTTGGTTTATGAGCTTGTGGTGATTATTGGTTTTTGTTAATTCAATGAATTTTTGTGATGTTTATTAAGTAATCCGATGAAAAAATCTGAAAAATCCGACGGATTTAGGGGTTACCGATCGGTAACCAGTTGATATCATGTTGAAGAAGGTGGTTAGCGACTGGTAACCAGCTGGCAGTGGTAGTTACAAGTTGGTATCAAGGTGGATATCAGATAGTAACCAACTAGTGACCATTGGCTGGTCAATCTCATCGTGGATACCGGCTAGAAACATCATGAACAAAAACTAATAACTTAAGGATATAATTAGTATTCAAAAATTAATAAATAAACAAATAATATAATGTATATTACGGTTTTTTTTTTTTTTTTTTGGTAATAATTTTTTATTTGTGGTGAAAATCAATCCAAAGTATGAATTTATGGCATTTATCTAAAGAGCCCATAAATAAAAGGTTTACTTTTAGTTTCACCAGGTAGCACACTTGGTGAAATTAATTAAAGAATAGTCTTTTCTAAAAAAAATTGACTTCCAAATAATTCCGCTATTTAGATCCCAGCTAAAATAATAAGGGTAACTCACTGGGCATACATTTTGTCAAACAATAAATTTGTTGGGAACTTGTTTGTAATAATTTCTAATCACTGGGCCAAAAATGGAATTCTCAAAAAGTCAATGGATCGAACTATATTTTCTTGAAGTCTAGAGGTCAAACTATTCTTTCCTAAAGTCTAGTTTCTCTAACTATACTTGCAGAAGACACTCTAATACTCAAATTAGACAAGCATTCTCCGGAAGAGAGGAAAGAGAAAAAAGAACAGAAGAGTCGAAACAAAATAGTTAAAAGTTCTCTTGTGAATGGTAGTAAATGCTATGATCAATAATTGGTGGGTCTAGGGAGGCCCAAGAAAAGAGCCAAATTCTCTATTTATAGATAAGGTGATCAATCAAATGAATCCCTTGGGTCCTCTTTGATTGATACATGTAACTAATAATTATTGGAAAATATCAAGGGATTTTCTAATTAAAAATGACTAAGGAAATTCCTGGATATTTCTCTTAGAATACTGATACATGTCTTTATTTTATTAGGGAACTTAAGTCGAAATTTACATTGTCTTATCTCTATTGTACATCAAGACATACTTCAATCTAGTATTATCCCGACCACTTGACCTCTCGATCTTTGAACTTCACTTTCAATCTCAATTTTTCGATCATCAATGTCTTTCATTATTTATCTCTCGACCTCAATTTTTATCAGGAATGATGTCTCGAACTCAATCTTTAGACGGTACATTCATTCTCTCGTATTATGGATACGTGTCATGCTCTCGATATCTTTGGGGAAAATCTCCTAACAATTGCCACTATCACTAACTACTGATCTCATTTAGTAGCAAACGTAGTGACAACTCATTAAGATGACAACGCGGTTCGAGTAAAACGAGAAAGAGATTGTCAATCTCACTAAAAAATGAGTATAATAATATGTCCATTGGTGAAACCACATTGTCGTGAGTGAGTGGACGTGTTGCACTCAAATTTAAAATTTTAATTCTTATCCCTAAATATTTTCAAATTTTCATTTCCATCCCTAACAAGAAAAATGATATTTGTGCAATGATATGTCATTGCGTCCTCATTCTACAAGAAAAACATAATAATGCTTGAACTAAATTAGGGGTGAACAAAAAACTGGTAACCCGATTAACTCATCCAAACCCACCCGAACCCAACCCGGTTTAATCCGATCTTAAGCTTAACCCAACCCACCCAATCCATATTTTCATTAAGTGGGTTTGGGTTCAAACTTAGTAACCCGACATAAACTCAACCCACCAAATTAAGCTATTTTATGGTTTTAAAACATATTTTACTTATATATTAATTACTTTTTATAATGATTTATGACATATATATTTAAACTTACATTGTTGATTTTCTATTTTTTGTATTTGTTTTATTATAATTTTAAAAATTTGGATTATATTTGATCTTGATATCAAAAATATGTTACGAATTTGTTATTTTTTCCAAACATTTCTTATTTAAAATTGCTCTATTAGTTTCTTTTTTATTATATACTCAATCCGATTAACCCACCTAACCCAACCTGCCTTTAATTGGGTGGGTTGATTCTAAACTTTGGGTGGACTGGGTGGGTTAAAACTTTTTCCAACCCACCCAAACTTCTTTGGGTGGGTTGAAAAATCTCAAAAACCCACCCAACCTATGACGCCCTACAAATTCGTAGACTTTATTTCATGAATTATTATCGTGGATTTCATTTGTTGATCGACTTCTAATGAATTATTTTGATGAATCAAATTTTAAAATCATGAATGATTTTATATGTATCATCCATATGATGATTTTGATACCCTAACAATATCAAATTTCTCTTTTTTTAATGAGAAATTATAGATACATAGAAAATAGGTCGAACGATATATAAATTTAGACGAAAAATTTATTATGTCGTATTATAGGCATAAATGTCAATTTTTGGGAAGGAATCCCAATTATTATTAGTAGATCAACTTGATGACCTTAGTATATATTTTGGTCATATCAATATTTAAGTATTGAGAGTATGATTGGTAAATTAAATGTCACACACACACACACATATATATATATAGGAAATGGATGGTCGATGATTGATCAAGGTTGTGATTGGATTTGAAATTAATGATGTAGATTTTATGTGAAGGGATCATAGGCAAATCAATGGCAAAGATTTGGTGTGGTGGAGGATCCAATGAGTGAGATCAAAGATGACAACATTTGATCAATGGTTGAAAAATTAGAAAAAACAAAAACAAAAACAAAAATAAAAATGGAAAATTGAGAGGGAGATCCAGATTTTGTGGTCAAAAGTAAGAAGAATTTTGAACAAATAAAAAAAAATTGCATGTTGTGCATGCATGCAAAATCAAGTAAGGAATGGTGTGCGTTGTTTAGGCAAAATGACACAAACAAGGTACACTAGAAAGTGACCTTTCTCTTCCACTTAGTACAATAAAATTTTCACACAACCCCTCCCTCAAAGTGGCGACAATACAAGATAGAAATCAGCCAACTTTTTTAAATTTTACCCCTCAAAATACATCCCTTTTTAAAGCATATATTGGCTTAGTACAAGCCCCTTGCATCTCACATTATTCACATAAAGTTTAAGCTCAAAAACCTAGTATTTCTAGCCACTACCAAGCCTCAAAAACCACCAACACTACTCCCCATCTCCAACACCTCTATAACACCCTCCTCCCTCCATTTTTAAGCTCGAAGCAACCCCATTACTAAGTTTGAAGAAATGTGAAGCGGAGTTAGAGGACGTGTTGCTAGAGGTAACCGAGTGGTTTTTCTTTGTGTTTTGGTCATTCTTGGAGAACTAAAGCATGTTATGTAGTTAGAATCTTAATGTTAGACTTCTTCTTACCTAGAAAAAGGTTTTGAGAAGAACTTTGGAGGTCCGAGGTCTTATAGGATCCACGAAGCATTTCGATAAGATTTATGAACCTTGTTAGAGCTTGTGGTAGTTGTGATAATATGGCATGAGTTAAAAAATTTGGTATAAAAAATAAACTGTATGGTAAGATTCTACAGAAAATAAACTTCATTTTGGACTTTGGAATCACTTCGTTTACTTATGTATGTGTCAAGTTATGTGCATTTGAATTTGTGACACAAAACTAGAAATAAAAGAAACCCCTGGGGTATAGTATAGCCACAGGTTTTATGACATACAAACTCCTTAAACTCAAAATTTTGGATTATAAGTTATAGATCTAAAAACTAGATTCTTTAAGCTTTCCAACAAGTTATCTTGCACCACAAACGGATAAATATGCAATTGTTGATGAATTTTACAATTTAAAACTATGAACCAAGAGGTTTTGCAAGAACCCTGCACTAGCCATAGGTTTTGTATGTTTTGGGTCAGTAAACTATAATGTTTTGTTAAACACTTTTTAATGTATACACTAGACATCATAAACTTTCTAATGACATACCTTTTGTAATTGTTATGATCTGTCTAAATTTAACCACAAATATGAGCATAGGGTACATATGTGAGACTAATAGTAGCAAAACCTAATTATAAGCCATAAAATCTCAAAAATTGACAAAAATATATTCTTGTTGTAAAGTAGACATCCTAAGCTTTATAATGAACTATCATACGTTTAAAACGGATGTGTACATAATTTGTAATAAATAACACAAAATTAGATTGTAATATAATAAACTAAGATTTTATTATGAGATACTAAGGAAAACGTCCATATTAATGTTTGAAACCCTTGAAATCTTGGAAAAAAAATTATAAAGACATTATAATAAACTAAATACTTCAAGCTTACCAATTAGTTATCAAGTGTCCAAAATGGAATTATACACAAATTTAAATAAATCTTACAAATTAAAATCTCATATCGCCAAAACGATTAAACAATAAAAATGTGACATAAGAATAAGTCATAACATATGAACATAAATATTGATGAAATGAGTTGGTATTAAGTGTATGATCAAATAAATGTGATAAACCCTAAATTTATAAAATTGAATCACAAGTTTTTAGATATGCCAAGACATAGTAAACTAGAGGATAATTAGACATACACCAAAAGACTACCTTAGCTCAACTAAATGACCATGTCTTATTAGATTGGGCCTTACAAGCCCAATGCTAAATGGAAGATAACACCTTAGAGGTAGACACTTAAGTGACTTTTTGTCACCAAGGTGATGAAGATTAGTTAATCAATTAACAAATAAATTGTTAAACTAATAAATATATAACAAATTATATTTATATTAAGAAAGTTAATTAGTAATTAATTAATTAATTATGAGAGCTAATAATGATTATTAGCTATTAAGGAAGATGATTATATTGATTAATTACATATTTAAAATGCATGATTAATTAAAGATTAATTAATCATTAATTATGAATATAATTATTAACATAATAGTGGATGATTAATAAGAGATTAATTAAGCATTATTTATTAGTATAATCTAATTATTAATTATTAATATAAGAATTAATAATTGATAATTATTATATGAGAAAGAATATTAAGTAACATAATTAATTTTTAATAATATAATTATTAATTAGTCAATAAAAATTTATGTAATTTATTTATAATTACTCAGCTAAATAAAGTAATAATTAAATACTACCTAATTAATTGATTGATTGATTCATCAATTAAATTAAATTAAATTAGATTAGATTAGTTAAATAATAGTTATGATGTAAGTAAATTAAGCTCACCTTAATTTATAAAATAATATATATATATATATATAAAACCATGATTTGCTATAATATCGAGGTATTTAAATTTAGATAATTCTTCAAACTTACGTAATTGGTGATACAATTCTGGAAGTTTAAGCACATAAGTCAAGTAAGTACAAACCTCACATACAGCATGAAACAAAATATTTTTCTTGTTGATGTTCTATGTAGACTATGATTTGCCTTGATGATGTGATGAATATATAAATTATTTGTACTGCTTTAATTAAGCATTTAACGTGCATAATTTCTCTTGAACAGATATGATTGACATGCCTTATATATATTTATGTCATAATGATAGATCCAAAGTGGCATGTAAAGCTACATATTGTCACAATTAATAAGAATGAGCTTAACGAAATATATGATTAAATGTCGTATCAATCTCTAATTTGTGAGAAGATATGATAAAGACGAAAGTTATAAGTTATGACCTTAGAAGTTGTTTGAGGGTCGCTCCCCCAACTCCCCATTGGTTACACACATATTGGTGCGACGCAATAGCCTTTAAGTAAACAAGATATTTATATAATAAAATATAATTTAACATACATAAATCACATATATTTTGAACAATTACGTTGTGACGTGTAATGATATGATCTATTAAAATATTTTGTGAGTTATAGTTTGTACTTGCTTAGTGAAAGCTCATAGGTGTGTGTTCATACTGTAGGTAATACAGGTAAGCAGTCCACCACTTAGATGTTTTCTAAGCTGGCGAAGCGGTGCGGAGGCGATGAAGGAAGGGAGTAGGATGCCACCACGAATTTAATTTTCGCATTTAGACTTCTTAAATTATTTTATATTAATTATCTTTATAATTATGTTTCAATATTTCGGTACTACTAAACTAACAGGAGTATTTTACGAGAAGATGACTTTAGGGTCTTTCCTTTTAACTTGCATGATGTTATAACTTTTTAAATATTATCTACATATGAATTTGAATATGATATTTATTATTTAGAAATTTCAATTTGTTCAGTTAAAATTTTAATATATTTAACTCTTCAAGTACAAGTATGATTTATTTTAAAAAGTTATTATTATTATTATTTTTTTTTTTTTGTATTTTTGGAACCAAACGTAAATAAGTTTTAAGATTTTATGAATTAAGAATATGTAAGTTAGTTAACGGTCCGAAAAGTTAGGTCGTTAACGGTCCAAAAAGTTAGGTCGTTACACAACTCATTTGATGTTTACCCCAAAATTCAAGATAAACAATTATGTACCTATTCGTTAAATATAATCCCTAATTTTGTGTATGAACTTTGGGGTGAAACGTTGAAACTCTACACTTTTAAATGGAGTTAGATGTGATATAACTATTAATTTATGCATGCAATCACATCCTTACTTTTTTTTTCCGTAATTTGTCAATTTAAAAAAAAAATCTAAGTTTGTCACTAAAAATATCTCGAAACCAAAATTTTCTCTCCATGTAATAAAAATTTATCAAATCGTGCTAGCCATATCACATCATTTTTTTAAGTGATTATTAATTTGAGCACGACAAACAAAGCTCCGAGATGCATGTACATTCTACAATACTTGTTAGACACTATGACCATTCTCATAATCAACTTTTTTTTTTTTTTTTTGTTTCTTTTGGAGACTAGAATTACTTGTAAAATAATTTTTGTCCCTTGAAAGGAGTCATTTGTTTGCATTATTGGTAGAACAATTTTTTTTTTTTAATATATTTATGGGCTGCGACATTTGTGAAACACTTATAAAGGCGTTAAGCACATGACCAATTGCAGGGTATCTTTGGAGTCCTAGGCGACATGTTTGACACTTAGCCCACGTTTGGAAGGAAGGAAGAAAAGAAAAAATAGAAGTGAAATAAAATAAGAGAGAGAAAAGATTTTAATAGAAATGAAGGAAATAAAATAAAAGAGTTATACAATTATTATTATATCTATTTATTTATATTATAATTTAAAAATAAAGATAAAATTTTAATTTTAATTAATATGGAGTGGATTTTTGTTTTCCACCTAATATTGGATAGATGAAATTTGGTGAGTTCCATCAGATTTTTTTTTCCACCATATTTTTCTTTCCATCATTTCTTTCTTCCTATCATTATGACATATTTTCATTTTCCATTTAATTTTCCTTCCATCCGCTTTCTTCCTTTCTGTTTTCCATCATATCAAACAAAGCATGGTTCGGTTCATCTTCTCCTCGTGAGATATGTCATGTTATATATATATATATATATATATGTAAATATATGTTTCCAGGGAATACGACGAGGATATTGAACGGCACTTGTCGTTTTCTCACCCCGGATTCTAAAGTAATTAATTTTGAGAGTTTGGCATGTTGGTAAATGAGCAATAGGGAACTTAGAATCCTATGTACCTGAGGTGTCCGTATTTGACTCTACTCCTCCATTTAATATTTATCTAGTGGGGTCGATAAGAAAATAGGAGTTTATACTAAATGATTTATTATTTTATAATATAAATAGTAACTACTTTTTTACTGTTACATTTTTTTAACAGTTACATCTATGAGTATTCGTTACATAAAATTACTTTAGTTATAAATAAATTGTTGAAAAATTGATCTATTAATTAAAACAACAATTCTATTAATAGTGTAAAATAAGAGGTCCTATCATATAAACTCTCTAAGTAAATAACTAAATAATTAAACACTAAAATGGTATTTTTCACATAAAAAAAGGATTAAAAATAAGGAATAGTGGGGTAAAAGAAAAAAAAAACTGATGAAGATGTACATAAAATAAATAGATAATTAATTTTTTATTAGTTATTTATATTTGACATAAATTAATATGATCTCAAGTTAAAATATACTCAATGCTAAAAAAAAAAAAAAAAACATTTTTTTGAAAGTGAAAAAAAAAACATTTAAGCAAGAAAAAATTGTGGCAAATAGCCCATTGTTTCTTTTGATGGTAAAAAAAATACCGAATATGCTTTTTCAATAAATAAGATACTTATGATTTTTTTTTTTGAAGTAGACATTTATGAATTATTATACTCCGCATATATGAAAATTTGGATAGCTAATAAATACGAAATGTATCAAAATTGATAATTTTTTCAGCCCAAGATTTCTATTATTTTTCTTCAGGAAAAAATTGATCCCCCCCCCCCCCCCCCCCCCCCCTTCCTCCTCCTCTTCTTTTCTACTAATTAAAAAAAAAAAAAAGATGTCTTTGTAATACTCATGAGTGGGTCCCATGGAGTTTCTCTTGATGAACGGCCGTGCTTTGGACTAAAGAAGCCTATTTTCACCTTTTTTTTTTTTTTTTTCAACTTATGTTTGATCAAACAGACAAAAACACCCGTGCGAGTCGTTTAGATCCAAATCAAAATAATAATAATAATTTGTGAAAAAAGTTAGCGACAGTGATTGATGAGAATCTAACCAAGAATTTTTAAACCCCAAAAAAAAAAAAAGTAGAGAGAGAAAGAGAATAGGAGAGAGAGAGAGAGAGAGAGATGTGTTCAAGTTTGTGCGCCTTTTGGCCGCTTCTCCTTCTGTGAAACTCTCTTCCTTCCTCTTTATCTCCCGCCGCCGCGAAGCTCTGCAACTCCTCCTCAGTTTTCTCTCTCTCTGTTTTTCTCTCTCTAAAGTCTTCTCTCAGTTCTTCCGCCGATTCCTTCTCATTTGATTTCAAGGTATTTTCAGTCTGCTCTTTTCGTAATCTTTTCCTTGTTCTGTTGATTTGGTTTGATTTTGCTTCTAGGGCTGGTTTCTGCTGCTCTTCTGCTAGTCTAGGGTTTTGTTTTTACCCCCTTTCTTAAGTTGTTTGTTTCCCAGGAAAATTTGGGTTTTTTGTGCTTTCTTTCTAGCGAAAATCAAATCCCGTGTTTGTTTTTTCTCCAAAGTTTTCGTCTTTACAGTTTTTGTATTTCACTCACTGTTTCAAATTTTTTTGTATCGTTTTGTTTGGATATTGTTTTGTGGCTCTGTTTTCTCAGCTGTGTTTGGGCCAAAAGTTCAAATCTTTTGTGGTTTTTTGTTGAGGAATAACGTTGTGCAATGTATTTACAGCTGTGTCTGATTCGTATTGTTTGAATTTCTATGGAAATCATAACTGCCCATTTCCGTTTTTTCAGTTGGTAATATCTAGCTTTGTCCTTAATCATACGACGAAATAGAATGGGTTCCAAAGATCTATGTTCGAGTTCTTTTGAGAAATTGGATTCGGTTAGTGTTGTGGAAGTTCATAAGGAGGTTGCTGAGGCACTGGGGATATCGGTAGCCGATAAGACGACTACTTTAGGGCCTATTACTCCTGATTCCGATCGAGAGAATGGGGATTTCCCTGTCAACTTGAACTCTCCACCCTCGTCTGTTAAGAAGAGGGAAAATGCGGATTGCTTGGATTCTGAGGCTGAACGAATTGGGAAAAACCCGTTGTGTTTTGGTGATCACGGCAGTCCCTGCACACCAACGGATGGTGTTTTCGACCCGTTTGCCCCTGGTCCAGAAGATCTGGCATTGGCTCCCCAGTGTAGAAAATATGTCAGCAAAATGAGGAGTGTTGCTGCAAGGAGGCTGAGTTTTGATTGTTCTGTCGAAGTTCTTGAAGACAAGGATTGTGGAGATGATGCGTTATCAGTTTCTGATGAGGAGATTGTTGAAGCTGTGTATGAAAGTCTGTTGGAAACTATTCTCTCGAGCCAAACAGAAGTTGCTCTTGCCGAGATTTCGAGTTTGGAGTGGGATTCTAATAAATGTATGACTCCTCCATCGGTACCACGCCTAAGTGGAGTTGCGGAAACTTGTCCTGGTGCTCCTATAAGGCCCGCAGGGAAATCAAGGAAAATTGATTTGGCACTATGCAGGAGGCTTCAGTTCTGACCTTGATGGGATCATGTTTTTATATGCAGAGAAACTGATGTAAAATTGGTAACTAATTTTCGTAGATGCTTCATTTCGCTAATATGAAAACTAACATTGAGTCACAAAATATTGACCTCTGCTTCCTAGAGAATAGGTTAGTCAGCAAACAGCTTCGCCGACAAAATTGTCGACTTTAGTAATTGGCGATGTATAGTAATTGTTAGCATTATTCGTATTCTGATGTTAGTCTCTTCCTGGGACCAAATTAGAGTAATGGAAAGCTGCCTGCATCAACTGTATTCCATAAGATATGAAATTAGCATAGTTTACAAGCCCAATTTACCTGTATTAAACTCGTGACACTGCGAAATGAAAGTACTCCAATGATGGTTTTTATCAGCTTAAGAATAATTATGTGTGCATATATTTGTATTTGCATATTTTGAATAGTTTGATGGTAATACCAATTAAAGTAATTGAATCATCTATGTTGTTCTCTCAAGTTGTTGGCGTGAGACGAGATCCCGAGACCACTGTTTTTACTATTTTCTGTTTGGTTAGCTATGCATTATGCAGTTGTAGTTCTATGCTATTCATGTCCGCTTCCTATTTTATTCCTCTTGTTTCCAAAGTGTAGTAGAATGCTGTTTGCGTAGTTATTGCCGTTACATTCCTTTTTGGACGATAATTCTTGTTCTTATATGCTGCAAAGACATGCCAACAAAACAAAACAGACCGTCTCATCTAGTCAGGCCTAACCAGCATACTGGTGGGCGGTGGCTGGCAATTTTTGAATTATAGATTTTTGTTACTCCCGACGGGAGATTGAAAGTAAACCTAGGTCTAGGAGTAGGTCTTTTTGGACACTGCTGATTTGCTGTCTCACTGTGCTCGGAGAAGTCACAGACAAGAACGTTTTCTGAGATCCTTTCTTCATCGTCACAGAGTCACAGGATGGTCGTACTTAGTTTGCAGTTCTTCGAGTGAAAAAGAATTTGCGTAGTATGTCTCCAACTCTCTGCTTTTGTCTGTTGTATCTCTTTTTTCTTTTTCATCAAGGGTGGGTGGCTGACAAAAGTTTGTTTATCTGCTACTGTTATGTCGAATTTGAAAGGAAATGGAATGGCGAAAATGGCAGCTGTTTGAGTCATTAGCTAACCGTTTTTGGTTGTTCTCAGTTTCAAGCCAACTGTTTCTCCGTTCCGAATGCTGTTGCCAATGATTGCCAAAGACAGTCATCTTTGGCAAAAAATGGCAGCTGTATTATTGGCATTGTCCCTGCCAATGATTGCCAAAGACTAATTTCTTCTGTTTAGGTTGTCTTTTTGTTCGTCCTAGGAAATAATCTTTTTTCTAGGGAGGGAAAACTAGTAGACAGCTAATCATGTGTTTTTCTTTTATGAGTCTCTCGCTGTTATTTTTTTTTTATTGTTCTTGTTTGCACAGTCCTCTCCTTTCTAATAGAAGTACAAGGAATTTCTTTAAAGTTGGTTTTAAAGAGGACCCGTTGACTTAAAAAGGTGGATTTTTCTCTGAAGATAATTAATGAGTAGTTAAAAGATCAGTTTCATATTTTCACATGATTAATTGAAAAGGTGTCAATTGCCACCTTTTTCTTCTTCCATGGGACTTGTGTTAAAAGTAACTATTATTGATTTCTTTTATTTATTCTTGGTTTTACCTACCAAGTAAAGAAGATAGATAAAAAGCTACTTCAATTCTATGTTCTTTTCTTCTTATAGAGATATACGAAAAGTTGTTTCCAACACGGTCAATTAACCCCAAATCATGTCTCTACATGAGAACGCTGCCAAAGAACTTTGAAAACAGACACAGAAAATAGAAAATGGCCTCACCCTATAATCGGGGGTTGAAAACAGATACAGAAAATAGAAAACGGCCTCACCCTATAATCGGGGGTGTGAGAACACCACCGATCTTCTTTTTTATTTAAAAAAAAAAAAATTCACCGTTTGTGTAGCTATTTATTATTTGAACAAAAACAAAGAATACTATAAAAAGACATTTATAAATCTTTACATGAGAAAAAGGTACCAAAATCAAACTCTCAGAGCTTGGCCTTGCTCTTGCAAACCTGACTACTGATCTTCAAGTCGCTTATACTGAACGTAAACCGGCACGTCGACAAAGCCACGGCATGTTTCTTGATAAATCCTAGGAAGGTAACCTTCCCCGGGATCCTAGACTGCGTGTCCATCGTCAGCTCTCCGGCGACCACGTCGCTGATCAAGCTGACCAACTCCGATCCAAACTGGTCGACCTCGAGCGTCAGGCGGCAAGGAAGCGTGGTGGAGCCCCTGGACCGGATGTTTCCCGGGAGGATAGCAACTTCCCCGACCTGCTTCTCCTTGTAGAGCAACAAACTCTTGCCCTCGCCGTGGCGGAAGCTGGCGTAGTTCTTGTTCCTGACGAGGATCTTGAGGTCGAGCGTGATGTTGAGCTCGATGCTCACCGCGGGGAGCGACACGATGGGGGAGATGCCGTCAAGGGTGGCGGAGACAATCTCGGTTTTCGGGTTCGTTGCCTTGAACACCGTCAAGGCGAGCACCAGGATGATCACGGACAGAACCATGACCAATACTATGATCGCCCCGCAGACGGTGATCGCACACCGGCGTCTCCGCCGCGGAGTATCCGCCGTTTTCTCCTCTACGTTGAGGGGTTGGTGATCTCTTTCTGTCTTCATGGCCTTCTCTGTTGCTTCCATGGTTTTGGTGTTTTAGATTTTTTTTTTTTTTAAAATGTTTTGCAGAGGAAATTTTGCTTGTTAATGGAAAAAATGAGTACTTATATATGCATGTATATACATATATGTATATATATTGTGGTTAGATGGTGGGGGAATAAAGGGGGCTATAAATGCGCAGTGGAAGGGAAGAGCGTGAAGAGGTGGAAAGTCATGCAAGACGGTTGGAAGTTGTGGGGGGCCTTAATTTATTGCGTAATTTGGACTCCTATAAGAAAGATCTTTTTCTCATGGTTTTTTTTTTTTTTTTTCTTTTCAAATGAGAGATTCACACGGTATAAATAATTGAAGAACCATTTTTTAATATCTATAAAAAATTATTGTAAAGGAACCACGTGAAGCAGCAAACCGTGTTATATAAATGTAATAAACATGGTAGTAAAAACGGCGGTCTTCTAGATGGCAAATGGAAAAAAAAAATAATGTTGTGTGGTCATACTAGTACTAATGTGTCGAATTTCATCAAAATTTCCGCAGTCAAGCGTGTTTGAGGGAGAGTAATACAAAGTATGAATGACCTTTAACATATATTTGACACCTAAGTTACAATTTAATAATGTGGGGGTTACATTTGCAGTAATTTGATTGACGAATGAAAAATATTGTACATTATGAGTTTTGACATCTTATGAATTTCCCCGTTGGAGATACCGAGATAATGCAGTGCTACAATGGCCGGCTGAAGGGTAAGGCAGCGACAAAAGTGCTACTATGGGTGGCTGAAGTGTAAGGCGGCAGCTTAAGCCACTGCCTAAGGCCTCTCTCTTCTACGAACGAAGACTCCAAATTCTTGTTAAGCTCTCATTTATTCAAAAAATATATATATAAATTAAAAGTAAAAAAGTTAGTAGTTACAGTTTATGAATTTATATTATGAAATGTTCTGGAATTGCTATCTGAAAGTTATTAATAAAAATAATGTTTTTTTTTTCATACGATAAACAGTGGCCTTAAATTTTCATATTCATTTTAATTATATCTTGATGGCTTTGATCTTGACACGAAGGAAATTTCTAGAACAAATAGTTAATGTTGAGGGGACAGGATGACCGGTACTAGTGCTAATACTACTCGTACAAAATATCTTCCAAAGTCAGTATTAATACTCTATTGCCGTATGCAGGGTGCAGTCTTTTAAAATTAAGAGCAGCCTGGTTTTAATGGAAAATGCTCGGAAAGAGAGTGACCGACATTAACATATTTCTTGAACGTTATAAAAAGGATTGGCTTGGATAATGATGTGCAGACGTGAATATTTGTTGAAAGTCCTAATAACGAGTTCCTATCGTTTGATGGAGAGTATGTTACTCCAAATCCCACCAAATGTATTACGGTATTAGCGAGTCACACCAACCCTATCCTTTGACTAGAAGAGCAGCCTGGTTCTTTTATTTATGCCGGTGGCTTGTAGACGGGAAGATGATGAAAATGTATGTAAGAGAGAGGCAGCGTGGGAAAAAAAAAAAAAAAAAAAAAAAAAAGAAAGAAAAGGGAAAAATTATCACCGGCGGCTTTTATTTAACGGAGGCAATTAGGCAAATATAGGAGTCGACAAAAAGGTGACAGTTAGAAGACTTTAATTTTGAGGGGAAGCAACAAGACTTTAATTAGTTATTGTTGCCTCTTTAAATACGTGACAAGTGACAACTAAGAGGCCAAAAATTTGTAGGAGCTGATTTGTTTTTTACTTTTTTGAAAGAGGTTTTTTTTTTTTTTTTTTAATTGGTGTTGTGTTTCTAGTAATCAAAAGGACAGCGTTTTCCAGCCAAAAAAAGAAAAAGAAAAAAAAGGACAGAGTTGCCCAATTTGACAGTGACACGTGTTAGGTGGTTCTATGTGGTTTTGGTTCTATTTGATATTTAAGCTTCCTAAACTTTTCAAGTTTTGACAATATATCTTTTAAATTTAGTTCCGACAAATCACCTTTATAACTTGTTAAATTACTATAATATCGATTAATTTATTAGTTTTTCTCTGAATTTTACTCGGATTTGAGGAATTCAAAGTTGAGAAGTTAAGAGATTTGTGTTTTCTTTTAACTCATGAAATAATATTGTGTTAAAATAAGTTATCGAAATGTTTTAACAGGATGGTTGGAGAAGCGTGAGGTGATTAGTATAAGAATTTTGAGGGGGAATAGATTGAGTAAGTGATTTTTTTTTTATTTTTTTTTATTTTTAAAGTGATTGAGTAAGTGAATTTAAATTGTTTAAAAAACCTTAATTTTTTATTTGAAAAAAATCCACAACAAATACGACAAGAAGAAAAAAATTCATTGCTTTACTCCCAGGAGTCCATTTCCGTATTGCTTAAGTATTCAGCAAAAGCTCTTGAGTTTTTTTTTTTTCCTTCTTTTTTCAACTCAAATGCTCTTGAGTTATTATTATTATTATTATTATTAAGGTCAAGAATTGCATGTGGTCTAGCTCCAACATCTTTCAGTTATATTGGCTCTATAATACTGCTCATGTAGCTGCATTTTGACTTTTTCTGGTTGTGAATCTTTGTGATCTGAAATTGTGATATTGAAAACCTTTAGTCCATTCAACACGAAAGATTTCCAAACCATAAGATGACGATGATTTAGAATTGTCTCTATCAATATTTTCCTTTCTTTCTTTTTTGTTTTTCTTTTAGATTGTTCCCAAGTGCTATGGGGTCCTTTTCCATTTATTTTAACAAAAATTTCAACACAGGTGGTCGAGTGAGACGAATTTCTCCCCATTTTTTTTTTTCAACATGTTTCAAATAGAAATTCTCATCCAAATTATTGAATAAGATTAATTTCTTAATTTAAACAGATAGTGAGAGTTCTTAAATTTAAAGGATAAAATTCTAATGATCCTAAAATTCCAAAGTCACATGCAAGATTAATCCTTTTCTTTTTTCTTTTTCTAATCCCATTGGAGTTTTTTTTTTTTTTTTGGAAAACAGAGGAGTTTTTTTTTTTTTATATAATTTTTAACCATTATTATGGATTAATTTTAATTGCCTATTCCCTGAAACGAGTGGATGCCAAATGGTACAAACAACATATGTGCTAATATTACCACTTACAACATTCTTAACAAAATAATGATTCGATTTTACGGTTGTGCTGATAAATGATAGTTTTATTCATAAACTCCATGTTTCCGCTTTCTTCTCCAAGTACTCAAGATATATCATGAAATAACTTTATTATTTTTTCCTACTTCTTTAAGAAGGAAACTTCCTCATTTAAACAAACAAAAAATAAAGAAGTAGAAAAATAATAATAAAATAACTTCATGAAATATATTGAGCACTTAGAGAAGAAAACAGACACATGAACATTTAAATTCATATACATATAAATAACTTGAAAACTAATCAATACAAAAATAAAACATATGTGTGTTTTTTTAATGTACACTATCATATTGAATTTAGAAAAAACAAAAAATTCTCAACATTCTCTAGTTTCATCACGCTAGAAGGTTGTTTCAGTGCTGGCCAAACCCTATATATTAAGGGTTTGTTTGCCTAACCATCTCATTTTAAATTAACCATCTCAAATCTCATCATGTTTTTTGTCTTTTCTGAAAAAGTTTTTTGTCTTTTCTGAATAAGTCAACAAAATTTACTATGCAAACTTAAAAATCTCAACTCAACTCAAACTGAACTGGTGTACCAAACGGGCCCTAAATTCATATCTTGCTCCATTATCCACAATTTTTTTAAAACAAAATAAAAAGATCAAGAATATAAAATAGTCCACACAAGAAGATCATAACCAAATTGCTCAAAAAATTATTTTTGTTTAAAAAAAATCGTTAAAACAACAATTCAAAACCTTCATTTAAAAAAAAAAAACAATTTTAAAAAAATCAATAGATTAAAATAGTATAAAATACCTTCTTCAATTTATTTTTTTATAGGCCATCTTCAATTTTCATATGAAATAATTACCAAAAAAAAAAAAAAGTCTATTTTTAGAGTCCCATTTTAAAATATATCCGTTTTTTAATAATATTACGTAAATATCTATTTAAAAAAAACAACAACTGCTTGTAGTACCTATTTTGTCATTTTACTATATTTAAAATAATTTTCCTTCATTATGATTCATATTTTTTTCCTTATTTATTCATCATTATTGTATCTTTATCTTAATGACTAATGCTTTATTATAGTGATAGCTTACTATATAATTAAGGTTTTTTATAAGCATATTTATTAAGTATGATTTAGATTTCTTAGAAACCTATTTTTAATATGATTTAGGTTCTTTATGATAATTGTAGCGTTATTGTGATAATTTATTTATTTATTTATTATTATTGGTATTATTTTAATAGTTAGTTTCTAAAGTTTAAATGTGTGATGAAATTATTTATTTCTTTATGATAATTACTATATCATTATATATATTTTTTTTAAATGTGTTATGCTTTTTTTCTTTATGGTATTACTATATCATTATGATGTCTTTTTCTTTATAATAATTACTAAATTATTATGATTTTTTTTTTTTAGGTTTTAAAGTGTTTCATATTTCTTTACAAAATCTATTTAATTTTTTTATATGTTCGTTGAAAAATTTATTTTAATGACCAATTATTTATTATAATGATTGTTTTTCATGTATCATACAACTAACATCAGTTATGCTCTTTTTTTCTTTATAATAAAGCAAGTAAAATGGTCTTTTTTCGTTTTATAAAAGATTTGTTTAGTTATATATATATATATATATATATATTTTAGTGATTTTTTCTTTCCTTTTTAATCAATTCTTTATTTATTAAATTTCAATTCTTGATAAAAGAGTAATATGGTCTTTATAAGTATCGATTTAGACATTCATATAAATAAAAGAAAAAATGTTCATTTTTAAATCATAGTTTTTAATTTAGACATTTATGTAAATAATCATTTCCATATTAATAGGTGAAGTATGTCCATATTATTTTCAGTTAAAAAGCAACTCTCTACCCAACACCCAACAACACCTTCTATTTCTTTTCCCTTCTTGATTTTGTTTAAATGGAGAAGTTTCCTCACAATTCTTAATCAATGATGAAACTATTGATGTCGATAGAAATATAAAGAATCCGAATTTATGAATATATATCAACAGGTAAATATCGATGTCGGTCAATGTTGATACGAATGTCAACAAATTATTTTAAAAAAAAGTAGATTTGTAAAAAATTTGAATTTTATATAAAATACAAAAGACTAAATAATATTTAAATGAATTATTTTGTGAATAAAATCATATAACACTGAATATTATGCATAGTATGATTCAGATAAAAGTTATACATAACAATTCAAAAAAAAAAAAAAGAGATATAACAAGCTAATTATTACATGATATTGACATAATTAAGACTAAACATTCTTTAAAATCTTAAATTCAATATTCATTTTAATTTCGTGTAGGTTATAAGAACTAAATTTACATCTCATCCTTATACTAAAATTCTTTCAATGTTTGTTATTATTGCTATTATAAAATTATTACAACGAATTTTATTATTATTGTCGTCGTTTATTATTATTATTATTATTATTATTATTATTATTATTATTATTATTATTATTATATAAATTAATTAAAAATTAATTTTTTCAATCAAAAGTATTCTATTTTTTTTTTTTGTCCTGTTCTTGTAATGTTACTATGTGCAGATATTAGTAGATATATAGCGAATATATTTATGAAAATATCGGCATATACTGGATATTTAGGTAAAGTTATGAATGGAAACACAGATATTACATTATAGATATTATTTAAAAAGTATCAATATTTCGTGTATACTCACGGAAGAAATATCTTTATTTTTGTTTTTGTATCAAGGGTGTCTATTTATGGATATTATACTGGTAAATCTATAAATTTGTGGATATTTTCATCATTGTCAAGGATGAAAATATTAATGGCATTGGAAATTTTGAGGATCTAGATTTACGAAATTATTGATGGTTAATATCAATGTCGATAAGGGTAAAAAAAAATATATATATAAAAAATAAAAACAAAAACAAAACAAAACAAAACATGAATATTTGTCCAAATTTTGAAAATTTCAAGTGAAATTAATAGAAATACAAAAGGGTTAAATAATACATAAATTAATTTATTTGTGTTAATAGAATCATATAAATATTGAACATTACGTGTATTACAATGAACATAAAAGGGATATGTAATGTGAACAAAAAAAAATGGTAGAAAAAAAAGTTAATTCATTACGTTTTTATAATCTCACAAATATTTAACAAGTAATATAAACATACAAAAGCGCATAATTAAGTTAAGTTCAAACATTTTTCATTCACCTAAAATTCAATACCAAAATACACTTTGTGTAGATTTAAGACATAAGATGTTTTCCAGCAAAAAAAAAAAACAGGGTGGGGGGGGGGGGGGGGGGGGGGGGGGGGGGGGGGGGGGGGGGGGGGGGGGGGGGGTGGGGGGGGGTGGTACATAAGTTGTTGTTGTTGTTGAGGACTTCATAATATCAAAATGTACAAGGCTAAGTGATTTTTTCCCCCCCTGGTATGTTTCTTCTTTGTGCGGATATTAGCAGATTTCATGGATATGTCTGGATGCTTGGTTAAAGTATAAAGAGAATAAAACATATATTGATACTTTACAGATATTTTTTAAAAAGTATCGACGTTTCACATATATTCAAAGAAGAAATATCTTTACCCTTGTTTTTATATCAAGGGTCCCCATTTCTGAATATAATATTGGAAATATGATAAGATGTCCATACTTTCATCATGGTAACGAAGAAAAATCTAACACGCCTCTATATGTTGAGGAAACAGAATGAGCATTTATGTCCATCAGATCAAGAAATGACGTAACAATAAGCTTCAAAGTAATTTTGTGCCCTCTTTAAACAAATATGTTTAAGAGGTTTGGAACACCAAGAACGGCAAATCAAAATAGAAGCTCAATAATTATACACTTGCTTACAAAGCGGAGAGACAATTGTGATCTCAAGATTCTTGAGATAAATTGTAGGAGCTTAATAACATGTGAAGAGAGGTAATCACGGATCAAGATAAGAAAAGTTCCTTAAAACTTTGTGTCCAAAAGGGAAAGCTTTCAAGATATATAAATTAATCTAATGTAGTTTTCGTTTGCCTTCTATCGTGATGTATTGCTTCTTTTCTATTTTTATTTTTGGGGACTTTTGATAAATGCCACAAAATCATGCCTTGAATTGATTTTTGCCATAGAAAAAAAAAAAGTCACGCAAGAAATATTATAGATGACATTATAAATATTATTTATCTATAATTTTAAAATATCAATTATAATTACTAGTTGATATCCATGATGTAAACACTTGGGTTACCAGTTGGTTACCAAATAGTAATCAGTTGGTTACTGACCGTCAATAGGTTTCCAACCGGTAGTCATCACCGCCAGCAGATAATTAGTTGGTTATCGACCGTCGGTAAGTTTTCAATCGATAACCACTGTCGCTAGTGGGTAACCAGCTAGTTACCGATCGAAATCACTAGTGCATTTCGGATCGGTAACCATGGCCATAGGCGGGTAACCGGTTGATTATCGATGGGTAACCATCACTGTCACCAGCTGAAAGCCAATTGGTTACTAAATGGTTACCGGTTGGATACCATTTAAAAAACTTCCGGTTCCGTTGGATTTTTCAAGTTCCATCACCAAAATATTTATAACATCTATAAAAGCATGGATGTAACCATAGATAACCTAGGTGTTTGCTAGCTTTTTTTCCCCTTCTCCTATCTTGGACTAACATCTATACAAATAAAATGATTTTTTTTTTTTTAGTTACTGGTTTTAGGATTTGTTTGGTTTAATTTGGTTTCTGTTCACTATATAACCAATTTCTCTTTCTCTTGTGACCAAATTTCAAAGGTCTGTTAGATTCTGAGTCACAATTCTCATTTCCCGACGCAGATTTGTGCCAAATTTTAAGGGCCATTGTTGCTTACGTGGAACCTTCAGAATAAATACTTGTCCGTCTGCACTAGAGTCTTCGTGGTGTAGGCTTCAATTTTCATTTGAATCCACTGACATTTATTGCATGTTAATATTAAGGTTTAATTAATTTAAATTCACACCCATGCACTTATCAATATTACAATTTACACTCTTTAATCTGAAGTTTTATTATTAAAAAAAAAAAAATAGCCCTCTATAATTTAAAAAAAAAATGTTTTAAACCACTTAAATTTGAATCAAATGATGATTTTTCCCCTTAAATATTGGACAATCAACTGATTCTTATCAACAAATTCATTTCATAATCAACAACGTTGATTTTTTTTATTTACTTTATTAATCTTACAGGTATCTTCTTAGGTATTTTATTTGTAGTTTTTGATGGGTGATTTACGTGATTATCCTTCAAAATTACATCTTCGGATTGCTAATCTTAAATTAGATAAATGCGAAAAACGAATTTGGACTCATGAGTATGTGGTTGTATAGGAGATAAAGTCATTACTTTTTGCATATTTTAATGATCAAACTTTATTTTTAATTTTTATCATTTTAGAGGCGTTTTGAGAATTGAGTGTGTAAAAAAATTTAATGGCTAAAGGGGGTATCAATATAAGTAAGTTCAATTAAACTGGTGTAATGTTGAAAAAAGTTAAGAGGATGTCATTATAATATCTAATGATAATAGTCCTTCTATTATCCAAACAAACTTTGTTTACTATTATTATAAAAATAAAAAAAATAAAAAAATAAAAAACTTTTACTTTTAGAGCAAAGTTGTTACTTGAAGGAAAAGCAAAATGTGATGACAAATCTCCAACTTCTTCATGCAAAAATATGGCATACATGCGAAAAATCTTATCCATATCTGTAATAAACAGTTCAAAGTTTACAAGTAAAAATGAGTTAATGAAGAAATATATGGTATGTGTTTATATACTATAGTGTACATATTCCTTGTTTTGTGATAGTGTATGAGAGAGTGTACCAATTAGAGAGAGAGAGAGAGAGAAAAAAAAAAAAAACTCTGAAAACACATGATTTAACATTAAACAGTTTTTTGAAGGGACAAGAATCGTTTTTGCTTTCTATTTTTTTTTCTTTAATTAAAATACTCACTCAATGTCCTGTCTAACGCAATGGCACCCTAAAGCTTAAATTTCCTAAACTAGATGTTAAGCTCAAAGAGGAAATTTAGCTAATATATACATATATATATATATATATTTATTGTAATGTCTTTATTTCCACTATTTTAAGCGGAATGCACACAAATAAAAAAAGAAAAAATATAGAGTTAAAAAACCCCTCTTATGGTGACAGTATTGTCAAATTTATCTATGATAACCAGTTTACCTTATATCTTTTAGTTTTGATAAATTGATATATTTATTTTACACCCTTATCAAAATTTTTATTTAGCTCCACCACTAATAAAGATTGAAAAAGGAGTCTGTAATGATGTAGGGTACTCTTTTACAAATATATAAAAATATTGGGATCAAAATGAAATTTCATTAAAGTTTGGCTTTCTTTCTCCTTTTCCCACACCTGTTTGTTTTTATACTATGCATTTTTCCACAAATAGTAATTATATTGTGGACTCATCATTATCTACTGTAAAACTCTTCCAACTGTATACCTTTTGTTAAATCTCACTTTTTTAAAAGTTTACACTTGCACTTGATTTTAATTACCTCTACTTGTGTATATCACATTCACTGCATGCATGCCATCTACCTGTTACTCTCTTCATTCATTTAATGTTCAATATAAAAAGTATATATCTTTTTCTAACTCCTCTCTCTTATCAATCTTTTTTGTTCCTTCCTCTACTTAATACTTTGTTGTTTTCTCTTTGTAGTTTTCTAGCTTGGCAAAAGCTCAAAGTAAGAAAGAGAACATAACGTACTTGAAAATCTCAAAATTTAAATATTTAGATGGCTCACAATACGTATTTATTGTTAATAATATGTTTGATGTGTTAGAAAAAAACTCCACTTTTATATATTGTAGAAATTCATCTTAACTCTCTATCTTTGTATCTTACTGTAAACATAAGTGTTTGACAACATTTATATCATATATGTACAACATTTATATTAAATATGTACATAACTCTAATTAAAATGTATGTACTTATTTTTCGGGAACTTGTAATATGTATTTATTGTACGTACATAAAATTACTCTTATTTTCGGCAACTTATAATACGTATTTATTGTTACTAACATGTTTGAAAAAAAAAATTACCACTTTTGAATGTGACAGGAAAGAAATATGTATACATACTTATAAATTCTAATATTGAATATAATATATTTATATTAAAGATTATATATACAATGCATGAGAAGATTAATAGACTTAGGTCTTGTTTGGCGTTTGAGTTTAAACTGTATTTTTTATCTCAGTTTTTGTCTTTTTCTGAAAAAGTTTTGTCTTTTTTAAAAAGTTAATAAAAAATTTTTAATTCAAACTCATTCACCAAACGGACCCTTAATGAAAAAACAACGGCACGTGCATTCTCCACTAGTTTTAAAAAAAACACTAGATTCGTTAAAGAAACGGGAGAGTCTATGGTACATATCCATTGAGAGTAACTATTGATAGTTACTAAATGTGTGTCATAGACCAGAAAGGCTTGAGTTGCACAAAACTCAAGTGCACACTACCGCATACAACCACTCTCTCATTCTTTCCTAATAAACATATTTAAAAAAAGAAAAAAGAAAAAAGATGCCAATGAATAATAGTGGGAGGGGCTGGAGGCTCTTGCAGCCTTGAGGGCAAGGCCGCGGTGGTCGTATCGTCGCAACCAAATCGCGACACCATCGCAACCCACTCCCTCCCGGATCCCGACCTCGCAACCTTTGTCACCTATGGTGTCCCAATCATGGCTTCCGAGTCACAAGCGCAACCTTGCAACCTCCATCGCCGATGGTCTCCATCCTCTGCCTAGATCACAACTAACGTCGGAAGACCCAAGCCCTCACCTATTCCTGAGCTCGTCGTCGTCTCCGTTGACGGCCTCCTTTACGGAGCCTAGCAGATACGGCAATCGTGCCGGCGACGGTGACAAAGGCGACTACTTCGGCACCATTGATTGTGTCGAGGTGTGATTGCGATTCCGATCTGGTTTGTGTGGAGATTCAGAGCAGGATTTGCTTGATTTCGAAGTTCGGGGATAGAAGTCGCCCGCAATGGCACAAGTTGAGAGATGGCCGGTGAGACGAGGTTATTGTGCCGGTTGGTGAAAAACGAATATGAAGATGCGAACAAAGTTATTTGTTTTTTTTTTTCTTTTTTGTTCACAATGTTTACGGGTTTTTGTCCATGTAACCAACTCAAAAGATTGTTGCTCAGAAAGTTAAGTTTGTTGCTCAAATAGATATTGCAGAGTTTAATGGTGATTTTTACCTATTACTAGGATTTTTTTTTTGTTGCTATTTTGTCCCTAGTGTTTCTGAGTTTTCTTTTTCATTTATTTCTCAGACAGAAGAATTACAGAGGAGATCCTTTTTTTTTTTCTGGGGTTTCTTTTGCTCTTAAAAAAATTTCAATAATTAAACCCAAGACTTCCCCCGAATCAAACAGCTTTTCTCAGCTCAAAGATGATATAAATTAGAACTCCTTGGAATCCTTGAATTGTCAGTCCTACCTTGGGCCACTGCTTCAGTGAAAATGGGTGTGCAAGGGATGGGGAGCGACAGCAAAGAAGAGAGAAAGAGAGGAGAGATGAGATTAAAAAAATAAAAATAAAATAAAAAATTTTGGTATAATCAATCTTAAATTTGGATAAAATTACAGCCCTTGATATTAAAAGCAACTCAATAATAGCCCTCGGATGAAGCACTATAGGTAGTGTCCCTCAAAGGGAGTCTACCACATACTTTTCTTTTTTTTTTTTTTTAAATATCTTATCAAACTATGTCGTAATTATTATTTTTTAACTTATTTCATTTTTAAAAACCGTTAAAATATAATCGATCGAACGACTGAGATATTGTTTGAGTATAATAATTATAATGCACCTGACCTCATACTAATATAAACTAAAAAAATTTTAAAATAAAATATTTAAAAAAAAACTAACACCCCTCAACCTAGTCCCCCCCACGCCAATGACGACCCCCCCCCCCCCCCCCTCCGCGACCAGCCCCTTTCCCCCCACGACGCCGACGAAGCCCACTTCCCCTTTGACGATTAACTCTGTCGTGCGCCGGTGATGGATCCCCCCCGTGTGATCTCTAGTGAACCCACCCCTCCTGTCCATCCCCCCTCTCTCTGTCTTTTATAAATTTGGTTTGGTTTTGGTTTTGGTTTTGTTTGTTACTAAAGTTAGATTTAGATTTTTCTTTTTCTCTATTTCTATTTAATAAATTTGAATAAAGACTTTAGTTTCTCTTTATTTATTTTTTTAATAGTAGTTGAAAAAATTAGGATTTTGTCATAGATTTCAAAATAGTAAGGGTGGGTGAAAATATTGTTATTTCGGTGGTATATGACTTGAGGGTGTGTGGAGAAAGAGAAAAGAGTATCATTTAACTTTTTTTAATAATAAAAGTTGGGTTTGGCTATAGTCCCCACATTAGAAATGAGAGGTCTTGTCCTAATTTAATCTGGGTCATTCATTTAGTTATTTCGAATTAATTAATAGTATAAATTGATCTGATGGATAGAGAGTTAGCAAGGATATTGAGGGGCATTGAATGATGTAGTTAAAGGGGAAGTCGGTAAATCTGATTATCTTGTTTCCATTACTATTAGAGGAAAGAGTGCTACGGACTGAGTTCACAGTGAGTAGGACTTCATTGACGGTCAAGAAGGAAGGTACGATTCTTATGAAGCTAGATTCTTTAACGATGCAGTCCTCCATACTGTTTATTTTTGAGTTTAGAAAACACACGCCGGGCACTAGATATGATCTGATCATTTTTTGGCTAACTTCAGTGACCACGTTAGAGTTCTCTAGATAAAGCCACCGACTATTTGACCTATTTTGATGAAAACGCAACAAAAAATACTGAAAAAAATCTCATTTAAAAAAATGAAGATACAAAATCGAAAACGAAGAAACATGGTCACACTGAATCGTTAACTACAGAACAGCTAGTTCTTTTTGATGAGTTGTGCAAAATTCGGTCACGTGACCAATGTTTATTTGGGGACAGGAAGAGAGACCAAGAGATGGGGACAAATGATTTAAGGAGCAGCTGGTTCTTTTTGATGAGTTCTTTACTACCACCAGTTGGAATATTATGATTTTCCAATCAAGTTTTATTCTTTCTACATTTATTTTTTAAATTGTCAAAAATACTAATTTACCTTTCTATCCAAAAGTTACAACATTTTTCTTCATTTTCCATCCGCTTTTAAGTGTGATTTTACCTACTTGCCCTTAATGCCCTCAAATTATTCTTTAATTTTTTCCAACTCACAGCATATCCGGTGGTTTCATTTATCCACTACCGACATTTACAGGTCAAATCTTGTACATTTCCTCTCCTAATTTATGGCCACGTGTGGCTGGCTGATCAAGTCCCCCAAATTATGATGTTGGCTTGTAGACAAAGCCATAAAAGTTAATTATGTAATAAAGATTAAAATAATTATCCTTTTTTCATTTAATTTAAGACCTTTTTAATAACTAGAAAATTGAATTGAACGGAATATGCGAGCAAAATCACCCATAAAATATCGAAAAAAAAAAAAATGAACTTGACTCAAACAATAATATAATATTTGCAATAAGCACAAACAAGTCAAAGACCACTCTGTTACTCATTTTAAAAAGAATATATAAGGGACCAACAAATGACGCTAAAAGTCCATCCGGGTTTTGCTGAAGCATCAAAGCAAAGCTCTTGAGTTGATTGAAGCAAGTAAATGACTTTAGAAGAAAATAATTAGAAAAGGAGCTATTCCGGAAATTCTAGATTTGCATGTCGTTTAGCTCCAACAATTCATCAATATTATCACACCTCCATGATAATTTTATGTTATTGAAAATCAGTCTACGGGATACATATCTTAGTTCAACGAGTAGGAAAGAGGAGAATAAAAATTATCATATTTAAAATCTAAAAATATTTTTGTTTCTCTTTAATAAATAAAAATTTTAAACTAATATAAATACATGTGTGTGTGTGTGATATCAAACCTTTACCCTATTTCAGAAACTATAAACGATTTTCACATCTTTTCTACCAAAAAAAAATAATAATTAAAATGATTTCCACATGGAGTTGGTTTGGAACATAATCTAGCAGCTAAAGTAAACTTTCCTAATGCTATTCAACCAAAAAAAAAAAATCCTAATATTATATTTACATTCATTTTATTCACACAGAATAATATGTGATAACTAATAATAATAGGTATAATTTATTGATAATTCTATATCCGTTATATTATATTTGCCGGGTAGAACCTCTTCAGGAAATATAAGACTTTCATGAGACTGGTCTCTCATTTTCCTTCTTCAAACTTCAATTTGTATTGTTCATAAAAGAAATCTCTGATCAGTTATAGAACGAGATCCATTTTGCATGATTATATTATAAAATATAAAGTTTTAAATTTCTTTTAGAAAATATATATGGTAACTCAGTGTCCAAAACTAATACAAACATGCATGTTTAACTAATAAAGCCACAAAAATTCACTCCAAAAAAAAAAAAAAAACAAAAAAAAACAAAGCCACAAAATTACCAAATCAGATTCTAACGATATACAATCCCCAATAGATAAAAAATTTCTTCTTAAATTAGCAATGTCTACTAAAACAAACAAACAAATAAATAAATAAAAGAGGACAGAATTTTATATAGGCTAACAAAAACCAAAACCCTTTTCATTTAAAAACAAAAAAACAAAAAAATAAACAACAAAAACAAAACAAAATCACCCTGTTGGGTTAGAAGCAATCACATGTTTCAAAACTGGATCTTATCGATGAGTTTTTTTTTTTCCCTTAAACCTACAAATTTCTTATTAAAAAGAAAAAAAGAAAAACCAGGAAAACCAAAAACCGCTGTCCAGAAAAGCTGACGGATCTAAAAAAATCCATACAAATTTACACCAGTCAAAACAAAGAAAGAAAGAAAGAGAGAGAGAGAGAGAGACAAAAAAAAAAAAAAAAAAACATAGAAATCATAATTTAGTTTTGTAAGTGCACCGTTGATCCGAAACGGTACGATTCGAAACGGCGACGACGAAATCGCAGGAAGTGATGGAGACGACGTGGAACTTGAAGATCCCGAGAATGCTAACCCTACCTGGGATCCTCGTGTACGCGTTCATCGGCAGATCGCCGGCGACGATGTCGGAGTAAACCTCCGACCTCTTCAGCAGCCTGTCCGCCATGATCGCCAGCGTCAAGTTCATCCCCTCCGTCTCTCCCGCCGAGATCTCGCCGCCGGGAATCTCCGCCTCCCCGACCTGCTGGCCTCGGTAGCTGAGCACGGCGGTGCTGTTGCCGTACCTGAACCCGACCTTGTTAGGATTCTTCACCGTCAGATCCACTCCGACGGTAACGTTCACGTCCACGCTGAGGCCACCGACGTTCAGAGACACGTCCAGATCCTTCAACGACACGTCGTTCACCGTCGTCACCGGACGCCGCGGCTTGAACACCGTCTGGGAGAGGATCACGGCTATGATCACGATCACGAGTACGGCGGCGACTACGGCAGAGGACCAGACGCAGAGGCGGCTACGGCGGCGGTTGCTCGATCGGCCAGCAGCGGCGGGTTTGGTTGGTGGCCCGTTCTTCGCCGGAGGTGAAGAAGAAGAAGATTGCAGTTCCATCTTTGGCTCTATTGTTTGTTTGCTTGTTGTCGTTTAGCTTCTCTGGCGGTTTTTGATTCTGCACGGCTTAAATAGACAAAACCTCTTTGGGGAGCGTTGGCAATATCTTAGAATAAAATTGCCTTTTTTTTTTTTTTTTTTTTTTTGGTGACCTTTCTGTCAAAAATAGTGTTTGGATAATTGTCGCCTTTTGCCGTATAATTTATATGTATAGTCATCAGGTGTTTATTTTTTGTCACATTAAATGGGTATGTTTTAGTAGGGTTCTTTGTTTCGGTGATTATTCAGTAAGCCTATTAAAGATTGGAGATCTGATAAAACGAGGGTAATAAGAAGGACATCATTATTATCATGCCTCACAATCCGTGGAGTTTTCCTTCTTAAATGTTGTCATGAAAAAGATAAACATAGTATTCATGTGGATTATTCCCTCCTATATTGTTTTTTTTTTTTTTTAAAAAGTCACTTACATTTTATTCCTAATATAAGAGTTGAACGAGATTAATTTAAAATTTAAACTGTAAAATGTGATCTTAAAGTTTAGACAATAAAGTCTGACCCTAAAATTGGAAGGATACAAGATTGATCCAATTTATTTTGTATAATAATTCATTTTCCTCCTAAATTAAGTTTTATATTTGTATCAAATATTCATTTTTAAGAGAATAATCATATCAATTATTCATTCAAAAGGAAAATGAAGAACATGAATAGGAGGAAAACATGTATGATTTTTTAACAAATGGACAATGTTTGGGCTATCCAATAGCTCAAGAATGCTTTATTTATTATTTTTTCCTATGCTCTTGTCTTTTGTCCGATTTTTGTAAAACATGTCTAGTGTTTTATTTATTTAGGGGGTGTTTGGTGTATAAGTTGAGTTTGAGTTGAGTTGAGATTTTTAAGTTTGAATAGTAATTTTTATTGACTTTTTCATAAAAAACAAAAAACTTTTTCAGAAAAAGACAAAAGACATGATGAAAAAAGTACAGTTTAGTTTGAATTGAGTGTGTATGTCAAACGGACCCTTATTTTCTTCAGGGAGGTCCTTATGTGTATCACGGACCTTGCTATTATTTGGACCAAATTCCATAATCCTTTATTGATAGTCAGATTTATGATTGTTTATGTTAAAAAAAAATTGACAAAAAATGTTCACTCATAAGTACGATTGTCAAAATTTAATATAATAATAACAATATGATTTATTAATAGGAAAAAAGGTGTGCAATCGTAAAACTTATTATTTATTTTAGCTTTTTAGACAAATGAGCACTTTCCTTTTAGTGCAGCAAGTTTTTTTATCCAGTGGATTGACCGATTAACAAATTATGAGTGATCATGTTAAAAAACTGTGACATTTGACACAAAAGCATTGTCACTAATATATTCGGCCTTAAAAATTTAATTCAATTTAAAAAAAAAAATGCTTTAACAGAAGGGCGAAAAAACATAACCTACCGTTGAAGTATCTTAAAAACGAAAAATCAAAAGAAATGATGGGATACTTCTTAAAGAAAATGGCAATTCTATAATGAGATCATGTTACTTTTCCCCTTAATGAGAGATTTTGTTTAAACGATTTAGATGTTTTGTGCTCACAAAACTTATTGTACATCCAACTACATGGGATTATGGTAAAACACTTGAGAACAAAAAATAAATAAATAAATAAATAAAAGAAAAATAAAAAACTGAGTTACTTCTTCTGGTATTCTTCCAGTTCACCGGCCGGCGAAGGAGGCAGAGCAGGTCGCCGGAGAAGGGGAAGCTCTCCAACACTGTCGAGCCAGACTCGAAAGCCTCTATGCTCTCTCCTGGCAGACAAGCTCCATCCCAAGCCAGATCTCGTGTCCCGCAGTCATTCCGCGTCATCGCCTGATCTCTCGACAGAGCCGCCGGATCGCGATCGAATAACACACGACCCACCGTCATCTCCGCTCTTGCCTTCTCCGTCGCAACAGTGCAAAGTTCGGGATCACGATCTTGAACGACGAAAGTCGCTCTCTCCAGGATCTCCGCGAGCTAGTTCATGGCGGTGTGGGTCTTCCGAGATTGTTGGTCTTCGCGGCATCGAGTCTGGCCACCATCGCTAGTGATGCTGGGTGTCATTGGATGAACACAAAGGAATGGAAAGGTGACGGGGTGGTCGGTCGGGGAGGGACTAGCCGGAGGTTTTTCTTAATTTTTTGAAATGTTTTGTAAAATAAAATCAGGCACGATAGTTTTATTTATTTATTTATGAATCATCAAAATAATTTGATGGTCAAAAACTTTTTTTTCCCGAAAATGATGTGGTCTCGTTGTAGAAGTCTCCTAATAAAAAATAATTAAGCCTCATCAATTGGAGTTGAAAATTTTAAATTAAAATTGATTATTTTTTATAAATTAGTTATAATTTTTATTAATTTTTAAAAAAAAAATAAAAATAAAATGAAAAATTTAAATTTAAGTTGAATTACTAAACGGAGTGAAAAAAAAAAACTTTATTTCTTTAACTGATAACTCTTTTATTATTATTACTATTATTATTATTATTAATATCAGTTTTGTGTTATACTGTTATTTCAAGGAAAAGTTGACACTTCACACCTTAATTTTGAACAAAATCAAAACGGATTTGCATATAATTATAATTCTTAAAACAGAGCATATATTTATATAAAAATGAAAAAAAAAAAAAGCATAAGAGAGAGAAGTAGTTAAATAACATTTTTTTTTAAAATTTAATAGAGATAAATAGCACATTTAATATTCATAACAAATAAATTATTTACAAATCATGTTTATAATGAATTTATCTTATGAGTTATTTTTGTAAATGTTATTTACCTCAATATTTTAAATACGTTATTTATTGGAAATAAGAGGGATTAAAATCGTTGTGGGTCACTAATTTTATCTTTTTAAAAGTGGGTAGAAAACACAAATTCTCTTAATGATAGTTAAAATTATTTTTTATCCTTATTTTTAAAGTAAAATAATATAGATAAATAAATAATATAGTAATTATACCAATCTACAATCTATTATTTTTTTCCTTCTTATCTAACAAACAACTTAAAAGAAACTAATTTATTTTCTATCATTCAATTTTATCATTTATAAATTTTCTCTCTATCTTATTTTCTTTCCTCCCTCCCAAATGGAGTGCAAATTTTCATCATTTATCAACTATTCCTATCATGAGTCACAAAGAAATTTAAGTCCAAAGATCTTGTCTTTTTTGGTTGTCCTAAATATCTTTAACAACAAAAAATTCAACGGAATTTGCTTGTAAGATTTATCACTCAATCTTATTTATAAATAGGTGTCTTCTTATGATAGTAAGCAGAAAGTGTCATTAAAATAGTAATATTAAAGTACGACTATCTCTCCAAGAAAAATAGAGGAAAAAGAAGAGCTATGAATAAGGTTTATCGTTATCCTATTACAAATACATCAATTTGCACCCATTTTTTGGGGATTCAAATGTGATGTGTCCATTTTTAACCCTTTTTTTTTTTTTTTTTCAATCTCCGGGGGAAAACGGTAAAAAATTTCAACAAAAAAAGGTCAAAAATTAACTACGGAGTACAAAATTGTACACAATAGTTTCTTTCTTTTTCTTTTTTTTTTTTAGTTATTAAAAACATTGGTAATTACTCTGTTTAGTCTCTAAATTATAAATATTTTATCATTTTGATTCTTAAATTTTTAATTTTGATCAGTTTAGTCCCTAAATTTTTAATTTTTTTTTGTAATTTTAGTCTCTCAAATTAAAATTGATGAACAATTTCTAAAATTTAACATAAATAATTATATCTTTATTGCGTAATAACTATAAATCTTAAAGAAATTATTATATTAAATGTAAAAGGTTTTAGTTTGTAATGGTTTTAATAAGAATAGGGAGAAATTTTTTTTACTTCAAAAAAGTCATTTAAAAAAAATCATATTATATTTTCTAAGAATAGACTTCTAATATTATTTTATTATAACATACTAAAAGAATACCAACTTTTACGGTTTTTTCTACAGTAATTTTTTTTTCTACAGTATTATGATTTTTTTGTCCTTCATCATTAATTATTATTTTTATTTGCTATAGTGTTATATCGGTTTTATCCTTTCTTTTTTTTTTGATCAATTGACAATTTCACCCTTGGATTTTAGTTACTTTTACTGTTTGACACAATATTGGAACAGCTTTGTCTTTCTAAAGTTATTAATGGATGATTTTGCCCTTCCTTTGTAGTTTCTTTTTTCCTTTGCTACAGTGTTATTCCGGTTTTACCCTTTCTTTTTTGGTCAATTGACAATTTTACCCTTGAGCTTTAGTTACTTTTACAGCTTGCTATAGTGTTGAGACAACTTTGTCCTTCTAAAATTATTTATGGATGATTTTACCTAGGGGTGGCAATTCGTGTCACGTGTCGTGTTCGTGTCGTGTTAGAGCCGTGTCGATTTTTTTTTCTCCGACCCGCGACACGACCCGCGACACGAACACGACACGAAACCGTGACACGAACACGACACGAACCCGTCATGGGTTGACACGACACGAACCGAAATTCACCCGCGACACGAAACTGACCCGTGACACGAAATTGACCCGCGACACGAAACTGACCCGCGACACGAAACTGACCCGCGACACGAAATGACCCGAAATTGACACGAAATTGACCCGAAATTGACACGAAATTGACCCGCAACCCGAAATTGACACGAAATTGACACGCGACCCGAAAGTGACACGAAATTGACACGAAAAGTGACACGAAAAAAACGTGTCCAACCCGAACACGACCCGCGACACGAACACGAAACGAAACCGTGACACAAACACGACCCGCCCCCTATTTTTCCTAACCCAAACCCGTGAAATTCGTGTCGTTTTCGAGTCGTGTCGTCGTGTCGCGACCCGTATTGCCACCCCTAATTTTACCATTCCTTTGTAGTTGCTTTTTCTGATAGCTACAATAACTAGACATTATTACCTTTTTAATGTGCATTTTGATTTTGTCCAATGAAGATGTGTTAAAGTATAATGTTTATATGTATATAATCTAACTAAAATTTATTTATTTATTTTTTTTGTAAAAAATAATAAACAAAAAAATAGAAACTGTTTTTGATTTTGTTGTTTTTCTTTAATCTTTTTTTTTTTTCTGCTTTCTGAGATTTAAATTTTAAAGGTTTAGTTTTTCATTCATCTTTTCTTCCTATTTTTGTTATTTTACAATTTTTTAATGATTTTTGTTTCCACATTTACGATTTTCAATTTTTTTTATTCTATTTTTTCAATTTGTGCTTGGTTTTTTGGCTTTTTCATTTGTTGGGTTTTATTTTTTTAGATATTGTAGTTAATTTTTGTGTTTTGTATGTATATAATCTAACTGAAATTTATTTCTTTATTTTTTTTTTTGTAAAAAACAGTAAATAAAAAAAACAATAGAATATGTTTTTAGTTTTGTTGTTTTTCTTCAATATTTTTTTCCCTTGTTGAGGTTTTTTCTCCTTTTGTTTTTTTTTTCTATTTTAATTTTTAATTATCGTGATCATTTTATTTCTCTATTTTTATCTCTGCATCACCGGAGAAAAGTTTTTTTATATTATTATTATTATTAGTTTATATTTTTATGATTGAGGGAGATCTTGAAAAAAAAATTAAAGACAAAAAAGATGGAGCAAAATATAAGTATGATCTGCTTTTTTTTGTTTTCTTTTTTATTTTTATAAGTTATTTCTAGCTTTTTTTTTCCCTAAATTTATATATATTTTATTTTTCACTTTTTGATTTATATTAATTTATTTTTATAGTTTATGGTGATGATGGTTTGAAATAAGAATGCAGAGAGAACTATTGAAGACATTTTTTTTTAATATTTTTGAAAAATTATTATAATTATATTATTTATCGTAACCAACTGTTATTATTAAATATTATTTGATTTTATATTTATTTATCTATTTATTTTTCTCTCATATATAATACACGTGTATTAAACTAGTGTTGACTAATCAAAACACAAAAAAGTCATTAAAAAAAAAAAAACAAAAAATCTTTGTTAAGCAAATATAATATAAGAATTTAAGTAATGGCATCACCAACTACAAAAGACTTTTGACATAAATTTTCTTCTCTTCAAGGCGACGTGCCCTCTGGCTCTGGTCTGGTCTGACCGACTAAGATTTGAAGGAAAAAGGAAAAAAAGAAAAGAAAATGGAGGAGAGAGAGTGGAGGGAGTACGAGCGGAGAGTGGTGGAGACGGTGAAGTGGTGCGAGGATCGGAAGGAAAGCCCTCTGGTCTGGGCCATGGAGGTCGGCAAATTGGCCTCCAGTGTGCCCAGCCCCGAGCTTGCTCAGGTCTTGGTCTCCCACCTCTGTTTCCTCCACAATCGCCCTTCTCTCTGGAAGTTTCTCGAACAATCCCTCTCCTCCGGCATCCTCTTCCCTCTCCAAGTCCTCTCTCTCCTCTCCTCCAGGTCTAGACTCTTTTTTTTTTTTTTTTCCCCTTCTCTCTATCTCTATGTGTGTGTGTGTGTCTGTATATGATTAAAATTGAGTTTCGTTTGGTTTTCTTGTTTGCTTGACAGGGTAATTCCCAATCGACGGTCTCAACCAGAGGCGTATAATCTTTATCTAGAACTTCTGAGCCGATATGGGCTTTCTTTTGCTCCACTGCCACCACATGCCTCCATAGAAAAGTTTGTTTCTTCATCCTTGCACTTACAGATATATATACATATGTATATATATATATATATATATATATATTAATCTATATACACATATACTGTGACGAAGCCAAGAGTTAGTGTGAGGGGGCTAATTTTAGATTTAAATGCAATCTTAAGCCGTTAATTGTTTGATAGGAAAATATAAGATATATATTTTTCTGGTGTAATTGTTAATGTTAATGCTAAGTTGCTAAGTTTAGTTTTAAAAAAAGGGGGGGGAAAAAAAAGAGTAAAAATAGTGGATTTGATGATGCTCTAATTGTTTAGGGTGTTGTGGGGCAGAGAGATTGGGGGGGGGGGGGGGGGGGGTGGGTTGCGGCGCTAAAAAGAAGAAAGAGGGGCTTAGGGGGTTTATACGTGGATTTATATATAAATATGTGGGCTAAAAAGGAAAAAGGAAAAAGTTTAGAGGGGGGCTTGAGCTCCCCCTGGACCTCTTGAGCTTCATCCTTTTATATATAATATATATATTTATTTATTTCTCTGTTTATTTGTTTTCTTAGGCATTTGTTTCTCCAAGTTTATCTTTTTGATGTATGCCTTTCATTTGACTTGTGGGTTTAAATTATGTTATATATGGTCATTTCTTTAGGGAGTAATATGCTTCCAATTATCTGTTTGCAATGATGAGATAACTAGAAAGGTTGGCGTGTTGTTCTTTATTTAATCTGAACGAGTGATTACAATGCTTGGCAAGCAAGTCACTGGACTAAGCCTAAGCTATTAGGCAGTGGGCCAACATTAGTTTTTAAAAGAGATTAGAAGGAGAAAACCCTTAGGCCTTTGCTGTACTGATTAAAAATTAACTTCTTTATATTATTGAAGAATAAATTTACAATGGCTTTATAGCCGTGTGTATACAAAGAATACAGAACCCAATTAATGGGAAACTTTCCTAATTTCTTCTTTCTATATTTAGAAGATCTATGAGATATTACAAAATATTCTTACACTCCCCCTCAAGCTTGGCTATAGATGTTGTAAAGTCCAAGCTTATCAATTAATCTCTCGAAATCTGGCTTGTTAGGATATTTGCAGTTTGACTCAAAGTTGGAACATAAATGATACACACTGTCCCGTCTTCTACCTTCTCCTTGATGAAGTGGCGATCAACTCCAACATACTTAGTTCTATCATGATAAACTGGGTTGTGGACGATACTAATAGCAGCCTTGTTATCACAGTAGAGCTTAAGTGGTTCATTGACTTGTTGCCTTAAATTCTCCCAGTAAATTCTTCAGCCAAATCATCTCACACAAACCATGAGCCAATGATCTCAACTCAGCCTCCGCACTTGCGACAATAGTCTGTTTCTTGCTTCTCCAAGTGACTAAATTTCCCCAGACAAATGAACAATATCCTGAGGTTGACCTCCTATCTGTGACCGAACCTGCCTAGTCCGCATCCGTGTATGCTTCAATACCTTGGCTTGAAGTTTTCTTGAAGAATAAACCTCTCCTTGGAGATACTTTTAAATACCTTAAAACTCGCGTGACTGCAGCCATGTGTTCTTCCGTAGGTGCATGCATAAACTGGCTGACATAACTTACAGCAAAACTAATGTCAGGTCTAGTATGTGAAAGATAGATTAGTTTGCCAACTAACCTTTGAAACCTTCCCCTGTCAATCGGTGTACTCGAGTTTTTGCCGTCTAATTTCACATTGAGATCCATCGGAGTATCAGCAGGTTTGCATCCCAACATACCAGTCTCCTTTAACAAATCAAGAACATACTTCCTTTGAGACATTGAGATTCCCTTTCGGCTTCGAGCTATCTCCATACCAAGAAAGTATTGGAGTTTACCCAAGTCTTTCATCTCGAATTCTGATGCAAGACCTTTCTTAACTCGGGTAATTTCCTCAATATCATCTCCTGTTACAATGATATGATCAACATAGACTATTAAGATGGTCACCTTACCTCCTTTGTGTTTATAGAACAGAGTGTGATCTGTCTGTGCCTACATATAACCATTCCTCTTCATAGCTCTCATGAACCTGTCAAACCAAGCACGTGGAGATTGCTTGAGTCCATACAAACTCTTCCGAAGTTTGACAACCTTGCCGTGGCTACCATTAGTAAATCCAGGTGGTAGGTCCATAAAGACATCTTCCTCGAGAGTTCCGTTTAAAAAAGCATTCTTCACATCTAGCTGTTGTAGGGGCCAATCTAAGTTAGCAGCAATAGATAGAAGTACACGCACCGTATTAATTTTGGCAACAGGAGCAAATGTCTCTTGATAATCAACCCCATAGGTTTGCGTATAACCTTTTGCAACTAGTCTAGCTTTGAACCTCTCAATAGAACCATCAACCTTGTATTTTACCGTGAAGACCCACTTACATCCAATAACAGTTTTGTCTTTAGGCTTTTCAACCAAATCCCACGTCTGGTTCTTCTCCAACGCCCGTATTTCTTTCAAAATAGCAGCTTTCCATACCGGTTTCTTCAAGGCTTCATCAACTGTTTTTGGAATCTCTACCTCTGTCAAGTTGGTAACAAATGTCTTGTAGCATCCAGAGAGCTTATTATACCCAACAAAGTTTGAGATTGGATGATGAGTGCAGGACTTGTTTACCTTATCCACAGGAACTTCATGATTTCCAAGATTTGTATCCGGATTTGAGGATTGAGATTGCAGGGACTCAAAACCTTTATTTTTCTTTCGATTTTTTCTCCTTGAATAAGTTAGCATATCCTTGACTCTGGGATGTACAATAGGGACAGGCTGTAGGATTTTTTCTGAAGGTGGGACAGTGCCTATGGTGTCGGTTTTGGGTAAGAGGGCAGATTCTGTTTGAGGATTTTGAGGAGTAAGATCCCAGTTTAATTCCCAAGGATTTGGTGCAAGATTTGGGGTGTTGGAACCCGAATTTGTGATGGCTTCTAAATTTGAAACTTCCTTATTTGAATCCAAACCATTACTAAATTTTAAACTATCCCAGAAATTTAGATCATTCACACTCTCCCCCTGAGGCAAATTTCGGGTGTAAAAAGCCTGATTTTCAAAAAAGGTAACATCAGTGGAGATATAATATTTCCTTTTTTGGGGACAATAACACCCATAACCTTTTTGGGTAGCGGAATATCCAAGGAAAACACACTTTAGGGAGCGAGGATCCAATTTCGACCTTCCTTGACTCGGCACATGAACAAAAACCACACTCCCAAAAACCCGAGATTCTAGTTGAGAAAAAACACGGTACGTAGGGAAGAGACTCGAGAAATAGGAAAGCGGTGTTTGATAGTTTAGAATCTTGGATGGAAGTCGATTGATCAAGTAGCATGCAGTTAAGACCGCATCGCCCCAAAAATGTTTTGGAACATTGGTGGAAAACATGAGTGCACGGGCTACCTCTAGAAGATGATGGTTTTTTCTTTCAGCCACACTATTTTGTTTGGGTGTATCGATACAAGAGCTTTAGTGTAAAATACCATGGGTTTTGAAAAAATCACCAAGAATGGAATTGAAGTATTCAGTACCATTATTAGTACGAATAATTCGGATTTTTGTATCGAATTGTGTTTGAATCATTTGGTAAAAAGTCTTAAAAACCGAGGAGGCATCAGATTTATCCTTAAGAACATAAACCCAAGATACTCGGGTATGGTCATCAATGAATGTAATAAACCACCGTTGAGAGGAAAAAGTAGGAGCACGGGAAGGACCCCAAATATCACTATGGATAAGTGTGATTGGTGTAGATGGATGGTAAGTTTGAAGGGGTAAGTATGTGCGGGTGTGCTTGGCCAATTGACAAATATCACATTGGAAAACTAAACTTTTATTGAAAAATAAATGAGGGAACAAATGTTTCATATAAGTAAAACTTGGATGACCCAATCTAAAATGTAATAACATTATTTGTTTTTCAACTGAAACAGTAGACATACACATAAGAGAGCTAACATTATTCATTATTGAAGAAGGAACCGAAAAATAGGAAAGTCCATTTGAGCTCCTAGCACTGCCAATCCTCTTCCCCGTCCTCAAATCCTAAACACAAGCATTTTTCAAGAAATTAACACCACAAGGCAGATCGGAAGTCAGCTCACAAACATAAATTAAATTATAGGTCAAGTTTGGAACATGGAGGACATCCTGCAAAAGAAGCGCAGGGGATAGTCGAATAGTTCCTTTACCAGCCATGGTAGACAAGGTTCCATCTACCATTTGAACCTTTTGTTGTCCAGAACTAGGCGAATAAGAGAGAAAAAATTGAGAATTACCGGTCATATGATCGGTAGCGCCAGAATCAACAATCCATTGCTCACCTGAATTCAACATATTGGCAATAGATGGATCCGAAATACCTTGTCTTGCCATAAGTGCGATGCTTGTAGGCGAAGGAGTCGTGGCCGAAGGACTAGCACCGGCTGCCTTACTGTTGACGGAAGTATTGGAAATCAGACTACACAAGTGTTCAACCTGTCCGTTGGTGAGATTCACACTTCCAGGTTTTGGAGGCTGTGGTTGGACTCCTTTCCGTTTGAGGCGATTAGGTACAAAATTCTCAGGCTTGCCATGAATCAGCCAACAAGTTTCCCTCGTATGATATGCCTTGTTATAGTGATCACACCAGGCATGGGTTTTAGAGGAATTTGGTGATCGGTTGGAAGAATTACGGTTCACAGCAAGTGCGGAAGCATCCATTTGGATAGACCCAATATCACCAAGCATCACTCGACGACGATGATCTTCACGACAAACCTCTGCAAAAATTTCATCCATAGACGGTAAAGGTCGGACCCCGAGAAGACGGCTGCGCACATCATCTAACTCTTTATTCAAACCAGCCAAAAAATCATATATACGATCATTTTGAACCAGTTTCTTGAACAAAAGAGCATCGGCCGGACCTTTCCACGAAACAGAATGGAACATATCAACCTCCTGCCACAACTTTCGCAAGCTACTATAATATTGAGTGACATCCATCTCTCCCTGTCGAAGATTACGTGCTCGATTGCGCAACTCAAACAACTATGAAGAATTCTCCAAATCGGAGTAGGCAAGAGCGACGGCATCCCAGATCTCCTTTGCCGTAGAATAAAAAAGATAGGTGTCACCAATCTCATCATCCATAGAATGAATCAGCCATGCCATGACTAAGGAATTGGTAGCATCCAAGGAGGCATACAAAGGATCATCAAAATCTGGACGAGGAGAGGAACCATCGATAAAAGCAATTTTGCCTTTGCCCCGAATCACCAATGCAGCCGAACGAGACCATTGTAAGAAATTCTTCCCGTTCAATTTGTGAGTGGTGATCTGCAAATTATGAGAAGTATTGTCCACAGTAACAGTCGGAACAATTGTGGAAACAGAGTTCGGAGCCCTAGAGTGAGCCTCGAAATCATCTCCGCTTGTTCCCGACATGGTTCTCTCAACTTCCGAAATCTCTTTTTATTGCTCTGATACCATAAAAGAGATTAGAAGGAGAAAACCTTTAGGCCTTTGCTGAACTGATTAAAAATTAACTTCTCTATATTATTGAAAAATAAATTTACAATGGCTTTATAGCCGTGTGTATACAAAGAATACAGAACCCAATTAATGGGAAACTTTCCTAATTTCTTCTTTCTATATTTAGAAGATCTATGAGATATTACAGAATATTCTTACAGTTTTATATTCAAACACTCTTGCTCTCATTTGGGGGAAGTAATAATTGGAAGACCCAACACATATATATTATAATCCCGAAACATATTAAAGCATCATTGTGGATAATTTTGGGGAGTGCATTTATGGGGGTTCGAACTGAGGACTTCTTGCTACAATACCATGTTAGTTAGAAAGTGGACCAATGTTAGTTTTACTAACAATTGTTTTTCTTTATGACAGGATTGTAAGATCTGTTGATCATGCTCTTCAACTCTCTCAAACGTACGATGTTCCTACCTTGGAGCTTGGGCATGTATTCGTGTTGTTCTTTTTCAGCGTTGTCATAGGTTTGATTGATAGCATATTAGATGATTGGGGAGTACAAAAGTCGTCTTTGGATGTATCAAGTTTAGCATTTGTAAGTACTGACCACGATGATATGGACATAGATTCCACAGAAAGTCATAATTTGGGAAGAAAAGAACATCGCTGTGAGATGAGGAGCAGGAATTCTTTAAAGGCCTTGGAGGTACTGGGAAAACTATTAGAAGTCCGAAAAGCTGTGCTACTACTTCGTCTTGTTCACTTCAACATGTACGCCTGCAATTCCTCATATCATATGCATCATTTATGCTTCTTTCTGTTTTATTTTATTTTGCAAATAGGCACTTGATTTCTCGTTGCTTTCACCAATCTTTATGGCTTGAGGTTGAATTATGCTAACTACTAGTAGTATTGTATCAACTTTACTTTTACGTTAAAGAAATCTTGTAGTCCATGTGAGATATAACTTAAAACTATTTGCCTTTGTTATTTTGAAGGGAATGAAGCCAGTATATTCCTCGAATTTGGCACCCTGTTTTTGACAAACTTTTCAAACTTTTTCTACTGCATTTTCTCCCCCCAAAAAATATAAATTTACTGTTTGAATTGTGGGTTTTGACCTATGATCCAAATGGAGTTTTATTAAAGTTCTTGTGAGACTTTTCGATCATGCCCATGCATGAGTTTTGGTATGCAAGAAATGTATTTGGATATCCATCAGAGCATTGATTGACAAACATTTTCCTGTATCTTCTTTTTCTAGGCCAGAAAAGTTCAATGGTCTCCTGCATAGACTAGAGCTTCTTAAAGCCCATAGGTTGGCGTCCTCGGATTTGAAGCCCGCAATACAATTATTGGAGAGATTTTCGGCCAACATCCAAAGAGTTGTCGATTATGAACTCCGGTTAGACAAGCGCCAGCTTATTGGAATGCTTGTTGTCAATGAATCATTCAAAACAGTTTCTCTTGGCAATTTTAAATCTTGTCATTCTGCTTGCTGGATTTCTCTAGATATTTACCTGGAACATATAATTGATGGAAAGCAACTTCCAATTAAATCAGCTATTGATGTGCTTTCAGGTAAACGTTTTGAGAGTGATGAATTTATTTCTTGCTCACTTCTGTCCGTAGTTGTCCAATTGTTTGTTTAAACGAGGGAAATATGGGAAGAAACTACTACATTTTTTAATTAATTAATTTATTTCCGATTTCGCTGACCTAAATGCAGAGGCATGTGTAACACTCCAAACAATTAACCAGACAACATGGCAAGAAACCTTCCTTGCTCTCTGGCTTTCAGCCCTTCGGCTTGTCCAACGAGTTGAGATTGCTCTACTTTAGCTTTTTTTCTTGGAGAGAGAAAAAGAAGTACATTGAATTGACGATTACTTGCTTCTCCTTTCTTCCTCTTAGGAGCGCGAACCTCTTGAAGGCCCAGTTCCCCACCTTGAGGCTCGTCTTTGTGTCCTTTTGTCTATTGTCCCTTTGGCCATTGCTAAGGTTCTGGAGGATGAGACCCAAATGTTGTCCTCTCATCCAGCAACTATGATGTCTGGATATGAGATTGGTTATGGACAGGGTATGAGTGGGAAGACTCTTCTTCCAAGGAAACATGGATTAGTTTCCTCCCTCCAGGTTCTTGGACAGTTTTCTGCCCTCTTATGCCCTCCTCCGTCGGTTGTTGCTGCTGCTAATATTGCACTTTCAAAAGCTGCTCGATTTGTACAGAGTTCCAGAAACGAAAAAGAACGTGTTGATTATGGATGTCATGGTCAGGGATTTACAAAATCGGGTCTGTTTTGAACTGTATGGTTTTAGTTTTGATCTTATCTAGTCTTCATGTTACAGGGTCTATCGGTGTAATTATGCAACTAATCCATATAAGCTTTTCAGGTGGAAACATGAGACACCTTATCGTGGAGGCTTGCATTGCAAGAAGTTTAGTCGACACTTCAGCGTATTTTTGGCCTGGTTATGTGCCTGCATCAGCAATCTCATCATCAGATACATCACCAATTCAAAAGTCTCCTTGGTCAACATTTTTAGAAGGAGCGCCTTTGAGTGGATCCTTAATAAATGCCCTTGTGACAACTCCTGCTTCAAGGTATAATTAAAGCCCTCCGTACTTTTAACTGTAAACAAGAAATTTGCTACTCATTGATTTTCTTTTGATCTCATTTTCAAGTTTAGCAGAGATAGAGAAGATGTATCAGATTGCACTACATGGATCAGAGGTGGAGAAGACAGCTGCAACGAAAATTCTTTGCAGTGCATCTCTGAGAAGCGGATGGAACATTCAGGTACAATAATGATGTGTTTATGTATAGTTTCTCGGTGCAAGTTTTTCTTGTTTTCGTATCATATTGCACAGAAATGCTTCATATCCTTGCTTTATATGTTTCAGAATCTCATCGGGTATTTTTATTCAATGGAAAATTTTATTTTAAAAGTAAAGGAGTAGACCCCTTTTTTTATTGTTTTTTATTTATTATTTATTTTGGGTGGTATTTTGCTTCCAATGTCGAAGTTATCTTTCAGCTGACCAATTATAATGAGGGTGCTATACTGCTATTGTGACACTATGGTGTCCTGGCTTCTGCTTTGCAATTTTCATGTTTCTTAACTTGTGTTATGAAAAAGATGCAAGATCTAGAATCGTTCCTTTGTTTTAGTAACTTTTTTCTTTTGCTTTTGAGCTTATTTCATTTACTAATTTCTCCAATATATGGATACACTGACCTAAATGTAGAATATCATTCAATATTTGTCGTTTGGTCTCCATATTTTAATATTTTAATATCTTAATTTTAGTTTTTAGTTTTTTTTTTTTTGCCCCTTCCAAAAAGCTGTATTCAACTTTGTAGGCTCTAATACTGAAATGATGCGCATTGCTAGCATTATATAAGATTATTACTCAGTACTTCCCCCCTGCCCTGCTGTCACTCTTGCAGAATTTGAACTTCGGAATGTCCTGACGTATCTTGCACATGTTTCTTGATGCTAAAGGCCATTTCTTAAAAAATATTTTGCACTGGATTCTAGAATTTGTGTCCAATTGTAGTTTTTTTTTTTTTTCCTGAATAAATCAAGTTATAGCATGTTTATTACTTTGTGTTGAAATCACCACACTTTATATTTTACCAAAACTTGATGTTTGTATTTTTGTTTCATTTTGTTTCGTTTTGTTTTTTTGTTTTTCGTTGAAAGCCAGGAAGTAATTCCGGATTAGATTTTTAAAGAGGATTTCAACTCTAGTGTAGCCTTCCGCCCCTCCTTTGAGAAACCCATTGTTATATTCATAACCACCGGTTTTTGGGCAGGAACATGTGGTGCGCTATGTGGTCAAGCTTCTTTCCCCTCCCGTACCTCCCAATTATAATGGAGAAAGAAGTCACCTGGTTGATTGCATGCCGATGCTGAGTGCCATCCTTTATGGAGCTTCCTCTGTCGATACTGTTCACATACTTACTTTGCACGGTGTGGTAAGCAAAATTAACCTCTTGTTTTCGTGAATTCTATTTTACGTTTGGTCCATTTAGTTTTAAATACTTCTCCTCCTAGTATTATAGTTTTTTAGTTTCATGCCTTGTGTAAGAAGCAGCTATAATACATAACCATCCTTAACTTTTTGATAAAATGGTGATTGTTTTTTAGTTTTGATGTATCGAGTGATCTTATCTTGTAGTACCTCTGGTATTAGGAGATCCACAGACATTCATAGACTTTTAAGTTATACGTTGATACCTATTGATTTTAGAAATGGAAAATGATGTGTTTCTTCGCTGTTTTTTCCCTTTATTTATTTATTTATTTTTTAATGACCCTTTAGTTTTTCCGAAGCTCAGCAGCTGCTACTATTCTTAATTTTACTTGTTTTCAGAACCCTTTCGTCTATGATTTTTAAAAAAATATTTTTTAATAATTAGAGATTGAAGAAACTGAGAATGCTTCTGAAAAATTCTCTTCTATTTGATAAACAAGAGTACACGGTTTTATATACAGAAAAGAAAAGAAAACCCTTCCTGTAAATCAGGAAGGAAAAACAGGAAACCTAGTTAATAAGGAAATAGGGAAACAAATCAGTATCCCTTTATTCTAGGAAACAAATTAATCCTAATAATACACAACAGCTAATCCTAAAATTATGGCAGTAACTTCCGGATTTCTACACTCCCCCTCAAGCTAGGTTGTAAATGTTGAGTAAACCTAGCTTGGAGTTGAGATCTTCAAATATCTTTCTGGGCACGGCCTTTGTTAAGATGTCTGCAATCTGTTGGTTGGTTGGGATGTACTGCAGTGATATGATGTCTGCTTCTATCTTCTCCTTGACAAAGTGTCTATCAATCTCTACATGCTTTGTCCTATCATGATGCACCGGATTCTTTGCTATGCTGATCGTGGATTGATTGTCACAGAACATCTTCATGGAGCCTTCAACTGGAATCCTTAGCTCACAGAGTACCCGTTTCAGCCATATTCCTTCACAAATACCAAGCAATAGTGCCCTAAATTCTGCTTCTGCGCTGCTTCGAGACACAACTGATTGCTTTTTACTCCTCCATGTAACTAGATTACCCCAGACATACGTACAATAACCCGAAGTAGATCGTCTGTCCATTACGGAACCAGCCCAGTCTGCATCAGTGAATATCTCAATCCCCTTTTTCTCCGTCTTTTTGAAGAATAATCCTTGGCCCGGTGTCATCTTTAGATACCTCAAGATCCTGTAGACTGCCTCCATGTGCTCCTCTGATGGGTTGTTCATGAATTGGCTTACTACACTGACTGCAAAACTGATGTCAGGCCTGGTATGTGACAAATAAATGAGTTTCCCAACCAGTCTTTGATACCTCCCTTTGTCAACTGGTCCACTGTTGTCATTTCCGAGCTTCGAATTGGAATCCATGGGAGTGTCTGCTGGTTTGCACCCAAGCATACCTGTTTCCTTCAACAGGTCTAGCACGTACTTTCGCTGAGACACCACAATTCCTCTTTTCGACCGTGCTACCTCCATACCAAGAAAGTACTTGAGATTGCCCAGGTCTTTGATCTCAAATTCCTTGGCAAGGAAGTGTTTAAGTTGGAGTATTTCTTCATCGTGATCCCCTGTTAGAATGATGTCGTCGACATAGACAATAAGGATTGCCTTTCTTCCGTTGGATGAGTGCTTGACAAACATCGTGTGATCTGCTTGACACTGGATATACCCAACTTTCTTAACTGCTCTGGTGAATCTGTCAAACCATGCTCTTGGTGACTGTTTGAGCCCATATAAAGATTTCCTGAGTTTGCAGACCTTGTTGGTGGTGGCTTGAGTATCCATGCCAGGGGGTATCTCCATGTAAACTTCTTCTTCCAAATCCCCATTGAGAAAAGCGTTCTTCACATCCAGCTGATACAATGGCCAGTCTAGGTTGGAGGCAAGTGCGGGTAACACCCGAACTGTATTAAGTTTTGCTACAGGGGCAAAAGTCTCTTGGTAGTCAATTCCGTAAGACTGTGTGAATCCCTTAGCTACAAGCCGTGCTTTAAACCTATTGACACTTCCATCAGCATTGTGTTTGACGGTGAAAATCCACTTGCATCCCACAGGACGTTTTCCCGAAGGTAGCTCAGATATAGTCCAAGTCTCATTCTTTTGTAGAGCATTAATTTCTTCCCAGACAGCTGCTTTCCACTCAGGTACTCTAAGGGCTTCATGTATTGAACTCGGAACCTGTACTTTGTCAAGACTGCTAACAAAAGTATGGTAACAAGGTGATAGTCCTCCATATGATATAAAGTTGTAAATGGGATGATCAGTACATGACCTTTTGCCTTTCCTTATGGCAATAGGTCTATCATCAACAGATACCTCGACAGGAGCAGAATCATCAACATCAATAGGACTAGTGTTACCTGGTAAACTTTGAGGTTCCAGATTCAGATTGGATTCATGGGTCTGATCAGGTGCCTGCGTTTCCTTCCCTTCTTGAGTTTTGTTTCTCCTAGAATAGACACGTAACTCAGTGGAATCTGCAGGTTGTGTCTGTGGAATGGTTGTTTGAACGACAGGCTGAGACACAGGCTGGATAAGGAAAGGCTCAGACTCAATTGGGATGATAGGAGTAGGAGTTTGACTAGATGACTCTACTGACCTTGTATTAGAAGGGATGAAAAGAGAGGATGAATCCAATCTATCAATATTCCAAAGCTGATATTCTTGAGTAAAGTTCTCCCCCTGAATATCAGATTGGTAATAGGGTTTGGTTTCGAAGAAGGAAACATCCATGGAGTTGTAGAATTTTCTTGTGGTTGGAGAATAACATTTATACCCCTTTTGATTTGATGAGTACCCAACGAATATGCATTTGTGGGCTTTTGGATCAAGTTTACCTCTATGTTGGGCATGTATATGGACGAACACAGTACAACCAAAGACTCTCATGGGTAGAGTGGAAAGGATACGGTTATTGGGAAATGAGTGAGAGAAAACTTGACTCGGTGTTTGGAAATGTAGGACTCGAGAAGGCATTCTATTTATTAGATAAGTAGCTGCTAAGACTGCTTCCCCCCAGAAAAATTTGGGAACATGAGTTGTGAACATGAGAGACCTGGCAACTTCTAGGAGGTGTCTATTTTTCCGTTCAGCAATCCCATTTTGTTGGGGTGTGTCGACACAGGAACTCTGATGTATAATTCCCTGACTCTCAAGATAACCCCCCAGAATTGTCTCAAAATATTCTTTTGCATTGTCGGTTTTTAACACTTGTATTTTTGTTTGAAATTGAGTTTGAATCATAGTGTTAAAATTTCTGAAAATTTTACCGACTTCTGACTTTTCTCTCATAAGAAACACCCATGTGATCCTAGAATGATCATCTACAAATGATACAAACCACCTAGTACCTGTAACATTTTTTGTTCTGGATGGTCCCCAAACATCACTATGGATCATTGAAAAAGGATGAGATGCCTTATAAGGTAGATTGTGATAAGAATTACGAACATGCTTTGAAAATTGACATACTTCACATTGGAAACTTTTTGGATTTTTATTATTGAACAACGATGGAAACAATTTTTGAAGGTACACAAAATTTGGATGACCTAGACGATAGTGCCATAACATGATTACACTATCTTTATTGGAATTTTCAAATGAAACTTGACTTTTATTCAACTTACTATTTGACTCAACACACACTGCATTATGAGTTTGTCTTCTAGGAGATTCATCAACCTTCAGAAGAAATAGTCCCGAGCACACCTTAGCATTGCCAATCGTCCTCCCCGAATCCAAATCCTGAAATTCACACAGACCCGAGGAAAATTTAGCAATACAATTATGTTCTTGAGTAAGTTTGCTAACTGATAAAAGATTGCAATCCAAATTAGGAACATGGAGCACAGATGTAATGGTTAGGTCCTTTGAAAGAGCAATAGAACCTGTTCCAACCACTTTAGATAGAGATCCATCTGCTATTTTCACTGTAAGATTTTCTCGGCACGGATTATAGGTGTGGAATAGGGAGGCATCTCCTGTCATATGATCGGACGCACCCGAGTCTACAATCCAAGGACCTGTTTTTTCAGATTTTACAGTGAGAGCATTCAAGTAATTACCTTTGTGTGCCACACTTCCGGTTCCAATGGTATTGCTGGCTGAATTCTGCTGGGTAAACATCCTCTGCAGTGCTTATAGTTGATCCTTGCTGAAAGGACTGGAGTTAGTTGGTGAACTCTCTTCATCAATGGAAACATGGTTTCCACGGCTTTTTTTGTCAGGAGCCGGCTTCCAATCAGCATTTGTAGACCTCGAAGGCTTCCAATCAGCAGGCTTCCCGTAGATTTTCCAGCAGTTGTCCCGTGTGTGACCTGTTTTCCGGCAATGGTCACACCATGGTCTTTTCTTCTGCCGGTTATCACTGTTATTGGGCTGAACTCCTCGGGCAGCTAGAGCAGAATTTTCGGTGATAGGAGCAGCAGGGAATTCTCCTAGCATCACTTTCTTCCGACTTTCTTCTCGGCGAACCTCAGAAAAAGCTTCCCTAATGTTCGGCAATGGTTTCATGCCTAGTATGCGCCCTCGAACCTCATCGAGATTTTTATTGAGCCCCATCAAGAATTTAAAAATTCTTTTCTTCTCAACAATCTCTCGGTATTTGATAGCATCTCCTGCACAGCCCCATTGATGATCTTCAAAAACATCCAAACGCTGCCAATGACGGGTAAGAAGGTTGTAGTATTGAGTGACGGAAGAATCCCCTTGTCGGAGATCTTGAAGGTGAGTTTCAATCTCAAAAATCTCAGCGGTATTCTCCTTGCTTGAGTAAAATTCCCTCGCTGCCTCCCAGATTTCATGAGCGGTGCCATATAACAAGAAATTCTCGCCAATCTCATTTGTCATTGAATTAATCAGCCATGACATAACCATGCTATTTTCGATCTTCCAGGTTCTGAACTGTGGGTCCTCGGCTTTTGGAGTAGCAACTTCGCCGGTAAGATAATCATCTTTCCCTTTTCCACATATGTACATCAAAACCGATTGTGACCATTGAAGATAATTATTCCCATTCAACTTGTGACCAGTGATTTGAAGGGAAACACCGTCTGCCCCTCCAGGATGGTTGTTGACTGGGATTTCGGAGCTGGAAGTGACTTCTGACATAGAAGAGATCTGTTTTTCCGTGGCCATTCCGTACTTGGTCATCGGAAAAAAATTTTTAAAGGTTCAGAGGCGTCTCTGATACCATGAAGAAACTGAGAATGCTTCTGAAAAATTCTCTTCTATTTGATAAACAAGAGTACACGGTTTTATATACAGAAAAGAAAAGAAAACCCTTCCTGTAAATCAGGAAGGAAAAACAGGAAACCTAGTTAATAAGGAAATAGGGAAACAAATCAGTATCCCTTTATTCTAGGAAACAAATTAATCCTAATAATACACAACAGCTAATCCTAAAATTATGGCAGTAACTTCCGGATTTCTACAGAGATAATTGCCGGAGGCATTGATTTTAGTTGTAAGTTATTTATATATTTTGTTTTTGTTTGGTGTGTGTCTGTTTGCGCGCGTGCTATACACTACTGTGGGTTGGGATTCTGTTTAGGTTAGCTAAATTGCTCTTTCAGCCCTTTAAACTATTTCCTTTTGGCCCTCCTAAAGTTTTTTATCTTGGCAATTTAGCCGGCAAAACTTTCTAAGTTGTAGACAGAGCTGGATGTATGGGGCCCTTCTGGGAAAATCAATAATTAATTTTCCTTTAACTGAACAGATTGTCCATTGGAATTTCAAGTAATGTAATCGTAGTTCATGTAAACTTCCACAATAAATTGCTTTTTCTTGTATATCCTCGAATGATCTCGGGAATAATTGTAAAAGATGGAAAAACTTAATTTTTGTTTAAACTTTTTAACTTGAAAGGAAGCTGGAATGAGGGATTAGTGCTTGCATAACTTTTCCATCATGGAACGATGAAAAAGAGATAAATTTAGTTACCATTTTAAACCATGTTCTTAATTTTGCCTCTTCAAATTAAAAAGTAGAAAGAAAATAACTTCAGACGAGTAGTCAAAAGCTTTATTAGTCTTTTAGCTGCTGCAGCTCTACTTTTAGGCTGTCAGTTTTGATTCTTTCTTATACAAGCATTATTTTGAGTACTGCTAGTTTTAAGCTTGGCCTCTTGGTGACTCTGGTGGTATCAAAATATTTCAATTCCTACAGGTCCCCGAGGTTGCTGCTTATTTACTGCCACTTTGTGAGGTCTTTGGTTCGCTTGAACCTACCTTAAGCACCAAGTCAAACAAGGCCGATGATCCCTCCGTGTACATGGTTTTTTCTTTAGCATTTCTCTTTCTTCTTCGTCTGTGGAAGTTCTATAGACCTCCTCTTGAGCAGTGCGTGACAGAGCACGCTAGAGCAGTTGGAGGTGAGCTTAGTCTGGAGTATCTGCTGTCATTGCATAATAACCGCACTGTATTTTTTCAGAACGAAACAAACAGCAATCCAGATCACATTGAAAATGTCTCTGATAATGCTACATATGTTCATTCCTACCCGAAATTACGATCCTGGCATTGGCAAAACAGATCTTGTATAGTTTCAACAATTTCTGTTCTCTCTAGTGAAAGCCCCATCCATCAACTCGCCAATAAGATCTTAAACATGATATATTTGAAAATGACTAAAAGCGGATCTACATTGGGCAACTCTTCAACAACGTCCAGCAGTGGCTCCTCTACCAGTGCCGGAGAAGATGCCTTTCAGAGACCCATACAGGTTCCTGCATGGGAGGTCCTAGAAGCCATTCCTTTTGTTCTCGAGGCAATTTTAACTGCCTGTGCTCATGGAAGGCTTTCCTCTCGGGACTTGACAACAGGTTAGTTTAATTACACTTTTCTTGCTGGTCATTTTCTTTTTCCCCATCTAGTCTTGCTCCTCCGTAAAAAATAAGTTCCATCAAATTTATAATCTTCTTTTAATGATATGCCTTCTTACGAGGTCTCGAATGGTTGCAGGATTGAGAGATCTTGTTGAATTTCTGCCTGCGTCTCTTGCTGCTATTATTAGTTACTTCTCTGCAGAAATTACTCGTGGTGTATGGAAATCAGTCTTGATGAATGGAATAGATTGGCCAAGTCCAGCAGCGATACTTCCATCAGTTCAGTCTGAAATAAAAGAAATACTTGCTGCTACTGGTGTTAGTATTCCAAACTATCCCTCTGGTACGTGTTTCCTATTATTTTCTTTCTTATTTCCTTGGTTTTCAAGTTTATTACTCCAACGCTACAAACGCAGTGTAATTAGTGATAATTCAGCGGGAAAATGTTATAGAAGAATAATGTATTTGTCGTGCATAGGAAATTGAAACTCCAATAAATGCAGTGGAATTAATATTTCAAGAATTGTAAACCATGAAAGCTTTGTGTCTTGGATCTCTACTACCATAAAATGCTTGATTTTGCATATTTTCAATAAATCTACAAAGGGTAAAATCTGGATGATGCTGTGAGTTACCTAAAAGGTTTTATTTTCCTTTCGTACTAATTTGCCTTGTTAACAACTTGCAGATGTTTCGCAAATAATGCTTCCACTGCCAATGGCTGCGCTTGTGAGTTTAACTATTACTTTTAAGCTAGAAAAGAACCTGGAGTACATCCATGCAGTTGCTGGACCGGCTTTAGAGAGTTGTGCTTCAAATGGCCCTTGGCCTGGCATTCCTGCTGTTGGCAGTCTTTGGGCCCAAAAGGTCCGGCGCTGGCATTACTTCATCGTTTTTTCATGCTCTCGCTCTGTATTCAGACAAAATAAAGAGTGTGTTGCCCAACTCCTCAGAAGTTGCTTCACTGCATTTCTTGGATCAGTCCCTGTTTTAACCCCATCGTTGTCTTGTCAAAGTGGAGTGAATGGTCTGCTGGGATCCACTATCACAGATCATAATGTTCATCCTATTGTAGCACCTGGATTTCTTTACCTTCGCTCTTGTCAGTTGATACAGGATGTCCTTTACGTCAACGATGTGATTGTCAGACTCGTTACAGAGTTTGCTCGGACCTCAGCTCTGAGATGGGAAAGTACAGACAATCCTCGCTTGAAGTCTAGTCAAGCATCACTTTGCCTGGCCACTGTGAGGGCAAGGGAGGTGGGCACACTTGGTGCAAGTCTCATTTGTGTATCGGGTGGGTTTCGGTTGGTACAGGAACTGTACAGGGAGACCATCCCAACCTGGTTACTCTCGGGAAAGGAAACGAAACATCGGGAGGTGAGTGCCGTATCTCGCGTAGTTGAAGGATATGCTTTGGCTTATCTCTTGATTCTTTCGGGCTCTTTTATGTGGAGTTTAGATGACAAACTGCCAAACTGGGTATTAACTAAAAGAGTATGCATCGTTGGTAACCACATGGACTTTCTGGCTGGGGTATTGGTAGGGAAAATAGCACTGGCTTGTCATCCCGCCACTTGGAAAGCCTACGTCTCTTGTTTGGTTGGCTTAATGGTGAATTTTGCTCCGGCGTGGATTCAAGAAGTGAAGCCAAAGACCTTGAGAACGTTGGCAAGTGGATTGAGAGGGTGGCATGAGTGCGAGCTCGCTCTTGCTCTTCTTGAAAGAGGTGGGATTGCAGCCATAGGCTCGGCTGCCGAATTGGTAAATGTAATTAGCTAAATGTTGAAGTAGGATGCTCAATTTGGTTACCGTTGTTATAAGAGCAGGCCCTACAAGTTCGTACTTTATTTTTTTTGGTTGGGCTAAATATGTGTCTTCCTTTAGTCAGTTGCTTTGTCAATGTGGTATTTCTGCTTGACCGGTTACGGAGTTGCTACTCATTCTTGAAGCTACGAGTCGGAGGTTGAGTTATATTAGGAAGCTTCGAAGGGGGCTAAGAATGACTGTCAGGGTATTGAGGCGATGCCGGTGGTAATTATGGGTTATCAGTATGCCTGAACGGCCATACTTCATATTATCACGACTAGCCTGTTAGAATCATAACTGGGGATGGCAACCGTGCGGGTTTTGAGTGGGATAATCTTGTCGCCAACCCGTCTTACAAAGAAACAGTCTCCGTCCTCGCACCCCTTTGATTTCTACTTTTGAGCAGAGTGATCCTTTTTCTGATCTAGGAATTTTTTCATTTACTTTTTTCCAGCCGCAAGTTTAACTCCTTGAATGCTTCTTATTTTTCGTCCAAAAGAGATCACTGCATCTTATATATACAAGAAATTGGGATTGGGTAATCTCTCTCAAGAAACCATTTGTGCTTTTTTTTATTTAATCTTTTCTTCTATTTTTTTTTTTCAGCAGTTTTAATGATGATTCTTGTCCTTGGAAAACGTCTACAATTCTTTTTAAATTACGTTCTTTCCCAACATAATATTACATGGCTACCTATCAATTTCCCCTCCGAATATTATAAGCAACTGAAATTATTCTCGTACCTTCTTCCCAAAAAAAAAAAAAAAAAAAAAGAAGAAGGCCAAGCTGTTGTACTGCTTTTTCGTCATATACTCGCATGAAAACGCTAGATCATACCAATACCTTATTACAAAAAATAAATTATAACATGATTTATTTTTTCTTTTTGTCCTCGTTACTATGTTTTAGAACATGTAAAATTTAACTATTAATATTAAAAATAAATAAGAAATGAAAATTTTACAATAAAATTACGTGAAAAATTCAAGTAAACAAAAATAGCATAATGTCTGCTGGCGACTAGAATTTAGGCACAACTGGAAAAAAGCTTAATTTTGTTGCCATAGAGAAATTGGATAAGTGTATTCGTCCTTCCTCTTGGGCCACCACGTGGTGGTCCAATCACCTTCATGTGAATTATTTTTAGTTTTGTTTGTTTATTTTTCGTGTGCTTGCCAACTAGTATTTTGACATATTCAGATTTTTTTTAGTATTATGCACAAGAAACATTTGCAGTGAGTGCTCTTTAGACCGTTTTTCTGCGGCTCGTGCTCTTGTTTTTGACATTTCCATCCTCAACAAAAACAATGCGGCAGCGAAATCTGTGGTGTCTTCTTCATTTTGGCATGAAGAAAGCCCTCCTTGCATTGTTGATTTATTTCGGCCAACCTTCATCAATGAAGTTCTTACATTTCCATATTAAAAAAAAAACCATGGCTAAAATCGGTTTTTGATCTTGGATAACGAGTATCGACAAGCTACAATCCCAATGGTATAAACAGATCAAATGCTGAGTATGCCACGAGAATTTAGAAAGAATAAAAAATGAGGAGTATTATTATGTACACATCTTTTATGATGTAGTGAAATGAAATTTATACAACCTTTGTAAGGATATGGTTTTACCATAAATATGTCAAACATTTTTAAAATATACTATTTACTTTAAATATATATATATATTTAAAATATAGCCTATTTGTTGTAGTTTCTCCTCTAAGAATTCTATCTTTTATAAGCTAATACACAATGGAAGCAAACGAGGTCATAAATCTTAAAGTATTTAGGGAAGCCTATAAATCTTAATGCCCCTTTAGTGAAGAGATATTTTCTAAAATTTGAAGTTTCGGAGAAAGCCTTTGTAAGAATTATGCAATAGTTGATTTTAGGGTTGTTAACACAAATGATTCTTAAACTATTTATCTGTGACAACTTGGTTTGCAAACTTTAATTTAAATAAAAACACAAACTTTATATATTTTTAGTAAAGGGCTAGATTTGATAATATTCGTAAAAAAAAAAAGTGATGGTATAGATCATGTATATTGCACGTAATACATTGACCACAAATAATTAAGTAAATGATAGTGAATTACTAAGGGCCCGTTAGGATCACCATCTCAAACTCACAATTTTCATCATAGTTTTTTTGTCTTTTTTTTTTTCTGAAAAATCAACAAGAATTATAACTAGTTTTTGAAAAGTCAGCAAACTCTAATTTAAAATTTTCATCTTCAATCGGCAAACCAAGTGGAGACTAAATTTACCTTCAAACAAAAAAAGGACATTTTTATAACATTGCCCTTTGAGCTAATCCTACAATCACAGTTTGCTTTCTAAACAATAAACTTCTATTTTTGACAATTTATGTCTCGAATTTATAAATCCACAACAAACCATCCCCATTGGAAACCTGTCGATTGTCGGTAATCAGCTGGTTACCCGCCAACGACGGTGGTTACTGATCGGAAACCTGCAGGCGGTCGGTAACCAACTGGTTACCATTTGAAAACCCAGATGAATACCAACTAGTAATTGTAATTAATATCTAAAAAAAAAAATAAATAAATATTTATGATGTCATATCTATATTTCTTGTAAGTGTTTTTCCTGCGTTACAAAAATCAATCTGAGCCTTGATTTTGTGGCATTTATCAAAAGTGCCCCAATATGGACTTCATGAAGAGCCCAACTCAATATTTGAGGAGCAGAACAAATCTTTAGCCCATTCATGAGGAGTGACTTCATCAAACATATGTAACTCGTTGTAAAGGTTTGACTATGTACGAGTGGACCGACAACATGAGGACCAAAACATCATAAATCAAGCGTTTGCTTTACTACTTTTTTTTTTTTTTGGTAGGAGGAAGGCTCTGGTGGCCGTCTCATCGCCCTATTTTCAATCCTATAAGTGAGATCCACTTTCATGAGAATGATAAGAAAGAGATGAGCTTCTAACTCAATCTTATATAATCGTAAACTCAGATTCTACTAGAATATCATTAATCCAATGCATCAATTACCAAAACTGGAGTGGGGTCTTACAACTTTACTCTAATTATCTCTATATATATGATGACACGTATGTGAAAAGACATTCATAATTATATCCACTAGCGCATAGAAAAAAAAAACATTTTAAGAAAAATATTCGGAACACCCTTTATGTCTAGTCCAAGAGCTTTGAGTTAGAGTTGGAGGTTTTTTTGTTTTAATCATAGTATGAATTATTATAGTCAATAAGCGTATGATACAATAACAGTTTTTATAAGTGGAGAAGATTCCTCCAACTATAATAGCATATCATCTGCAAAAAATGACATAATTTAGCTCGTGAAAAAAGATAATAAACTAGACATTTTTGACAATAATAATCCAAACTCGAAATAAAATGTATGCACAGTTATTTATAGGTTGGATTGGAGTTTTGTAGATTGAAATTGAAATGTGCGTTTAGTTGAATTGTGAATTAGAATTAAACTGTGATATAGAAAATATTGTAAAAATTTATAATGTATTTGAAAAAAATAAAATATGATTATTATTTCGTTCAGTCTCGTCATTCTTTAAGATTTTTTTTTTAATAACAAGATTCTCTTTTTCAAGAGGACAAAGTAGAAACTAATACTTTTCTATATTAATGAGATATTTTATCCGATGATATGAGAAAATATTTGGGCAAAAAGTAAGTATTTCTAATCTCTCTTTTTTATGAGTGTATTTTTAATCTCTCATATTACACTCATAGTCTCTGAAGGATGAGAACCAACTATGTAGCATCTACATCGAGAATTCAAGTATTAGATACGTCGTTAGTCCGATCCTTTGCTTTGTAGGAACTACACGTAATAACGAACTTGCAAAATAAATCTCTTTATCATAAAGAGATCCGTTGTTCTTGACCCTGCTTCACGTTAATTGTTATTTGAACAAGTAAAAATTATGTTTTGGTCCGAGTGGGGATCTAATCTCTCTTACTCTATGCAATACAAACATTATTAATAATATATATATATATATATATATTGTAAACAAAAATAGAAGAAGAAGGATCTCAATATTATTTGTTAATGCTGTAACAAAAGGTTCCAATTACAAAAATTTTGAAGAAAAAAGAGAGAAGAAGAGTACAACCCAGAAATTGTCAAGCATTTACATCTTCAAATTTAAGAATTTGTGTAGTGTTTATATTTTGAATAGAACTCTAGTAGGGGCGAGTTCAATGTTGCCCATTTATGAGACATAACGATTGAATTGCTTCATTAAGGATTCGAATCTATTGAACATTCATGCAAATAGTATCAAAATAACGTTAAATTTAGAGTCAAAACATGAAAATCATAACCCACGGAAGCGTTCACCTTTATGCATATCGGGTCGGAATTTCAAATGGGTATCGGTCCAATAATCGTGTCGGAAGTCCTCACGATACTCTGGTGTGGCGGATGCTCATGGTGGTAGGTGGTAGGTGGTATTATAACACTTACAATAACCCACAACTCAATAACCATTGGAACTCTAAAGAGAGAGAGGAGAGAAAAGTTATTAGTAAATTTTTTCAACATAATTTGTGTACCAAAGATGATAGGTCAAGCATACATTTATAGTCTTTTCTCTCCTTTTGGCATAAGAGGAAAGATTATCATCATTAATTGTCAGATAGTAATTTCTTGAATAATTCATTCTGTCAATAATACTTTCTACCTTATTGATTTAATTCAGTAAAATCTTGTCATTTATGTTTGATCATGCATAATTATGGGAAGATAAATTTAGATAATTAAAGGAAAAAGTCCAACGATAAAAAAAAAATGGAACATGGGGTAGAATTCAATTTCATCAATCGTGCATGTAAAAAATAAAATATAGATGTAACTTGGGATCGGACGAGTAAAATAATTCTCATAGAAAATGAATACATAATGGATAGTAAATTTATGGTAAAATATGCTTCAATTGAACAATCCTTTTGTATGGACCAGATAGGAGGAATCGATTACGTGCTCAAAATAAAATGCTAAAAAAATGAAGTCAACAAGGTTTCCTGTGTAAACTATTGAAAAGAAAAACAAAAGATTTTTCAAGTGTTTATTTGCATGGTATAGTACAATAACGAATTATGTGATAACATGCTTAATAATTCAAATATCCCCACTTCTTATTCACAAAATAGAAAATCTCGTTTTTACCCTTAGAAAAAAGTATATAAACTTTAATTGATAAAAGAAGAAAGAAGTAAATAGTTTTTTTTTTTTTTTCCGAAAACAATTGAAGTATAAGAAAATAATTAAAGTTTAAAATATTTAAAATAAATAACAATAATAATAAATTTATTAGATAAATAATTTAATTACGTATTGTATATGACATTTACTTAATAAATCTTTTGTTTATGTAATGAAATTTTTATATACTTCAAACATTTTAAAAATTTTATTATTAAAAATTTATTTATTATAATTGTTTTTTTATCAAAAAATTTACAAAGATTACAAGCCAAAAAAAAAAAAAAATCCCAATTGGTACCTAGTCCTGTAAATTCGGGCAAACCGGTCTGGCCAGGCCCGGACCTAATGGGCGGAGAGGGAAAATCGGGTCGGGCTTAACCCGATCAATTGGCAGGCCAGGTTGGCCCGTTCGAACTTTGAAATTATATCTCGATCCAGCCTTAATGCTCGGCGGGCTTAAATTCGAGCTGGGTAAATGGGCTTTAAAAAATAACGTTTTGTAAAATATAAAATAACTAAATAAGACAAGACAAGTAAGTGATTGTAAAATCTTCAATCTTCATAAATGAAAAAGAGTGCAATATTATTATTACATAATTAGACTTTAAGTACTTAATAATTAAAAAAAAAGGCCTAGTTGCCTACACTACTTGCATTAGGAAAAATATAAATTACTATATATTTGAAATGATTTAGAGTGCAAAATTTATAAACACATCAATATAAGATGTTGTAAAAAAAAAAAAAAAAAAAACAAAAGACGGGTTGGCAGGTCGGGCTTCGGGTGGCCAGACCGAGCAGGCTAAACGGGCAAGTCGAGCAGGGCTCAAAACTTAGGCCCAACTCGACCCTAATGATTGCTCTTGGCTGAGGATGGGCCCGACATGTAACAAGCCGGACTAGGGCCCCCCCTAGGGCCAAAATTGCGGGCTTTAAGTCGGCTCGCTTAACCCGGTCCATATTTACAGGTCTATTGGTACCTTATTATAAAAATCCTCCTCAATTTAATATAACCCATATCCCCCCCCCCCCCCCCCCCCCCCCCCCCCCCCCCCCCCCCCCCCCCCCCCCCCCCCCCCCCCCCCCCCCCCCCCAAAAAAAAATCATGTTGTATTTTCTAAAAATAATCTTTTAATACGCTTACCAATTAAAACACAAAAAAGTCAATTTCAAAAAAAAATCATATTATATTTTCTAAGAATAATCTTCTAATTATACTAATATACTAAAAGAGATGGGGTTTTTACTGTTTTTTCTACAGTAAAAGAACGATTTTACCCCTCCCTCATGTGCCCTTCCACTGGCTACAGTGAACGGGCGCTTTTACCCTATCTTTTTTCCCTGCTGGTTGGCTTACCCACAGTGAATGGATGTTTTTGTCCTTTTATCACTGTGAGGATGATTTTGCCCTCATTTGTTTGCCTACCGGTTCCTCCCTCCATAGTGGGTGGACGTTTTTGCCCTCCAAACCCTAATCTTCCTTTATCTTTCTTGCTTCTGCTGCTCATACTCCCCTCCCATTTTCTCTCTCTACTGTTGATGTTCTAACTCTCTTTCTCTCTCTTTCCTTATTCTTCAGATTTTTGGCCTTCAAACCCTAGATTTTTTTTAAAATTTTTTATGTAGTTGGGATTTTGTGTTGAAGGTTTAGATGGGTTTTTGTGTTAAAGGCTTAGATTTAAATTTTTGTTATGTAGTTTTCTTCTTCATTACTGTATCCGGTTTTTTTTTTACCTTTTGTTATTTTTTAACTCACTGTTGATTTCTCTCTTGGATTTTCTCTTCTTATTTTTCCAATTGGTGAGTTCTGATTTTTTGGTTTTTTTTTTTTTTTTGGTTCTCTCCGAACCCTTTTTTTTTTTGTTGGTCCTATTTTTTTGTGTTGATGTGTGGTTTTGTATTGAAGCTTTATGGTTGTGTTGAAGATTTAGATTTAGATTTTTGTTATGTTATTTTGTTCTTCATTATTGTTTCCCGTTTTTTTTTCCCCTTTTGTTATTTTTTTAACTTATTGTTGATTTTCTCTCCTCAGTTTTCTCTTCTTTCTTTTTTTCTGAATGATGAGTTTTGATTTTTGATTTTTTTTTGTTGGTCGATTTTTTTGTTGGGATTTTACATTGTTATTATTGTTGTTTTTTTTTTTTAATTGTTGTTTTTGTTTCTTTTTTTTTTTTTTTTGGTCCTTTTGTTATTTTTTAGCTCATTGTTCATTGTTTCTCTTGGGTCTTCTATCCTCTTCTTTCTTCGAACCCTAAATTTGTTATTATCTGTTTTATGAGTTTTTGACTGGTTTTTGGAAACCAATGCAGAGTAAAAAACTTTAAAAAAAGATAGGTTATGTTTTTTTTTTAATTTATTTTGGCACTGTTTTTTTTTTTTTTTTAATAATGGTATTTGATTTTTGCTAATTTGTTTTTGCATATTGTAATAATGATGGTGTCAAAATGGACGAATGCAAGTATTGAGTGGATGATTGATGACTCTTTTTTTGTTATGTTTATATCTTTGTATTTTTTCTCTTTTTTCTCCCCGGGTAATATTTTGCAAATTTTATCTCTATATTTTGTATGTTGATGATTTTCTGTTATATTTAGGATTTGCAGTTTGGTTTTATATCACGAGTTTTTTTTTTCGTTAAATTTTTTTTTATGTGGTTTGATTTTGTTATAAATAGGATTTTTTTTTTTGTTTTTTTTTTGTTTTGTAATGGTTGATTTTGACTAGGTTATTGTTTGTGTGGTATTTTATTATCATCATTCTTTAGTTTGTTGTATCTAATCCGTGAGATAAAATATATGTCTATTACATGTATTGTATCATTTAGTTAGATTTGAATGGATTGTTAGCCTTTTCTACTATTTAGTTTTCTAGCTGTAATCACATTAGGTGATTTGTCCTTGGCATTTAATGCTTTTAAATTGTCCTTTTTTTTGTTGTAATTGTGTTATTTGCTATAATTATGTGGTTTACTGTCTCATGATTACTTTGACTGAGATTTTTTACAGACGCTGCTTTATCATTAATGGATCTAATTTGATTAAAATCTCTTATCTCTTATCTCTTATCTGTTGTGTATGTTAAAAGATTTTTTGTTTTCTATTGCACCAACTCTTTTTAAGAAATTTTTTTGCTATTATCTTGTTTAGCCGACTTCCTCTTATAAATAAACTCTCTCTTCATTTATTGCTTTATTGCCACCCTTTACCTTAATGCTTCTGTAAAATTCTCTTAACTACTCTGGTTTGAACCTTCATTCATTTCTGTTCAAACGTGCTTTTTTATCCAGGTACTGTTCTTATTTAAAGCTCTTAATTAGTATTGATTGTTGTTTTCATTTTGTTTATTCTTAATGGTTCTCGGTATTCTCTTATACTATTTCAACATGTTAATTATTATGATGATGATATTGTAAATAGATTCAATTTTTTTATTGTCTTCCGCTTCTTTTCTTTGTTTCTGGTTTCTTTTCTTTTTTTTTCTTTTTTTTTTTTTTTTGTTAATCCGACAATGTACACAGTTCTTTTTTTCTTTTGGATGTTTGTGGATGTTTTGTGAATATTATTGCTAATATAAATTAGGTGATTATGTTATATGATTTGGTAATTTTTTTTTACTATGGTGATTCTTTGAGATTATAAGTTCCTTTCTAATTATATTTTGCCTTATAATTATGTTGAATAATGTTTTAATTTTTATATCATTTATAAAATTTTACTATTTATTTATTTATATGTTGTTATTCTATTATTATTGTTGTGGTAACTTTACTGTTTTGTATTTTTTTCCCTTCCCCTGTTGTTGTCTTCGTCTTCTGTTGTTGTAGATGATCTTGACAAGAACTTTTGAATTAAAATTTTTCCATGCTATGATGATCTCTATTCAAATATGTAATAATACATATACCAGATTTATTGTTTAATTTGGTATATATTGTTGAATATGATATCATTGGTAGAATATATTACATAACTGTTACATACTATTTGACCATCTTTACTGTTGCCGTGGATGTTTGGGATGTGTTAGTTTTGTTTTTGTCACAACATAACAACACTAATTATGAAACTGTTTTTATATTATTGTAATAATTCTTTTTTTTTTTAATGTGTTGCCCATTTTTCCATGTTTTTTTCCCCCTCCTTGGAAACATTTATTACCTTTTTTTTTTTTTTAACACATTCCCAGACATTACACTTGGTAACTGTGAGAGATGATGTTGAATTGTATTTTAGTTATTGTTTAACAGATAGTCTTAATGATATAAGAGATCTGAGCATGTTATAAAATATTTAATAAAAATTTGTGTACTATTTTTTTATAGTATATATGTATATATTATGTTATTTATTTATATTAGTGTATGTAATTAAGTATAATGCAGGTTTAAGTTTGTGTTTTTTCACTATCTTGCATTATTATTATTTTTTTTTTGCTTTCTTTTTTGTTCAAAATTTTTTTCCCTTTTAATTTTTATTGCCCGGGGATTTTTTTTTTCATTACATTGTTGTAATATTTAAGTTTACTAGAATAATTTATGTATTTAAATGTTTTTATAATTGGAAATTATAGTAATCTTAGCTGTATGATTTAATTTCTTTTATCATGTAATCCTATAGTGCAACAACAGATTTTTATGTTGTATAGATTTTTAGTTTGTTTGGATTTAAATTGGACAAATTAATTGGTGATAATGAATAAATATAACTTAATTTATTTATTATTTGATTTAATAAATGCAAGTTTTTTTTTTTTTTTGAAGAAAAAAAATGCGTAGAAAAAAAAAGGGGTAGTAGATAACATGTTGATAAATTAGATATTTTTATTATTCCATCTTAAATTTTTTAGTAAGTATAGATTCTTATTTTGTTTAAAAACATAACTGATCATAATGAATAAAAATAACTTATTTATTATTTAATTTAAGAAATGTAGATTTCATAAAAAATACTTGAAAAAATATATTAAAAAATAACATTTTGATCAATTATTATGTAGTAAAAATAGATAAAATTGGACTAATAAAAATTTTAGATGTCTGTACGGACAGGGGGCCGAGAGAACGGAGAGGGGGACAGAGAATAATAAGTTGCTGGTTACAATTGTTAACAAAGTCAAATATTATATATAAGTTAAATATTATATATATATATAAATAAATCAATCTATTGTTGAACTAATAAATATAATATTTCAGAAAAATAATATAACATATGCCTTAAAAAACAAAACTTAAATAAATTAAACTATAAAATAAAAAACAATATTTTCTTCAATTTTTTAATTATGTAAAATAAAACTACGTAAATAAAAAAATATATATAAGATTGATAAAATGTAAAATTGAAAAAAAAATTAGAAGTGAAAAAAAAAAAAACAAATTAACATAATTAAAAAATATGTTTAACTAATAAACAAATTTTTTTAATAAAATGCTATCACATATATCTAAACAAAATTTAAACAAACTAAACTATAAAATTTAAAACAATATTTTCTTCAATTATTTTTTAACTATGATTAGATTATTTTACAGTCTATAATAATATTTAATATTATTTGGTTATTACTGTTTCACTTTTTTTTTAGTAAATAAAATTCTTAATCTTATCTTTTCCCTTATTTTTATATGTATGATACTTACCTTTTAACAATATTCCATATTGTTGCTTTTATATTTTATATTAAAGAAAACAAAATTAAAAGAATGAAAAGAAAAACCCATTAATATACCAATGATTCAAAACATTCAAAACGTCAGAAAAAACGAAATTATACAAAAAAATAATGAAGCATCCACATCAACAAATGTACATTTTCTAAATAATCAGTTTAAAGAATTAAATACAGAGATTATTACTGGTTTTCGAACTAGATTTATTCAATTATCTTCAACTTATAACACTAGTGAAGGAACATCAAATCCATTTTCGGAGGATTATAATTTACTGTCAATTCAAAAAAGTAATTTCTTCGTCTTAAATTCTTTCTTTATTTTTTTTATAGAATTATAAATTTGAAGAAATTTTTTTACTAACATTTTTTTTTATTTATTTTTTTGTTTTCTTTTTTACATGAATGTTTTATTTAAATTTAAATAATGAATATATTGACATTGGATATTGTAATTGTGTATGTCAATATTGTGGAGCATTATTTGGAAAATTGAACAAACACAAAATACATATCCACCAAAATTTTTTTTATGTTGTCAAAATGGAAAAATTATGATAACTTTAAGGAAAAAAAGACTACTAATTATAGATGAACTATTAGATTATTATGGAGAACCTTTAAGTGCAAATTTCAGAAAAAAAAATATTAGAATTTATAATTCTATGTTTGCTTTTACTTCATTCGGAGCAAATATTCAATTAGATATTAACAATTCATCAGGACCATATATATTTAAGATTAGTGGACAAATTCATCACCTAATTGGATATTTACTTCCAATTAATAATAATCCTTCAAAATTCGCACAATTATATATTTATGATACAGAAAATGAAATTCAAAATAGAATAGCAACATTTTCAAATAATAATGATTTAAATAATTTAAATGAGATTATCATTCAAAAATTAATTATAATGTTAGATGAAACAAACAAATTAGTTCAACTTTTTAGAAGCGTTAGAGATATTTATAAAAACTAATCAAATATCATCAATGAAACTAAGATTAATTGGAAGACGACAACAAGATAGTACACAATATGATCTTTCAACTTCAACAGATATAGGTGATTTAATTGTTGGAGATTTTGGTCTATGTGAGAAAGGTATGGATATTATTATTCATATTCAGACTGGAGAATTACAAAGAATCAATAAACTTCACCCATCTTGGACATTGCAGTATCCATTGTTATTTTTTTATGGAGAAGATGAATATAGAATTGATATAGAATGGAATCTAAATTTTATTGGTAGACAATCACGTAGAAATCGAATATCAATAAGATCATTTTATGCTTTTCAACTTCAACAACGATTACATGAAGGAAATACATTATTTAGAGCTGAACGGCTTTTCCAACAATATATTGTAGATAGTTATGCTTCTATTAAAGAAGATCGTTTAGATTATGTTAAACAAAATCAAAATAATTTAAGATCTAAAATTTACAAAAGTATCCAAGATGCTATAATAAGAGTTGATATAGATGCAGAGGCAATAGGAAAAATAATTATTTTACCATCATCTTACACAGGGAGTCCAAGATATATGATTCAGAATTATCAAGATAAGATGGCGATTTGTACACATTATGAAAATCCTAATATATTTTTAACTTTTACATGTAATTCCAAATGGCCACAAAATCAGGAAAAGTCTAAATATAATCCCATGACAAAAATTTGAAGACATACCATATATTATCAGTAGAATATTTAAAATAAAATTGGATCATTTGTTAAATACAATAAAATTAGATGATATTTTTAGAGCTATAATAGCATGTGAGTTGATTTATTCTATGTAACAAAAAAATAAACTATCAATTATTATTATAATACTCTATTATAATAAATTAAAAAAAAACTAACATTATTGTTATGTTTGTGTTTGTTATGTTTGTGTTTTTTCTTTTTTGTTATCTTTTTTTCTTTTTTAGATCTACACGTGGTGGAGTTTCAAAAATGTGGTTTGTCTCATTGTCATATGTTATTTTGGTTACATCCTGAACATAAATATCATAATGCTACACATATAGACAAATTTATTTATGCTGAAATTTCAGATCCAATAAAAGATCCTTTAGGTTATAAAATCATAACTGAATATATGATACATGGATCATGTGGATATGCAAAAACAAATGCACCATGTATGAAAAACTCTAAATGTTCCAAAAAAAATTCAAAACAGATAAAAATGAAACAACTATAGAATAAAATGGTTTTATCCTTTATTGTCATAGAGATACATAATTTAATGTTATGAAAGAAGAAATTAAACTTGATAATAGATACGTTATTCCATATAATCAAACATTATGCTTAAAATAATGCTCATATTAATGTTGAAATATGTTTTCAATATATGTTAATTAAATATTTATTCAAATATTTAACAAAAGATCCAGATAAAATACGAGCTGTTATTGAAGATAATGTTATCAATGAAAATAACGAAAAAACAAATTTCAAAGAAGTCGATGAAATAAAAGCTTATCTTAACTGTCGGTATATCACACCTTATGAAGCAATTTGGAGAATATTTGAATATTCAGTCTATCATAAAAATCCAGCTGTTCAACGACTTTCTATTCATTTACCAAACAAGCAAAACATCACATTTAATAAAAATCAACAACTTCAAAATATAATACGTCAACCACAGATTTAAAAAACAATATTAACAGAATAGATGGAAATTAATAAAACTAATAAAGATGCCCAACAACTTACTTATACAGAATTTCCAACAAAATGAGTGTGGAATAATAAAAATAAAATCTGGACTTATCGACAAAATGGTCATACTATTGGAAGAATATTTTATATTCATCCAAGTTCTGGTGAGTTATATAATTTAAAATTATTATTGAATCATCAAAAAGTTCAATAACTTATGAATCACTTCGAACTGTGAATAATATTATTTATTCTACAAATCAAACAGCTTGCTACGCATTAGGTTTTATTAGGAGATGATAAAAAATGAGATGAATCAATAAAAGAAGCATCATTTTTGTCAACATCTGTTCAACTTCGATAATTTTTTATCATTATATTATTATTTTGTAATATTTCTGATCCAACAAAATTTATTCAAAGACATTGGAAACTAATGTATGAAGATATTTTATACAAAGTGAGACAATTATTTAATAGCCCGAATTTTGAAATCCCGGAAAACGAATTATATAATTTCATATTATATGAATTAGAGAAATTATTAAATTTAAATTCATCTTCTTCATTACATTATAATCTTCCACTTCTTACTGGATCATTAATTGAAAATTTAAACCATAACTTTTAAAAGAATAGCTCGATTATGATATATACAAATTAAAAGAATAAAATATTAATTTAGTACAAAATTTAAATTTAAAACAATATTTTATTTATAACGAAATTTTAGAAGCGATTAAAAACAAACATAATAATTTATTTTTTATATATAGTTATAGGGTACATGAAAAACATACTTATGGAATGCTATTATCAATAAAATTAGATCAAATGATGAAATAGTAATAGCTGTAGCATCATCTGAAATAACATCATTATTGTTACCAAAAGGTCGGACTGTACATTCAAGATTTCATATACATCTTTCAATTAATGAATTCTCAACTTGTCAAATTAAAAAATCTACTCAATTGGTGAAATTAATAAATAAATAAAAACCACATTGATTTTATGGAATGAAGCACCTATGACTAATAAATATTATTTTGAAGCTTTAGATAAAATAATGCAAAACTTAAAAAATAATTTTGATCGTCCTTTTGGAGGAATGACAATTATATTAGGTGGTGATTTCAGAAAAATATTACATGTCCCAAATGTTACAAAAGAAAATATTATTGATGTAACTATAAATAATTCTTATCTTTGACCATATTTTCGTTTACTTATTTTAACAGAAAACATACGATTAAAAAGAAATAATTATTGTATTGAAGAACAAATAGAAATTACTAATTTTTCAGAATAGATTTTAAATGTTGGTGATGGAAAGACAAATGAAATAAAATATAAAGAAAACGAAGATGATACTTGGATTGAGATACCTGAAAAATATTTAATAAAATATAATATAAATTCTATTGAATGTATTTCTAGCACATTATACGATAATTTTCAAAATATTAATTATCTAAAACAACGTATGATTATTACACGTAGAAATAAGACAACTGATGAAATAAATAAATAAATATTATTTTTGATACCTAAAGACACAAAAGTTTATTATAGTTGTGACACTATTCTTTCATCATTTGAAAATTTTAAAGAATTAAATCTTTTATATCCTCCTGAATTTTTACATACTCTTAACTTTAATGATCTACCTCCACATGAATTAAAACTCAAGATTGAAATTTATGTTATGTTAATACGAAATCTTAATCAATCAATGAGTTTATGTAATGGTAGTAGAATGATTATTACACAATTAACAAATAAAATTGTCGAAGGACGAATAATTAATTCCAATGATATAATTGAAAAAGTTTATATACCTAGAATAGAAATGACAATGCGTGAATCAAATGATCTTTTGTTTAAAAAAGACGACAATTTCTTTTAAAAATTTGTTATGCAATGACAATAAACAAAAGTCAAGTTCAATCTCTAAATAAAGTCTGACTGTATTTAGAAGATGAAATTTTTAACCACGGACAATTATATGTTGCTCTATCCAGAGTGACTTCACCAAAAAGTTTATATATTTTAATAAACGATTCAATTAACAAATATTCAAATCATGTTAAAAACATTGTTTATAAAGAAATATTGCACAATTTTCATCAAATATGACAAATTTTTGTGAAAAATGATATAATATTAATTCTGTTTTAATTTATTTTATCACAAAACAATATTTGCAGTTTTCAAAATTTAATACATATATTTATATATATATATTATTGCTATTTATAGAAAATATTCAGTCCAATACAAGGACTAAAGCCAGGGGAGACACATCAGACCATATGTGCTCAAGTGTGTCGACTATGGAGGAACACAGACTAAAAGACTGGATGATTAATTAGCCTTGACTGCTTATTAGTTGACAAACAGGTAACTCAATTTATTTCTTATAAATATTATACTACTAAAAAAATACATCTCAAGTTATTATTTAGTATATAAATAATAATAATAAAATAATATATAAATATGTATTTTTTTAATACAGGATGAAACAATACACGGTTTTATTCGTGTGAAGTAAGCTGAATTCATAACGAACAAAATACAAGTAGGCAATATTTATGAAATCAGTAACTTCTTCATCACGAACAACAAACTAAGGTATAAGATTGTTCCTCACATAGCAATGTTGCAATTCACAAGATCCACAGTTTTTAAAAATGTTGCGAAAGACATACAAGAAATACCTCAACACAAATTTAATTTTGTGGAGTTCGATCAATTAACATCAAAAATCGACATCAATGATCTTCTGTTAGATAAACTATATATAATATTCATATTTGTTAATTTATAATTAATAATTAATAAATTAGTTATATAAAAATTAATAAATAATAACTTCTTACTTATTATGTTGTGTTAGATGTGATTGGTCGTGTTATCTCAGTTAAGGGTATAGAAGAATCCACTATAAATGACAGATCGGTAAAAAGATAAAATTTAGTTATTCAAATATCAGGTAACTACAAATAATATATTATTAAAAACATATTTTTAAAAAACTCATAATTTATTACTAATTAATTATTTATTTGTATTTATTTTATTCAACAGAAAAGAAACACTTAATGTCACTCTCTGGAGAGAAATTGAAGAAAACTTTGATGAAAATGCAATTAAAACAATGTCTGAACCAGTCGTAATAGCATTTTCAGCATTGACAACTAAACAATATATGGGTAAGTATATATATAACAACTAAAAATAATTTTTCTGCTTTCCTAAATAAAAAGTATTAAAAATTTATATCATTAATCATCAACTATTATAATTATACATATACAGGTGGACTTTATGTTGCAAGCACCACTGGTACTTCATACTACATTGATCCAGACATTACTAAAAAAAAAAGGCATTATAAATTTTAACTCATAAATTATCATAATTATTTATATTTATTGATTTTGTAAAAAGTACTAACTTCATTTAATATATTAATTTTCTATAAATTCAGCCATTTTATCAAAGGAATTGATTTTATTACTGGATCAACAAAAAAGCCATTTCCATTAGAGGAGCAAAAGGCTGTGAACCGAATCACAATCACATAACTTCAAGCTCTAGATCCATATCAAAATCAGGTAAATATTTAATTATTATGTATAAAAAATAAAATATAATTTAGTCAACATTATTAATATTAATTTATCCAACAGGAGATAAAATTCATCGTTAAAGCGACCATTACCGAACTTGATACTTGACAAGGTTGGTTTTACAATGCCTGTCTTACAAACAAATAAAACAATTATGGACGTCATGGTGGTGTGACAATCATGGATATCTAACTACAATGCTAATCACTTGGTAATATACTTTATCTCTATCGTAAAAAAAATAAACATATATAAATACTCAAGTGATTAAAAATTAAATAAATATTAAATCTTTTCAACAAGTACAAAATTAATGCACTAATCGAAGACGACACTGGAAGGATGAACATTGTCATGTTTGGAAAAACTGTGCAATCATTAATAAATAAACCTTGCTCTATACTGACAATCCGAGAAGGATACACTGATCAAACTGTTATCCCTCCTATCCTGAACCAACTGAAAGACATATCAAAAATATTTGTTATCCAATTTCGTCTCAGAGGTGCTTTTATCGATGCAGTTATTGTAAAAACCTTTGATGATGATGTGCAACCAATGTTATTACCTGTACCAATAACTAAACCTTCTGAAGAAATTCCACCATTAGTAATCTCCTTTGACCCAAAGACACCCCAGCTAGGAGGCAAAAAGACAGCAAAAAAATAGCTTACTATTACCGAACCTATTATTGAAGAAGTAAAATCAAGGTATATTGTTATTTATATTTTATTTTCAAGTTTTAAACTTCCTTATTTAACATATATATTTATATTTCATAAATTATTACCTAATTAAATATATTATTATTTTAGTCCTCAACATCAACCTCCTCCGTCGCAACTTCAAATTGTATCTCCAAGTGATCCATCAAAAAAATAAAAATAGACCAGATAATGTTATTTTTTTATGCATAATTACATATTAAATTAAAAAATTTATTTTCATTCATATATCAACCATAAACATCACTTTACTAACATATAGAAATGTTTTTATTATGACAAATCGGAGGAAAAAATAAAGAAAGTTAAATATGAATGACGCCAGTCAATTGCGTAGGAAAAAATTTCATATTTGAGAACGGATGTATAAATATAGATATATATCCATACTAATATATATAACTATGACATAAATTTGAATATAAAAAAAAAAAAAAACAAACAAACTAAGGGTTTGTTTGGTGAAACGGTTTGAGTTAAGATTTTTAAATTGAGTTGAAGATAAGTTGAGAATTAGAGTTGAGCATTTCGTAAAAAGTTTGAGTTGAAAAGTTTAACTTGAGTTAAGTGTTTGGACGTAAAAAGTTTGAGTTAAAAAGTTTAACTTGAGTTGTTTGGATATAAAAAGTTTGAGTTAAAAAGTTAAAAAGTTTAACTTGAGTTGTTTGGATATAAAAAGTTTGAGTTAAAAAGATTAACTTGAGTTAGGGCGTTGTTTGGATGTAAAAAGTTTGAGTTAAAAAGTTTAACTCAAAAAGATAAGTTAGCATGCCATTGTAGGTTGTAAATGGAAAAATGAAAAAAAAAAAAAAAAGTAAAATAAAAACACACATCAACAACATACATCAAAACCTTTTACAATATTTCTTACATAGCCATAAAATACCACAACAAGAATTACGTAGTTGCTAACTAAAAGTGCTAACAAAAAAACATGAAATTATCCCGTAATTTGGTTTAAATAGATAAAACTGGGCTTGATTTCAAGTGGATTTATACCATGGATTTCGTTGATATATATCCCACATATCATCGGCCAACACATCTCTCAGCTGATTCATTGCACCCCTCCGCGATGCATCTTGCTGCCTTCCTGTACTTGGGCCTATATCATCGACCCCGTCACCCAACACGTAATCCGCATCAACTTTGACATGTCCACCTACAGACACACTATCTGCAAGAATAGGATCCCCAACCTGTACCATCCTTATGAAATTATGAACAATCGCACACGCCACTGTGATCATTACTTGTTTGTCCATGGGATAATTGTTGATGCCTTTAAGTATTTTAAATCTGAACTTCCATAGACCAAAAATTCGCTCAATACAATTCCGCAGCGATGGGTACGTGTAGTTAAATACTTCCCTGCGGTTGCCCAGTCCGACGCGACGTCTTTGATATTAGGGTAAATTATACGTCTCTCGTCGAAATAGACTCAGGAAACAATCCTTATTCGCGTATCCCGAATCGGCTACGTAAAATTTTCCTACGAAGTAAATATCGCATTATCAACACAAATCCAATATTTTGTAATTACTAGATTATTTATAAATAGTCATATCATGTGACAGATAAGCCTACCTGGTGGCGGTATTGGGAAACCATGAAATGCTATTGCCTCTTCCAACATTCTAGCATCATGACAAGATCCCGCGTAGCCGGCCAACATAAATGTAAATTTCATATCGAATGAACAGGCGGCTAATACATTCTGCGAGTTCACACCTTTTCGATTAATCCAAACTTTAGAATTTTCCTACCGTGGCACACATGGTACGTGTGTTCCATCTATAACGTCAATACAATCCTGCATGAAGAAGTAAAATGTTGATTATGGCTACCAGCATTAATAACACGTGTAAAATAAAAAATAATGGACTTTCCAATTTTTTATAATTCGTTAATACGATCATATGATACGATGACATCGATAACGTACATCAAACCATGGCCTATATTTGTTGGAATGCTCCATAATCAAAGGTTGAACCTCTGTGTAGTCGGGTGGTCTGATGAATTCGTCCTTTAGAGCACAAATAGCCGTCAATACTTCAAAAAACCAACGTGAAGTTGTCTCTCTAGAATGCTGGAACAAATAAGAAATGTGTTTGTTTGTTGCACCTTGTGCATAAATGGATAAAAAAATGAACAACTGCTCGTCGACATTCATGTTACAAGTTGACCTTAATAATTCCCTACTACCTAATAGGTGATTTCATACTGATCAAATCTTGAATTATTTCTTCATGTCCATTTATTATCTTTTCCACACGCATGCTGCCAGTTAGTCTTGAATTATGCATTGGTTGTGGATCTCTTCGTCTGTTACGCCTACTGCCAGCCACGGTTACGACTGCCATCGCAAGATAACCGTCATCGTCGCTTAGCTCGTTTTCTGAGGATCGGTCATCTTCTTCGTGTTTGGATGCGGAACTATACTCGTTCATATTGAGAATGACGTGACTTGAGTTAAATTTGGTTGTTTACCTGGTATAGATCAATTTTTCCTAAAACAAGTTTAATTAGTCCCAATACCATTATACTCCATTCAACTAATCGTTTCAAAGTTGTTATATATTAATTTTATTCCCCACAACTGCTACAAAACATAAGATAACGTAAATAGGAATATCAGATATAATGTTAGATAAAATCGCGTAACTAATGAAAAAAAATATGTTGAAACATGAATAAAATAAAAAAATCAACATAATCCAATAAAAAGAATAATGTCAAAGTTATGTCTAAAAAAAATGAACATAAAAAAAAATCATTGAACATGAAACTCAATCGACCGGTGGCGACTGTGACTTAACAACGGAGGCATTATCTATCGTCATCAGGAAGCTGATGGAAGGTACGCTGGAGCCGTGGATGAGCATTGAAGTAGTGCCACATAATCGTCCGCTGATATTGTGGAATACCCATCTCGTTCATAATATTCATGCACATCAGCAAGTGATCTGGTCGACTTGATTGGTCGTTGCTGGCGCCCGATTGCGATCGACTACAGAAATGACTCACTATTTCATGCATTGCCACGTAAGTCATCTCATCCGTTTCCTCTGTTTGCTTTCTCTTACCAGAACTGCCCCTAGACCATGACGGACCAACATCGTCGCCCGCTCTTCTGTTGTTGCCCTGGCGCGCACCAGTGGTTGGAGTTAGTTCATCTTCTAAAACCGGCTGGGTTCCAGAGTTGTCTATTGAACCTTCATGCTCGACGTATAGAGTATTGTTATCTTGCATCGTAACTGACCTAAACCCCGAAGCACCTGCAGTATGATTTTTTTTGAAAACGTTATAATACAGCTCCTTGTTGCGAAGCCCCTCGTGACGAAAATGGTTGCACTCCTTATAAACCTGCAAATGAAAAAAAATCAACATCATCGTCTAATCGTCGCGTGGTCAAACAATTAAACGTCCAGGCCATATATTAGACAATGCAATTACTTGAATAAAGCTCTGCCACACATCGTCCAAGCAGATGACTCTATCCGTCAACGGATCATATCCTAGACCGGTTCGGAATTGCAACACCTTCCATCCCCTATATATTTTCTTCATCCTCTTTTTTTTTTTTTTTGATATAATGTTAATCCGTAGGCAGGTACTCCTCCATACTCAGAATTAAACTGAGCGGCCCATTGATTGAGGATTTGTATGGAGGGATGTTTACCGCCATTATAGGATAAGTACTCATCAATTTTTCGAGGATTTTTTTTCCTTCGCGGTATCCCAAATGTACGTCTCACCTGATGCTTTGCGAGGCATTTCCTTAAGAAAGCGAAAACCAAAATAGAAAAACATACTTTAAAAAAAAAGCGAAGGAGGAAAAGTTGGCTCAGTAGAAATTGAGTGACATATTTTATCTGAAGCATGTCAATGACCCGATACAAATGCAGCTACCATGGCATAGAAACCATGGGTTCGGGGTTAAACAAGTTCATGGCAAGTATAACCTACAATTAAGCCACTTAACAACAAACATGGGCTTATATATCGGTAGCTGACAATATATATCGGGTAACTGACTCACCAGTCAGATAAAATTACAATCTATGTTAATTTGTTGTATACATCATAGCCAATCGGGGGGGGGGGGGGGGGGATTGCACGTAAACCGGGATATAAACTTGTAAAAAAAGTCCGCAACCTTAAAAAAAAAGTGCCATAATGTATCGGTTGCAAGATAGATAACTCAACGGAAAATGAACACAAAACCTGTTTAAGGCAGCACATTAGGAAAACGGCAGCACATTACCGGTTTCACATTGAAAACTAACATAAAAATTAACACAAACCAAGTTTAAGGTATCACATTACCAAAAAACTGACCCAAATCCGGTTTGGCAATGCAAACAAAGCTAAATATAAACACAAAACCTGTTTAAGATAGCAAATGAGGAAAAAACTGACCAAAATCCGGTTTGGCAATGCAAACTAAGCTAAATATGAACACAAAACCTGTTTAAGACAGCAAATGATGAAAACATTGACCCAAATCTGGTTTCATAATGCAAATAAACCTAAAAATGAACATAAACCAAGTTTAAGGCATCATATTACAAAAAAATGGACCCAAATCCGGTTTGACAATGCAAACTAAGCAAAATATGAACACAAAACTTGTTTAAGCCAGCAAATGATGAAAACATTGACCCAAATCTGGTTTCACAATGCAAACAAACCTAAAAATGAACACAAATTAAGCTTAAGGCATCACATTACCAAACAATTGACCCAAAACCGGGTTTGAGCATGCAAACTAACATAAAAATTAACTACCAACCTGTTTAAGGCATAAAATTCCCAAAAATTAACCCAAAACCGAGTCTTACCCAACACTTTAAACAATACCTGTAGCAACTACCTAATAACAAAAATATTCACAATCCAAACTGGTTTGACCATGCAAATATGACAAAATCATCGATAAACCCCACAGTTTCAGCATCCAAAATCAACACAAAACCCCACATAAGACCAGTTTGAACATCCATACTTAACATAAACACCATACAAATCCGGTTTCATCATCCAAAATCAAAAAAATTTCAACATAAATCTGGTTTTGGCATCGAAACTGATTTAACAAAAAAATCGCGTGGTTAAATCTGGTAGGAAATACAATCAACACATATGAGAATGAATCTAGTTTGTTTGAGTAATAGGGGAAGAAGTTATACTAGGGTTACCGAGTTCGAGCCGGAGGATGAGTATACAGTGGAAGACGACAGATTATAGCAGAAGCAACGGTTCGGGGAGATGATTTCTGAACTCGGAAATAATGGGTAATCAGCCCTCTTGTTCGCCTTTGCTTTGCAGACCCCAGTCGGCGCCGTATTTGCTTCACGGGGAGTGGGCGAAGCCAAAAGATCAACGATTAAATAAGCACATGGGAAAGAGGAAGGAGGAACAGTAAACGGAGGTCCTGGGAAGTAGCAGATGGTCGAGGGGTTGAGGGGCACAGGAAACCGAGCCACGGGCAAGCAGAAGATGGGCGACAGTGGGGAGGAGCACGAGGTCGGTGAACAGTGGACAAGGCACGGGTGAGACAGATAACAGGGCCGGGTGGGAGCATAGTAAACCAAATTTGGTTTACTATGCAACGGTTCAACGTGAAGTTGGGAATGAAATGAAATCTCAAACAACATCAGTTGGAACTCAACTCAAAAAAGTGAGTCCCAACCGATTCACCAAACACTCCCTAAATCCTTAAACTTATTATAATTATATTATCTTCTTTAATCAACTACTTTTAATGTATATTATCTATTTTTATACTTTGTCTTTAACTTTTTTTCCCCCTACCGTGTAATGCACGGACATTAAACTCGTATGCATATTAATCAAAACACAAAAAAGTCATTTAAAAAAAAAATCTTTGTTAAGCAAATATAATATCAGAATTAAGTAATGGCATCACCAACGACAAGAAGACTTTTTTGACATAAATTTACTTCTCTTCACAACGACGTGCCCTCTGGCTCTGGTCTGGTCTGACCGACTAAGATTTGAAGGAAAAAAGAAAAAGAAAAAAGAAAATAAAATGGAGGAGAGAGAGTGGATGGAGTACGAGCGGAGAGTGGTGGAGACGGTGAAGTGGTGCGAGGATTGGAAGGAAAGCCCTCTGGTCTGGGCCATGGAGGTCGGCAAATTGGCCTCCCGTGTTCCCAGCCCCGAGCTTGCTCAGGTCTTGGTCTCCCACCTCTGTTTCCTACACAATCGCCCTTCTCTCTGGAAGTTTCTCGAACAATCCCTCTCCTCCGGCCTCCTCGTCCCTCTCCAAGTCCTCTCTCTCCTCTCCTCCAGGTCTAGACTTTTTTTTTCCCCCCCTCTCTCTCTCTCTATCTCTATATGTGAGTGTGTGTGTATATATATATGTATGCATATGATTAAAGTTGAGTTTATTTTGGTTTTCTTGTTTACTTGACAGGGTAATTCCCAATCGAGGGTCTCAACCAGAGGCGTATAATCTTTATCTAGAACTTCTGAGCCGATATGGGCTTTCTTTTGCTCCACTGCCACCACATGCCTCCATAGAAAAGTTTGTTTCTTCATCCTTGCCCTTACATACATATATATATATATATGTATGTATGTATGTATATATATTAATCTATATACACATATACAGTGACGAAGCCAAGAGTTAGTGTGAGGGGGCTAATTTTAAATGAAGATTTAAATACAATCTTAAGCCGTTAATTGTTTGATAGGAAAATATAAGATATTTTTCTGGTGTAATTGTTAATGTTAATGCTAAGTTTAGTTACAAAAAAAGGAGAAAAAAAAAAAATAGGGAGTAAAAATAGTGTATTTGATGATGCTCTAATTGTTTAGGGTGGGGGGACTAAAAAGAAGAAAGAGGGGCTTCGGGGTTTTATATGTGAATTCATGTATAAATATGTGGGCTAAAAAGGAAAAGGAAAAAGTTTGGGTGGGGGGGGGGGGGGGGGGGGTGGGCATGAGCTCCCCCTGGACCTCTTTAGCTTCGTCCTTGTATATATATATATATATTTATTTCTCTACTTATTTGTTTTCTTTGGCTAATATGCTTCCAATTTTTCTGTTTGGAATGATGAGATAACTAGAATGGTTGGCATTTTGTTCTTTATTTAATCCGAACGAGTGATTACAATGCTTGGCAAGCAAGTCACTGGACTAAGCCTAAGTTGTTAGGAGGTGGGCCAACATTAGTTTTATATTCAAACACTCCTCTTGTGTGGGGGCCAACCTTCGTTTTATATTCAAACACCCCCGACCCAATACATGTATATTATAATCCCTAAAAATATTAAAGGATCATTGCAGATAATGTGTAATTATGGGGGTTCGAACTGATGACTTCTTGCTACGATACCATGTTAGTTAGAACATTGACTAATGTTAGTTTTACTAACAATTGTTTTCTTTATGACAGGATAATAAGATCTGTTGATCATGCCCTTCAACTCTCTCAAACATATGATGTTCCTACCCTGGAGCTTGGGCATGTATTCGTGTTGTTCTTTTTCAGTGTTGTCGTAGGTTTGATTGATAGTATATTAGATGATTGGGGAGTACAAAAGTCGTCTTTGGATGTATCAAGTTTAGCATTTGTAAGTACTGAACGCGATGCTATGGACATAGATTCCACAGAAAGTCATAATTTGGGAAGAAAAGAACATCGTGGTGAGATGAGGAGCAGGAATTCTTTAAAGGCCTTGGAGGTGCTGGGAAAACTATTAGAAGGCCGAAAAGCTGTACTACTACTTCGTCTTGTTCACTTCAACATGTACGCCATATGCAGCATTTATGCCTCTTTCTGTTTTATTTTATTTGCAAATAGGCACTTGATTTCTCGTTGCTTTCACTAATCTTTATGGCTTGCAGTGGTAAGACAAATGCAACGCACTCTAATTTTTCATGCCCCAAAATAAGGAAGGCTGTGCATGCAAATTTAGGATTTAACAAATATCATAGATGTGTTCTGAGGTTGAATTATGCTAACTACTAGTAGTATTGTATCAACTTTACTTTTACGTTAAAGAAAACTTGTAGCCCATGTGAGATATAACTTATAACTATTTGCCTTTGTTCTTTTGAAGGGAATGAAGCTAGCTTATTCTTCAAATTTGGTACCCTGTTTTTGACACACTTTTCAAACTTTTTTCTACTGTGTTTTCTCCCCAAAAAAATATAAATGTACTGTTTGAATTGTGGGTCTTACATATGATCCGAATGGAGTTATATTACAGTTCTCGTGAGACTTTTCGATCAGGCCCACGCTTGAGTTTTGGTATGCATAAAATGTATTTGGATATCCATCAGAGCATTGATTGACAAATATTTTCCTGTATCTTCTTTTTCTAGGCCAGAAAAGTTCAATGGTCTCCTGCATAGACTAGAGCTTCTTAAAGCCCATAGGCTGGCGTCCTCAGATTTGAAGCCTGCAATGCAATTATTGGAAAGATTTTCGGCCAACATCCAAAGAGTTGTCGATTATGAACTCCAGTTAGACAAGCGCCAGCTTATTGGAACGCTTGTTGTCAATGAATCATTCAAAACAGTTTCTCTTGGCAATTTTAAATCTTGTCATTCTGCTTGCTGGATTTCTCTAGATATTTACCTGGAACATATAATTGATGGAAGGCATCTTCCAATTAAATCAGCTATTAATGTGATTTCAGGTAAACGTTTTAATAGTGATGAATTTATTTTTTGCTCACTTCTGTCCATGGTTGTACAATTGTTTGTTTAAACAAGGGAAATATGGGAAGAAACTACTACATTTTTTAATTAATTAATTAATTTCCGATTTCGCTGACCTAAATGCAGAGGCATGTGTAACACTCCAAACAATTAACCGGACAACATGGCAAGAAACCTTCCTTGCTCTCTGGCTTTCAGCCCTTCGGCTTGTTCAACGAGTTGAGATTGCTCTACTTTAGCTTTTTTTCTTGGAAAGAGAAAAATAAATACATTGAATTGACGATTACTTGCTTCTCCTTTCTTCCTCTTAGGAGCGCGAACCTCTTGAAGGCCCAATTCCCCACCTTGAGGCTCGTCTTTGCGTCCTTTTGTCTATTGTCCCTTTGGCCATTGCTAAGGTTCTGGAGGATGAGACCCAAATGTTGTCCTCCTCTCATCCAGCAACTATGATGTCTGGACATGAGACTGGTTATGGACCGGGTATGAGTGGGAAGACTCTTCTTCCGAGGAAACAGGGATTAGTTTCCTCCCTCCAGGTTCTTGGACAGTTTTCTGCCCTCTCATGCCCTCCTCCGTCAGTTGTTGCTGCTGCTAATATTGCACTTTCAAAAGCTGCTCGATTTGTTCATAGTTCCAGAAACGAAAAAGAACGTGTTGATTATGGAAGTCATGGTCAGGGATTTACAAAATCAGGTCTGTTTTGAACTGTATGGTTTAGTTTTGATCTTACCAAGTTACTACATGTTACAGGGTCTATTGGTGTAATCATGGAACTAATTCATATTTGCCTTTTCAGGTGGAAACATGAGACACCTTATCGTGGAGGCTTGCATTGCAAGAAGTTTAGTCGACACTTCAGCGTATTTTTGGCCTGGTTATGTGCCTGCATCAGCAATCTCATCGTCAGATACATCACCAATTCAAAAGTCTCCTTGGTCAACATTTTTAGAAGGAGCGCCTTTGAGTGGATCCTTAATAAATGCCCTTGTCACAACTCCTGCTTCAAGGTATTATTAAAACCCTCTGTACTTCGAACTGTAAGCAAGAAATTTGCTGCTCGTTGATTTCCTTTTGTTCTCATTCTCAAGTTTAGCAGAGACAGAGAAGATGTATCAGATTGCACTACATGGATCCGAGGAGGAGAAGACAGCTGCAGCGAAAATTCTTTGTGGTGCATCTCTGAGAAGCGGATGGAACATTCAGGTACAATAATGATGTGTTGATATGTATAGTTTCTCGGTGCAAGTTTTTCTTGTTTTTGTATCCAATTGCACGGAAGTGCTTTTTATCCTTGCTTTATCTGTTTCAGAATCACATCAGTTATTTTTATTTTGTAGAAAATTTTATTTTAATAGCAAAGGAGTAACCGTTTATTTTTTATTTTTTTTATTTTTCATATTGGGCATTTTGCTTTTAATGTCGAAGTTATCTTGCAGCTGACCAATTATTGAGGGTGCTATACTGCTATCGTGACACTACAGTGTCCTGGTTTCTGCTATGCAATTTTCATGTCTCCTAACTTACATTTATTTGAAAATGCAAGTTTTGCATGTCCTTGCTTGTGTTTTGTTTATTTTAGCTTTCTTTTTGTTCTTTGAGGATTTCTCATCCTCTTTTCTTTGTATTTGATTACATTATCAATTTAGTTTTCTTATGAAAAAGATGCAAGATCTAGAATCGTTCCTTCATTTTATTAACTTTTTTCTTTTACGTTTGAGCTTACTTCATTTACTAATTTCTCCAATATATGGATACACTGACCTAAATGTAAAACACCATTCAATATTTGTCGTTTGGTCAATTCTCCATATTTGAATATTTTATTTATTATTTATTTTTTTCCCAAGAAGCTGTATTCAACTTTGTAGTCGCTAAGACTGATATGATGAGGATTGCTAGCATTATATCAGATTATTACCCAGTACTTCCTCCCTGCCCTGCTGTCACTCTTACAGAATTTGAACTTCGGAATCTCCTAGCATATCTTGCACATGTTTCTTGATGCTAAAGGCCATCTCTTAGAAAATATTTTGCATTAGATTCTAGAATTTGTGTCCAATTGTAGAATGTATATTTTTTTTTCTCTGAATAAATCCAGTTATAGCATGTTTATTACTTTGTGTTGAAATCACCACTCTTAGATTTTACCAAAACTTGATGTTTGTATTTTTGTTTTATAATGTTTCGTTTTGTTTTTTTGTTTTTGGTTAAATCCAGGAAGTAATTCCGGATTAGATTTTAAAGAGGATTTTAACTCTAGTATAGCCTTCCGCCCCTCCTTTGAGAAACCCATTGTTAGATTCATAACGTCACCTGTTTTCTGGCAGGAACATGTGGTGCGCTATGTGGTCAAGCTTCTTTCCCCTCCCGTACCTCCCAATTATAATGGAGAAAGAAATCACCTGGTTGATTGCATGCCGATGCTGAGTGCCATCCTTTATGGAGCTTCCTCTGTCGATACTGTTCACATACTTACTTTGCACGGTGTGGTAAGCAAAATTAACCTCTTGTTTCCATGAATTCTATTTTACGTTTGGTCCTTTTAGTTTTAAATACTTTTCCTAGTATTACAGTTTTTTGGTTTCATGCCTTGTGTAAGAAGCAGCCATAATACATAACCATCCCTCACTTTTTGATAAAATGGTGATTTTTAAATTTTGATGTATAGAGTGATCTTATCTTATAGTACCTCTGGTATAGGAGATCCATAGACATTCATAGATGTTAAGTTATTCGTTGATACCTATTGATTTTAGAAATGGAAATGATGTGTTTCTTGGCTGTTTTTTCCCTTTATTTAATTATTTATTTAATTTTTATTGACCCTTTAGTTTTTCTGAAGCTCAGCAGCTGCAACTATTCTCAATTTCACTAGTTTTCAGAACACTTTTTTCTATGATTTAAAAAAAATATATTTTTTTAATAATTAGAGATAATTGCTGGAGGCATCGATTTTAGATGTAAGTTATTTATATATTTTGTTTTTTTTGGTGTGTGCCTGTTTGCGCGCGTGCTATACACTAATGCGGGTTAGGATATTGTTTAGGTTAGGTAAATTGCTCTTTCAGCCCTTTAAACTGTGTTCTTTTTGCCCTCCTAAAATTTTTTATCTTGGCAATTTAGCCGGAAAAACTTTCTAAGTTGTAGACAAAGAACTGGATGTATGGGGCCCTTCTGGGAAAATCAATAATTAATTTTCTTTTAACTGAACAGATTGTTCGTTGGAATTTCAAGTAATGTAATCATAGTTCATGTAAACTTCCACAATAAATTGCTTTTTCTTGTATTTCCTTGAATGATCTCGGGAATAATTGTAAAAGATGGAAAAACTTAATTTTTGTTTAAACTTTTTTACTTGAAAGGAAGCTGGAATGAGGGATTAGTGCTTGCATAACTTTTCCATCATGGAACGATGAAAAAGAGATAAATTTAGTTACTATTTTAAACCATGTTCTTAATTTTGCCTCTTCAAATTAGTAAGTTTAAAGAAAATAACTTCAGACGAGTAGTCAAAATCTTTATTAGTCTTTTAGTTGCTGTGGCTCTACTATTAGCCTGTCAGTTTTGATTCTTTCTTATACAATGGTTATTTTCGAGTATTGCTAGTTTTAAGCTTGGTCTCTTGGTGACTGGTGGTTTCAAATTTTTTTTCAATGCAACAGATCCCCGAGGTTGCTGCTTATTTGATGCCACTTTGTGAGGTCTTTGGTTCACTTGAACCTACCTTAAGAACCAAGTTAAACAAGGCTGATGATCCCTCCGTTTACATGGTTTTTTCCTTGGCATTTCTCTTTCTTCTTCGTCTGTGGAAGTTCTATAGACCTCCTCTTGAGCAGTGCATGACAGAGCACGCTAGAGCAGTTGGAGGTGAGCTTAGTCTGGAGTATCTGCTGTCATTGCATAATAACCGCACTGTATTTTTTCAGAACGACACAAACAGCAATCCAGATCACATTGAAAATGTATCTGATAATGCTACATATGTTCATTCCTACCCGAAATTACGATCCTGGTATTGGCAAAACAGATCTTGTATAGCTTCAACACTATCCGTTCTCTCTAGTGAAAGCCCCATCCATCAACTCGCCAATAAGATCTTAAACATGATATATTTGAAAATGACTAAAAGCGGATCTACATTGGGTAACTCTTCAACAACGTCCGGCAGTGGCTCCTCTACCAGTGCCGGAGAAGATGCTTTTCCGAGACCCATACAGGTTCCTGCATGGGAGGTGCTAGAAGCCATTCCTTTTGTTCTCGAGGCAATTTTAACTGCCTGTGCTCATGGAAGGCTTTCCTCTCGGGACTTGACAACAGGTTAGTTTGATTATGCTTTTCTTGCTGGTCATTTTCTTTTTCCCCATCTAGTCTTGCTCCTCCCTAAAGAATAAGTTCCATCAAATTTTTTATCTTCTTTTATTGATATACCTTCTTACGAGGTCTCGAATGGTCGCAGGATTGAGAGATCTTGTTGAATTTCTGCCTGCATCTCTTGCTGCTATTATTAGTTACTTCTCTGCAGAAATTACTCGTGGTGTATGGAAATCAGTCTTGATGAATGGAATAGATTGGCCAAGCCCAGCAGCGATACTTCCATCAGTTCAGTCTGAAATAAAAGAAATACTTGCTGCTGTTGGTGTTAGTATTCCAAACTATCCCTCTGGTACGTGTTTCCTATTCTTTTCTTTCTTAGTTCCTTGGTTTTCAAGTTTATTACTCCAAAGCTACAAAGGCAGTGTAATTAGTGATAACTCAGCGGGAAAAGGTTATAGAAGAATAATGTATTTGTCGTGCATAGGAAATTGAAACTCCAATAAATACAGTGGAATTAATATTTCAAGAATAGTAAACCATGAAAGCTTTGTGTCTTGGATCTCTACTACCATAAAATGCTTGATTTTGCATATTTTCGATAAATCTACAAAGGGTAAAATCTGGATGATGTTGTGAGTTACCTAAAAGGGTTTGATAGCCGAACTTTTTGTATAACGTGTATAGAGCGGTTAGTTTTGATTTTTCCTTTGATACTAATTTACCTTTTTAACAACTTGCAGATGTTTCGCAAATAATGCTTCCACTGCCAATGGCTGCGCTTGTGAGTTTAACTATTACTTTTAAGCTAGAAAAGAACCTGGAGTACATCCATGGCGTTGCTGGACCGGCTTTAGAGAGTTGTGCTTCAAATGGCCCTTGGCCTGGCATTCCTGCTGTAGGCAGTCTTTGGGCCCAAAAGGTCCGGCGCTGGCATTACTTCATCGTTTTTTCGTGCTCTCGCTCTGTATTCAGACAAAATAAAGAGTGTGTTGACCAACTCCTCAGAAGTTGCTTCACTGCATTTCTTGGATCAGTCCGTGTTTTAACTCCATCGTTGTCCTGTCAAAGTGGAGTGAATGGTCTGCTGGGATCCACTATCGCAGATCGTAATGTTCATCCTATTGTAGCACCTGGATTTCTTTACCTTCGCTCTTGTCGGTTGATACAGGATGTCCTTTACGTCAACGATGTGATTGTCAGACTTGTTGCAGAGTTTGCTCGGAGCTCAGCTCTGAGATGGGAAAGTACAGACAACCCTCGCTTGAAGTCTAGTCAAGCATCACTTTGCCTGGCCACTGTGAGGGCAAGGGAGGTGGGCACACTTGGTGCAAGTCTCATTTGTGTAGCGGGTGGGTTTCGGCTGGTGCAGGAACTGTACATGGAGACCATCCCAACCTGGTTACTCTCGGGAAAGGAAACGAAACATGGGGAGGTGAGTGCCGTATCTCGCATAGTTGAAGGATATGCTTTGGCGTATCTCTTGATTCTTTCGGGCTCTTTTATCTGGAGTTTAGATGACAAACTGCCAAACTGGGTATTAACTAAAAGAGTACGCATCGTTGGTAACCACATGGACTTTCTGGCTGGGGTATTGGATGGGAAAATAGCACTGGCTTGTCATCCTGCCACTTGGAAAGCCTACGTCTCTTGTTTGGTTGGCTTAATGGTGAATTTTGCTCCGGCATGGATTCAAGAAGTGAAGCTAAAGACCTTGAGAACGTTGGCAAGTGGATTGAGAGGGTGGCATGAGTGCGAGCTCGCTCTTACTCTTCTTGAAAGAGGTGGGGTTGCAGCCATAGGCTCGGCTGCCGAATTGGTAAATGCAATTAGCTAAATTTTGAACTAGGATGCTGAATTCGGTTACTGTTGTTATAAGAGCAGGCCCTACAAGTTAGTACTTTATATTTTTTGGTTGGGCTAAATATGTATCTTCCTTTAGCCAGTTGCTTTGTCAAAGTGGTATTTCTGCTTGACCGGTTTTGCGGTTACGGAGTTGCTACTCATTCTTGAAGCTACGAGTCGGAGGTTGAGTCATATTAGGAAGCTTCGAAGGGGGGTAAGAATGACTGTCAGGGAATTGAGGCAATGCTGGTGGTATTTATGGGTTATCGGTATGCCTGAACGCCATTCTCCATATTATCACGACTAGCCTGTTAGAATCATAACTGGGGATGGCAACTGTGCGGGCTTTTAGTGGGATAATCTTGTCGCCAACCCGTCTTACAAAGAAACAGTCTCCGTCCTCGCACCCCTTTGATTTCTACTTTTGAGCAGAGTGAGCCTTTTTCTGATCTAGGAATTTTTTCATTTACTTTTTTCCAGCCTCAAGATTAACTCCTTGAGTGCTTCTTTATTTTTCGTCCAAAAAAGGTCACTGCATCTTATATATACAAGAAATTGGGATTGGGTATTCTCTCTCAAAAAACCATTTGTGCTTTTTTCTTCTTCTATTTTTTTTTTCAGCAGTTTTAATGATATTATTACATGGCTACCTATCAATTTCACCACGGAATATTATAAGCAACTGAAATTATTCTCGTACCTTCTTCCCCAAAAAGGAAAAAAATAAAAAATAAAAAAAGGCCAAGCTGTTGTACTGCTTTTTCGTCATATACTCGCATGAAAACGCTAGACCATGCCAATGCCTTGTTACAAAAAATAAATAATTACATGATTTATTTTTACTTTTTGTCCTCGTTACTATGTTTTAGAACTTGTAAAAGTTAATTTTTAATATTAAAAATAAATTAGAAATGAAAATTTGACAATAAATTACGTGAAAAATTCAAGTAAACAAAAATTGCATAACGTCTGCTGGCGACCATAATTTAGGCACAACTAGAAAATATGCTTAATTTTGTTGCCATAGAGAAATTGAATAAGTGTATTCTTCCTTCTTCCTGGGCCACCACGTGGTGGTCCAATCACTTTCATGTGAATTATTTTTGGCTTTTTTTGTCTATTCTTCGTGTGCTTACTAACTAGTATTTTGAAATATTCAGATTTCTTTTAGTTTTACGTACAAGAAACATTTGCAGTGAGTGTTCTAAGTTCTTTAGACCGTTTTTCTGCGGCTCGTGCTCTTGTTTTTGACATTTCCATCCTAGACAAAAACAATGCGGCAGCGAAATCTGTGATTTCTTCTTCATTTTGGCATGAAGAAAGCCCTCCTTGCATTGTTGATTTATTTCGGCCAACCTCCATCAATGAAGTTCTTACGTTTCCATATTAAAAAAAAAAAAAACAAAAAACCGTGGCCAGAATTGGTTTTTGATCTTGGATAATGAGTATCGACAAGCTACGGCCCCAATGGTATGAACGGATCAAATGCTGAGTATGCCACAAGAATTTAGAAAGAATAAAAAATTGAGGAGTATTATTATGTACACTGATGTAGTGACATGAAATTTATACAACCTTTGAAAGGATATGGTTTTACCATAAATATGTCAAACATTTTTAAAATATACTATTTACTTTAAATATATATATATATGTATATATATATATATATTGTTGTAGTTTCTCCTCTAAGAATTCTATCTTTTATAAGCTAATACACAATGGAAGCAAACGAGGTCATAAATCTTAAAGTATTTAGGGAAGCCTATAAATCTTAATGCCCCTTTAGTGAAGAGATATTTTCTAAAATTTGAAGTTTTGGAGAAAGCTTTTGTAAGAATAATGCAATAGTTGATTTTAGGGTTGTTAACACAAATGATTCTTAAACTATTTATCAGGTGACAACTTGGTTTGCAAACTTTAATATAAATTAAAACACAAACTTCTATATTTTTAGTAAAGGACTAGATTTGATAATATTCGTAAAAAAAAATTGATGGTATAGATAATGTATATTGCACATGATACATTGAGCACAAATAATTAAGTAAATGGTAGTTATTTAGGGCCCATTGAGATCGATCATCTCAAACTCACAATTTTTATTATAGTTATTTATTTATTTATTTATTTATTTATTTTTTGAAAAATCAACAAGAATTATAACTAACTTTTGAAAAGTCAACCAACTTTAATTTAAAATTTTCATCTTTAATTGGTGAACCAAATGGAGACTAAATTTACCTTCAAACAAAAAAAGGACATTTTTATAACATTGCCCTATGAGCTTATCCTACAATCATAATTTGCTTTCTAAACAAGAAACTTTTATATTTGACGATTTATGTCTCGAATTTATAAATTTACAACAAACCATCCCCATTGGAAACCTGTATGTTGTCAGTAATCAACTGGTTACCTGTCAATAACAATGGTTACTGATCGGAAACCTACATGAGGTCGGTAACCAACTAGTTACTATTTGATAATTCAGACGGATACCAACTAGTAATTATAATTAATATCTAAAATAAATAAATGAATAAATATTTATGATGCCTTCTCTGATATTTCTTGCAAGTGTTTTTAACTGCGTGACAATATCAATCCGAGCCTTGATTTTGTGGCATTTATCAAAAGTGCCCCAATTATGGACTTCATGAAGAGCCCAACTCAATTTTAAGGAGCGGAACAAATCTTTAGCCCATTCATGAGGTGCAACTTCATCACACATATGTAACTCGTTGTAAAAGTGCGACTATGTACGTGTGGACAGACAACGTGAGGACCAAAACATCATAAATCAAACATTTGCTCTACTTTTTTTTTTTTTTTTTTTTTTGGTAAGAGGAAGGCTCTAGTGGCCCTCTCATCGCCTATTTTAAGTCCCATAAGTGAAATCCACTTTTTTGGGAATAGTAATGAAAAGATGAGCTTCTAACTCAATATTTAATAATCGTCAACTCAGATTTTACCTAGAACATCATTAATCCAATACATTCACAACCAAAACTAGAGCGATGGTCTTACAACTTTGCTCTAATTATATATATATATATATATGATGATATATGATGACACATATGTGAAAAGACATTCATAATTATCATAGGAAAATAAAAATATTTTAAGAAAATCTTCCAAACACCCTTTATGTTTAGTCTAAGAGGTTGGAGTTAGAGTTGGAGTTTTTATTTTTTATTTTTTAAATCATAGTATGAATTATTATAATCATAAGCGTATGATACAATAACAATTTTTATAAGTGGAGAAGATTCCTCTAACTATAATAGCATATCATCTGCATAACAGTCTAAGCAACTAAAATGACATAATTTAGCTCGTGAAAAAAGATAATAAGCTAGACATATTTGACAATAATGATCCAAATTCGAAATAAAATGCATGTATAGTTATTTATAGGTTGGATTGGAGTTTTGTAGATTGAAATTGAAATGTGCGTTTGGTTAAGTGTGAATTGGAATTGAACTGTGATATAGAAAATATTGTAAAAATTTGAAAAGTATTTGAAAAAATAAAATATAATTATTGTTTCATTCATCTCATCATTCTTTAAGATTTTTTTTAATAACGAGATTCTCTTTTTCAAGAGGATGAACTGGAAACTAATACTTCTTTGTGTGAATGAGATATTTTATCCGATGATAGCGAAAAATAAGTGAACACTTTGCTGAGGAACGAAGCTTCTTGTTTGTTTTTCTTCAAACCCCCAATCCACTCTCGCTCGCTGCTACTAATGGGGTCTCGGTTGATTTCCCTTCCTTTAGCTACTCAGATGTTTCAGTTCGCTAAGTTTTAAAAGTCCAAAGAGCGTAGACTAGCCACGGAGCTTGGATACGGTTTCCCGATCGGAGATCCATGGATCACAGACGGTATCTCCCCATGGCCTTTCGCCTCTGAAAGCGTCCTTCCTTCTCAATGCCCGGGCATCCATCCAATGCATTCTTTTCGATACAGTAGGGTACGCTGAACACCAATCCAATCTTGATTTAAAAAAGAAAACTACAAGCAACTACATTAAAAACCTCTATTCCTGACGTGAACGGACGCTTTGTCATTAGAGTGGTATAACCAACAATAAAAAAAAGATATCGAACCATGGGAACGAATCTACAGGGCTATCACCTTCTTTGGCCAGATCTTCCAACCTTTTCACAATTACAGTTCACTGCACCCTTTACTAATAGAATAGAAAGTAAAGGGGCTTGCTGGTTTTTCCATCATCCAATCCACGACAAATCGAATGAATGAGAAAATATTTGGGCAAAAAGTAAGCATTTCTAATTTCTCTCTCTCTCTCTCTCTCTTTTTATGAGTGTATTTTTAATCTCTCATATTATACTCGTAGTCTTTGAAGGATGAGAACCAGCAATGTAGCATCTACAGCGAGAATTAAAATATTGTATACGTCATTAGTCCGATACCCATAACAACGAACTTGCAAAATGAATATCTTTATTATAAAGAGATTCATTGTTTCTGACCTTACTTCACCTTAATTGTTATTTGAACAAGTAAAAATTATGTCTTGGTCCGAGCGGGGATCTAATCTCTCTTACTCGATGCAACACAAACATTATAAATAATATTTTTTTTTCGTAAACAAAAGTAGTAGAAGAAGGATCTCAATATTATTTTGTTAATGCTGTAACAAAAGGTTCCAATTACAAAAATTTTTGAAGAAAAGAGAGAGAAGAAGAGTACAACCCGTAATTGTCAAGCAAATATATATATATATATATTTTGTGTAGAAATTGTCAAGCATTTACATCTTCAAATTTAAGAATTTGTAAAGTGTTTGTATTTTGAATAGAACTCTAGTAGGTGCGAGTTCAATGTTGCCCACTTATGAGACATAATGATTGAATTGCTCCATTAAGGATTCGAATATATTGAACATTCATGCAAATAGTATCAAAATAATACTAAATTTAGAGTCAAAACATGAAAATATAAACGACGGAAGTGTTTACCTTTATGTATATCGGGTTGGAATTTTGAACGGACATCGGTCCAATAATCGTGTCGGAAGCCTCACGATACTCTGGTGCGACGGATGCTCATGGTGGTGGGTGGTATTATAACACTCACAATAACCCACAACTCAATAACCAATGAAACTCTAAAGAGAGAGGAGAGAAAAGTTATCAGTAAAATTTTTTAACATAATTTGTGATAACCAAGGATGATAGGTCAATCATACATTTATAGTCTTTTCTCTCCTTTTGGTATAAGAGGAAATATTATCATCATTAGTTGCCAGATAATAATTCTTGAATAATTCAATCTGTCAATAATACTTTCTACCTTATTGATTTTATTCAGTAAAATCTTGTCATTTATGTTTGATCATGCATAATTATGGGTGGATAAATTTAGATAATTAAAGGAAAAAGTCAAACGATAAATAAAATGGAACATGGGGTAGAATTCAATTTCATCAATCGTGCATGTAAAAAATAAAATAAAGATGTAACTTGGGATCAGATGAGTAAAATTATTCTCATAGAAAATGAATACATAATGGATAGTAAATTTATGGTAAAAGATGCTTCAATTGAACAATCCTATTGTATGGACCAACGAGGAGGAACTGATTACGTGCTCAATTTAAAATGCTAAAAAAAAAGAAGTCAACAAGGTTTCCTATGTAAAATATTGAAAAGAAAAACAAAAGATTCTTCAAGTGTTTATTTGCATGGTATAGTACAATATCGAAGTATGTGATAACATGCATAATAATTCAAATATCCCCATTTCTTATTCACAAAATAGAAAATCACGTTTTTACCCTTAGAAAAAAGTATTTAAACTTTAATTGATAGAAGAAGAAAGAAGTCAATAATATTTTTTTTTTCCAAAACAATTAAAGTATCAGAAAATAATTAAAGTAGATAATATGTTTTTAAAATATTTAAAATAAATAATAATAATAATAAATTTATCAGATAAATAATTTATTTATGCATCGTAGATATGACATTTACTTGATAAATCTTTTGTTTATGTAATGAAATTATTATATACTTCAAACTTTTTTAAAACTTTATTATTAATAAAAATTTATTTATTATAATTGGTTTTATTATAAATAATTTACAAGTATTACAAGTCAAAAAAATAAAAAATAAAAAATAATCTCAATTGGTACCTAGTCCTGTAAATTCGGGTAGCCCGGTCCGGCCTGACCCCGAGTTAACGGGTGGAGAGGGAAAATCAGGCCGGGCGCCCTGCTCGATCAATTGGTGGGCTAGGTTGGCCCGTTTGAACTTTGAAATTATAAGCCTAGTCCGGCCCTAATGCCCGGGACTTAAATTTGGGCTGGGTAAATGGGCTTTAAAAAAAAAAGTTTTGTAAAAGATAAAAGAACTAAATAAAACAAGATAAGTAATATTGTAAAATCTTCGATCGTAAATGAAAAAAAGTGCAACATTATTATTACATAATTAGACTTTAAGTACTTACTAATTAAGAAAAAAGGCCTAGTTGCCTACACTACCCACATTAGGAAAAATATAAATTACTATATATATTTGAAATGATTTAGAATATAAAATTTACAAATACATCAATATAATATGTTGTAAAAAGAAAAAAGGGGGAGGTTGGCTGGCCGAGCTTCGGGCGACTTGACCAAGCAGGCTAAGCGGGAAAGTCGGGCTGGGCTCAAAACTTAGGTCCAACCCGACCCAATGATTGCATCGGGCCGAGGATGGGCCCAACATGTAACGGCCGGACTGGACTCCCTAGGGCCAAAATTACAGGCTTTGTGTCAGCTTACTTAACCTGATTTATATTTACAGCTCTATTGATACCCAACCATAAAATTCCTCCTCTATATGATCTAACATCCCCCATGTTGAATTTTCTAAGAATAATCTTCTAATGCGCTTACCAATCAAAATACAAAAAAGTAATCTTCAAAGAAAAAAAAATCATATTTTATTTTCTACGACCAATCAAAACACAAAAAAGTTATTTAAAAAAAAAACAAAAAAATCTTTGTTAAGCAAATATAATATAAGAATTAAGCAGTGGCATCACCAACTACAAAAGGACTTTTGACATAAATTTTGTTCTCTTCACGGCGACGTGCCCACTGGCTCTGGTCTGGTCTGACCGACTAAGATTTGAAGGAAAAAAGGAAAAAGAAAAGAAAATGGAGGAGAGAGAGTGGAGGGAGTACGAGCGGAGAGTGGTGGAGACGGTGAAGTGGTGCGAGGATCGGAAGGAAAGCCCTCTGGTCTGGGCCATGGAGGTCGGCAAATTGGCCTCCCGTGTTCCCAGCCCCGAGCTTGCTCAGGTCTTGGTCTCCCACCTCTGTTTCCTCCACAATCGCCCTTCTCTCTGGAAGTTTCTCGAACAATCCCTCTCCTCCGGCCTCCTCTTCCCTCTCCAAGTCCTCTCTCTCCTCTCCTCCAGGTCTAGACTCCCCCCCTCTATCTCTATATGTGTGTGTGTGTGTGTGTGTTTGCATGTATAATTGAGTTTCTTTTGGTTTTCTTGTTTGCTTGACAGGGTAATTCCCAATCGACGGTCTCAACCGGAGGCGTATAATCTTTATCTAGAACTTCTAAGCCGATATGGGCTTTCTTTTGCTCCACTGCCACCACATGCCTCCATAGAAAAGTTTTTTTCTTCATCCTTGCCCTTACACACACACATATGTGTGTATATATATATCTATATATATATTAATCTATATACACATATACAGTGACGAAGCCAAGAGTTAGTGTGAGGTGGCTAAATTTAAATGAAGATTTAAATGCAATCTTAAGCCGTTAATTGTTTGATAGGAAAATATAAGATATTTTCCTGGTGTAATTGTTAATGTTAATGCTAAGTTTAGTTTCAAAAAAAAAAAAAAAAGGAGTAAAAATTGTGTATTTGATGATGCTCTAATTGTTTAGGGTGGGGGGACTAAAAAGAAGAAAGAGGGGCTTCGGGGGTTTATATGTGAATTCATATATAAATATGTGGGCTAAAAAGGAAAAAGGAAAAAGTTTAGGGGGAGCTTGAGCTCCCCCTGGACCTCTTTAGCTTCGTCCTTGTATATATATATATATATATATATATATATATATTTATTTCTCTGTTTATTTGTTTTCTTAGGCTTTTGTTTCTCCAAGTTTATCTTTTTGTATGCCTTTGATTTGACTAGTGGGTTTAAATTATGTTATATATGGTCATTTCTTTAGGGAGTAATATGCTTCCAATTATCTGTTTGCAATGATGAGATAACTAGAAAGGTTGGCGTGTTGTTATTTATTTAATCCGAACGAGTGATTACAATGCTTGGCAAGCTAGTCACTGGACTAAGCCTAAGCTATTAGGTGGTGGGCCAACATTAGTTTTATATTCAAACACTCCTATTCTCGTTTGGGGGAAGTATTGATTGGAAGACCCAACACAAGTATATTATAATCCCGAAACATATTAAAGGATCATTGTGGGTAATTTTGGGGAGTCCAATTATGGGGGTTTAAACTGAGACCTGCTTGCTACAATACCATGTTAGTTAGAAAGTGGACCAATGTTAGTTTTAACTAACAATTGTTTTTCTTTATGACAGGATAGTAAGATCTGTTGATCATGCTCTTCAACTCTCTCAAACGTACGATGTTCCTACCTTGGAGCTTGGGCATGTATTCGTGTTGTTCTTTTTCAGTGTTGTCGTAGGTTTGATTGATAGCATATTAGATGATTGGGGAGTACAAAAGTCGTCTTTGGATCTATCAAGTTTGGCATTTGTAAGTACTGACTGCGATGATATGGACATAGATTCCACAGAAAGTCATAATTTGGAAAGAAAAGAACATCGCGGTGAGATGAGGAGCAGGAATTCTTTAAAAGCCTTGGATGTACTGGGAAAACTATCAGAAGGCCGAAAAGCTGTTCTACTAATTCGTCTTGTTTACTTCAACATGTACGCCTGCAATTCCTCATATCATATGCATCATTTATGCCTCTATCTATTTTATTTTATTTTGCAAATAGGCACTTGATTTCTCGTTGCTTTCACTAATCTTTATGGCGTGAGGTTGAATTATGCTAACTACTAGTAGTATTGTATCAACTTTGCTTTTATATTAAAGAAATCTTGTAGCCCATGTGAGATATAACTTAAGACTATTTGCCTTTGTTATTTTGAAGGGAATGAAGCCAACATATTTCTCGTATTTGGCACCCTGTTTTTGACACACTTTTCAAACATTTTTCTACTGTGTTTTCTCCCCCCAAAAAATATAAATTTACTGTTTCAATTGTGGTTTTTGACCTATGATCCAAATGGAGTTTTATTAAAGTTGTCGTGAGACTTTTCGATCATGCCCACGCTTGAGTTTTGGTATGCAAGAAATGTATTTGGATATCCATCAGAGCATTGATTGGCAAATATTTTCCTGTATCTTCTTTTTCTAGGCCAGAAAAGTTCAATGGTCTCCTGCATAGACTAGAGCTTCTTAAAGCCCATAGGTTGGCGTCCTCGGATTTGAAGCCCGCAATACAATTGTTGGAAAGATTTTCAGCCAACATTCAAAGAGTTGTCGATTATGAACTCCGGTTAGACAAGCGCCAGCTTATTGGAACGCTTGTTGTCAATGAATCATTCAAAACAGTTTCTCTTGGCAATTTCAAATCTTGTCATTCTGCTTGCTGGATTTCTCTAGATATTTTCCTGGAACATATAATTGATGGAAAGCAACTTCCAATTAAATCAGCTATTGATGTGCTTTCAGGTAAACGTTTCAAGAGTGATGAATTTATTTCTTGCTCACTTTCGACCGTAGTTGTCCAATTGTTTGTTTAAACGAGGGAAATATGGGAAGAAACTACTACATTTTTTAATTAATTAATTTATTTCCGATTTCGCTGACCTAAATGCAGAGGCATGTGTAACACTCCAAACAATTAACCAGACAACATGGCAAGAAACCTTCCTTGCTCTCTGGCTTTCAGCCCTTCGGCTTGTTCAACGAGTTGAGATTGCTCTACTTTAGCTTTTTTTCTTGGAAAGAGAAAAAGAAGTACATTGAATTGATGATTACTTGCTTCTCCTTTCTAACTCTTAGGAGCGCGAACCTCTTGAAGGCCCAATTCCCCACCTTGAGGCTCGTCTTTGTGTCCTTTTGTCTATTGTCCCTTTGGCCATTGCTAAGGTTCTGGAGGATGAGACCCAAATGTTGTCATCCTCTCGGCCGGCAACTATGATGTCTGGATATGAGACTGGTTATGGACATGGTATGAGTGGGAAGACTCTTTTTCCAAGGAAACATGGATTAGTTTCCTCCCTCCAGGTTCTTGGACAGTTTTCTGCCCTCTTATGCCCTCCTCCGTCAGTTGTTGCTGCTGCTAATATTGCACTTTCAAAAGCTGCTCTATTTGTACAGAGTTCCAGAAACGAAAAAGAACGTGTTGATTATGGAAGTCATGGTCGGGGATTTACAAAATTGGGTCTGTTTTGAACTGTATGGTTTTAGTTTTGATCTTATCTAGTCTTCATGTTACAGGGTCTATTGGTGTAATCATGGAACTAATTCATATTTGCCTTTTCAGGTGGAAACATGAGACACCTTATCGTGGAGGCTTGCATTGCAAGAAGTTTAGTCGACACTTCAGCGTATTTTTGGCCTGGTTATGTGCCTGCATCAGCAATCTCATCGTCAGATACATCACCAATTCAAAAGTCTCCTTGGTCAACATTTTTAGAAGGAGCGCCTTTGAGTGGATCCTTAATAAATGCCCTTGTGACAACTCCTGCTTCAAGGTATAATTAAAACCATCCGTACTTCTAACTGTAAACAAGAAATTTGCTACTCATTGATTTTCTTTTGTTCTCATATTCAAGTTTAGCAGAGATAGAGAAGATGTATCAGATTGCACTACATGGATCAGAGGTGGAGAAGACAGCTGGAGCGAAAATTCTCTGCGGTGCATCTCTGAGAAGCGGATGGAACATTCAGGTACAATAATGATGTGTTGATATGTATAGTTTCTCGGTGCAAGTTTTTCTTGTTTTCGTATCATATTGCACAGAAATGCTTCATATCCTTGCTTTTTATGTTTCAGAATCTCATCAGGTATTTTTATTCAAAGGAAAATTTTATTTTAAAAGTAAAGGAGTAAACCTCTTTTTTATTGTTTTTTATTTTTTATTTTTTATTTATTTTGGGTGGTATTTTGTTTCCAATGTCGAAGTTATCTTGCAGCTGACCAATTATAATGAGGGTGCTATACTGCTATCGTGACACTACGGTGTCCTGGCTTCTGCTTTGCAATTTTCGTGTCTCTTAACTTGTGTTATGAAAAAGATGCAAGATCTAGAATCGTTCCTTCGTTTTAGTAACTTTTTTCTTTTACGTTTGAGCTTATTTCATTTACAAATTTCTCCAATATATGGATACACTGACCTAAATGTAGAATATCATTCAATATTTGTCGTTTGGTCTCCATATTTTAATATTTTAATTTTAGTTTTTAGTTTTTTTTTTTTTCCCCTTCCAAATAACTGTATTCAACTTTGTAGGCTCTAAGACTGAAATGATGAGCATTGCTAGCATTATATAAGATTGTTACTCAGTACTTCCTCCCTGCCCTGCTTGACCTCTTACAGAAATTGAACTTTGAAATGTCCTGACGTATCTTGCACATGCTTCTTGATGCTAAAGGCCATATCTTAGAAAATATTTTGCACTGGATTCTAGAATTTGTGTCCAATTATAAATTTTTTTTTTCTCTGAATAAATCCAGTTATAGCATGTTTATTACTTTGTGTTGAAATCACCACACTTTATATTTTACCAAAACTTGATGTTTGTATTTTTGTTTCATTTTGTTTCGTTTCGTTTTTTTGTTTTTGGTTAAAAGCCAGGAAGTAATTCCGGATTAGATTTTTAAAGAGGATTTCAACTCTAGTATAGCCTTCCGCCCCTCCTTTGAGAAACCCACTGTTAGATTCATAACGTCACCTGTTTTCTGGCAGGAACATGTGGTGCGCTATGTGGTCAAGCTTCTTTCCCCTCCCGTACCTCCCAATTATAATGGAGAAAGAAGTCACCTGGTTGATTGCATGTCGATGCTGAGTGCCATCCTTTATGGAGCTTCCTCTGTCGATACTGTTCACATACTTACTTTGCACGGTGTGGTAAGCAAAATTAACCTTTGTTTGTGTATATTCTATTTTACGTTTGGTCCGTTTAGATTTAAATACTCCTGGTATTACAGTTTTTTAGTTTCATGCCTTGTCTAACAAGCAGCCGTAATACATAATACATCCCTCACTTTTTGATAAAATGGTGATTCGTTTAATTTTGATGTATCGAGTGATCTTATCTTGTAGTTCCTCTGATATCAGGAGATCCATAGACATCCATAGACATTATGTTATACGTTGATACCTATTGATTGAAGAAATGGGAAATGATGTGTTTCGTTGCTGTTTTTTCCCTTTATTTGTTTAATTTTTAATGACCCTTTAGTTTTTCTGAAGCTCGGCAGCTACTATTCTCAATTTCACTAGTTTTCAGAACCCTTGCATCTTTTTTTTTTCTTTTTTTTTTTTAATGTATTTATTAGAGATGATTGCTGGAGGCATCAACTTTCGTTGTAAGTTATTTATGTATTTTGTTATTGTTGGTGTGTCCTGTTTGCGCGCATGCCATACACTAATGTTGGTTGAGATATTATTGAGGCTAGGTAACTTCGTCTTTCAGCCCTTTTAAACTATGTCCTTTTTGCCCTCCTAAAACTTTTTATCTTGGCAATTTAGCCGGCAAAACTTTCTAAGTTGTAGACATAGCTGGATGTCGCCCTTCTGGGAAAATTGATAATTAATATTACTTCAACTGAAAAGAGTGTCCGTTGAAATTTCAAGTAAGGTAATCATAGTTACTAAACTTCCACAATAAATTGCTTTATATCGTATGTCCTTATAATGATCTCAGGGATAATTGTAAAAGATGGAAAACTTAATTTTTGTTTTAACTTGAAATGAAGCTGGAATGAGGGATTAATGCTTGCATAACTTTTCCATCATGGAATGATGAAAAAGAGATAAATTTAATTACCAAACCATGCTCTTTTTTTTGCCTTTTCAAATTAGAAAGTAGAAAGAAAATAACTTCAGACGAGTAGTCAAAATCTTCATTAGTCTTTTAGCTGCTGTGGCTCTACTATTAGCCTGTCAGTTCTGATTCTTTCTTAATATCTTTTATACAAGCGTTATTTTGAGTACTGCTAGTTTTAAGCTTGGTCTCTTGGTAACTCTGGTGGTTTCAAATTTTTTCAATTCCTACAGGTCCCCGAGGTTGCTGCTTATTTACTGCCACTTTGTGAGGTCTTTGGTTCGCTTGAACCTACCTTAAGCACCAAGTCAAACAAGGCCGATGATCCCTCCGTTTACATGGTTTTTTCTTTAGCATTTCTCTTTCTTCTTCGTCTGTGGAAGTTCTATAGACCTCCTCTTGAGCAGTGCATGACAGAGCACGCTAGAGCAGTTGGTGGTGAGCTTAGTCTGGAGTACCTGCTGTCATTGTATAATAACCGCACTGTATTTTCTCAGAATGAAACAAACAGCAATCCAGATCACATTGAAAATGTCTCTGATAATGCTACATATGTTCATTCCTACCCGAAATTACGATCCTGGTATTGGCAAAACAGATCTTGTATAGTTTCAACACTTTCTGTTCTCTCTAGTGAAAACCCCGTCCATCAACTCGCCAATAAGATCTTAAACATGATATGTTTGAAAATGACTAAAAGCGGATCTACATTGGGTAACTCTTCAACAACATCCAGCGGTGGCTCCTCTACCAGTGCTGGAGAAGATGCCTTTCAGAGACCCATACAGGTTCCTGCATGGGAGGTGCTAGAAGCCATTCCTTTTGTTCTCGAGGCAATTTTAACTTCCTGTGCTCATGGAAGGCTTTCCTCCCGGGACTTGACAACAGGTTTGATTACGCTTTTCTTGCTGGTCATTTTCTTTTTCCCCATCTAATCTCGCTCCTCCCTAAAGAATAAGTTCCATCAAATTTATAATCTTCTTTTATTGATATACCTTCTTACGAGGTCTCGAATGGTCGCAGGATTGAGAGATCTTGTTGAATTTCTGCCTGCGTCTCTTGCTGCTATTATTAGTTACTTCTCTGCAGAAATTACTCGTGGTGTATGGAAATCAGTCTGGATGAATGGAATAGATTGGCCAAGTCCAGCAGCGATACTTCCATCGGTTCAGTCTGAAATAAAAGAAATACTTGCTGCTACTGGTGTTAGTATTCCAAACTATCCCTCTGGTACGTTTCTTTCTTAGTTCCTTGGTTTTCAAGTTTATTACTCCAAAGCTACAAACGCAGTGTAATTAGTGATAACTCAGCGGGAAAAAGTTATAGAAAAATAATGTATTTGTCGTGCATAGGAAATTGAAACTCCAATAAATACAGTGGAATTAATATTTCGAGAATTGTAAACCATGAAAGCTTTGTGTCTTGGATCTCTACTACTATAAAATGCTTGATTTTGCATATTTTCAATAAATCTACAAAGGGTAAAATCTGGATGATGTTGCGAGTTACCTAAAAGGTTTCATAGCAGAGCTTTTTGTATAATGTGTATTGAGCGGTTAGTTTTGCATTTTCCTTTGATACTAATTTGCCTTTTCAACAACTTGCAGATGTTTCGCAAATAATGCTTCCACTGCCAATGGCTGCGTTTGTGAGTTTAACTATTACTTTTAAGCTAGAAAAGAACCTGGAGTACATCCATGCCGTTGCTGGACCGGCTTTGGAGAGTTGTGCTTCAAATGGCCCTTGGCCTGGCATTCCTGTTGTAGGCAGTCTTTGGGCCCAAAAGGTCCGACGCTGGCATTACTTCATTGTTTTCTCATTCTCTCGCTCTGTATTCAGACAAAACAAAGAGTGTGTTGCCCAACTCCTCAGAAGTTGCTTTACTGCATTTCTTGGATCAGTCCCTGTTTTAACCCCATCGTTGTCCAGTCAAAGTGGTGTGAATGGTCTGCTGGGATCCACTATCGCAGATCGTAATGTTCATCCTATTGTAGCACCTGGATTTCTTTACCTTCGCTCTTGTCGGTTGATACAGGATGTCCTTTACATCAACGATGTGATTGTCAGACTTGTTGCAGAGTTTGCTCGGAGCTCAGCTCTGAGATGGGAAAGTACGGACAACCCTCGCTTGAAGTCTAGTCAAGCATCACTTTGCCTGGCCACTGTGAGGGCAAGGGAGGTGGGCACACTTGGTGCAATTCTCATTTGTGTATCGGGTGGATTTCGGCTGGTAGAGGGACTGTACAGGGAGACCATCCCAACCTGGTTACTCTCGGGAAAGGAAACGAAACATGGGGAGGTGAGTGCCGTATCTCGCGTAGTTGAAGGATATGCTTTGGCGTATCTCTTGATTCTTTCGGGCTCTTATATGTGGAGTTTAGATGACAAACTGCCAAACTGGGTATTAACTAAAAGAGTACGCATCGTTGGTAACCACATGGACTTTCTGGCTGGGGTATTGGATGGGAAAATAGCACTGGCTTGTCATCCCGCCACTTGGAAAGCTTATGTCTCTTGTTTGGTTGGCTTAATGGTGAATTTTGCTCCAGCGTGGATTCAAGAAGTGAAGCTAAAGACGTTGAGAACGTTGGCAAATGGATTGAGAGGGTGGCATGAGTGCGAGCTCGCTCTCGCTCTTCTTGAAAGAGGTGGGGTTGCAGCCATAGGCTCGGCTGCCGAGTTAGTAAATGTAATTAGCTGAATTTTGAATCTAAGATACTGAATTCGGTTACTATTGTTAATAGGAGCAGGCCCTAAAAGTTGGTACTTCATTTTTTTTTTTTTTTTTTTTGGTTGGGCTAAATATGCATCTTCCTTTAGTCAGTTGCTTTGTCAAAGTGGTATTTCCGCTTGACCGGTTTTATGGTTTCGGAGTTGCTACTCATTCTTGAAGCTACGAGTCGGAGGTTGAGTCATATTAGGAAGCTTCGAAGGGGGCTAAGAATGACGGTCGGGGGATTGAGGCAACGCCGGTGGTAAATATGGGTTATCGGTATGTCTGAACGGCCATACTCCATATTATCACGACTAGCCTGCTAGAATCATAGCTGGGGATGGCAACTGTGCGGGTTTTCAGTGGGATATTCTTGTCGCCAACCCGTCTTACAATGAGAAAATCCCCAACCCCATACCCCTTTGATTTCTACTTTTGAGCATAATGAGCCTTTTTGTGATCTAGGAATTTTTTCCATTTACTTTTTTCCAGCCTTAAGATTAACTCCTTGAATGCTACTTATTTTCTTATATATACAAGAAATTAGGATTAGGTAATCTCAATACCTTTTTTATTCTAATGCTATATTTATTACAAAAAATAATAATAATAATATTAACAAAAATAACATTATCTATTGTTATTTTTTGTCATCATTATTATGTTTTACAAACTTGTAAAATTTAACTTTTAATTTTAAATAAATTAAAACTGAAAATATTATTTTAAATTACGTGAAAAATTTAAGCCAACAAGAGTCAAATTATAAATTTGACATTAGCTATATCTTGTGGTAAATTTATCACAAAGTTTAGCATATGACAAATTTAGAAAATAACACTTCATTGAGGGGTACTCTTTTCATCCAAATATTAAATTGGATTGTTTACATAAATGTCTAAATTGAAGATTATGATTTAAAAAATATCATTTTTTATATATATAAATGTCTAAATTGATACTTATAAAGACCATATTACTCTTTCATCAAGAATTGAAACTAAATAAATAAAGAATTGATTAAAAAAGGAAAGAAAAAATCTCTAAAAAAATGTAAAACTAAACAAATCTTTTATAAGAGGAAAAAAAGACCATTTTACTTGCTTTATAATAAAGAAAAAATGACCATAACTGATATTAGTTGTATGATATATGAAAAACAATAATTATAATAAATAATTGGTCATTAAACTAAAATTCACAACGAACATGTAAAAAAAATTAAATAGATATTGTAAAGAAATATGAAACATTTTAAAACCTAAAAAAATTATAATGATATGGTAATTATCATAAAAAAAAAAAAAAAAAAAAAAGACACCCTAATGATATAGTAATACCATAAAGAAAAAAAAAGTATGACATATTTATAAAAAAAAAAAAAAAAACATCATAATGACATAGTAATTATCATAAAAAAATAATTTCATCATACATTTAAAATTTGAAAACTAACTATTAAAACAATACCAATAATAAATAAATAAATTATCACAATAACAACTAAAAAAGTAGGTTTCTAAGAAATCTAATCATACTTAAGAAATATGTTTATAAAAAACCTTATTTGTACTAATAAGCTATCACTATAATAAAAAAACTAGTCATTAAGATAAAGATACAATAATGATGAACAAATAAGAAAAAAAAAATTATGAATCATAATGAAGGAAAATGATGTTAAATATAGTAAAATGGCAAAATAGGTACTACGAGTAGTTGTTTTTTTAAAAATAGACATTTACGTAATGTTATCAAAAAACGGATATATTTTAAAATAGGACTCTAAAAATAAACTTTCTGTGTAATTATTTCTATAAAATTTCATCATTAACGTAATCATTTAACATTGCATTGAAGATATTTTAATAGGTAAATTTATGTGAACATATAATAACGTGGCACGTGTCTCCTTGAGATTTTAATCTTTTTGATTATATGTAAAATTAATCTTTTTAATCATATGTAAAATTCAAAAGTTCTAATTATACCACTACAGTCTTAATTAAATACCTTATTAGGTGGCCCACTCACTAAATATTATATTTGTGGCACTGTTTAATAATGAAGAATTCTAACTATATGTAATTTTTCATTGAGGAATGTATCATTGTGCAAATTTTTCATTGAGGAATGCATCATTGTACTAAAAGGAATATCATGAAAGTTTTCTTATCATTTCTGTAAGAGAATTTCCAAATATTCTTGAATGTGATCACTAATGACATTTTTTTTTTGTTTGGCTAATGTGATTAACTGATGACATATATCAATCAGATTGGATTCAAAAGACCCCTTTGACTAGCCAGTTTCCCATTTAAATTGGGAGGGTCAAATTGATGTTCTGTTTTTTGTTAAACACTTTTTACTAAATCTATTAATTTTTGTTGTCTACTTAACTAAAGCATCAAAGTGCCTTATGCAGATGTCCCGGTGCATATTAGCTTTCCTGATAACAATGCTACAATAGGAAGAAAGAATTTTCAACGTATGTTGTGTGGTTAACCTTGCAGGATTCCACTCTATGGATGCAAGTAGTTTGTGGACATTCTTATGGGACTTAATTGTACATGTGCTGCTTGTATGCAAAATTCGCATAATGTCTGCTGGCAACTAGAATTTAGGAACAACCAGAAAAAATGCTTAATTTTGTTGCCATAGAGAAATTCGATAAGTGTATTCATCCTTCCTCCTGGGCCGTCACGTGACGGTCCAGTCAACTTCATGTGATTTTTTTTTTTTTTTTTTGGCTTTGTTTGTCTTTTCTCCACGTGCTTGTCAACTAGTATTTTGAAAAATTTAGATTTCTTTTAGTTTTATGCACAAGAAACACTTGCAGTGAGTGCTGTAAGTTCTTTAAACCATTTTTATGCGGCTCGTGCGCTCTTGTTTCTTACATTTCCATTCTAGACAAAAACAATACGACAGCAAAATTTGTGATGTCTTCTTCATTTTGGCATGAAGAAAGCCCTCCTTGCATTGTTGATTTATTTCGGCCAAACCCCATCAATGAAGTTCTTACATTTCCATATTAAAAAAAAAAAAAAAAAAAAGATCGTGGCTTGAATCGGTTTTCGATCTTGGATAACGAGTGTAATCAAACTACTGTCCCAATGGTATGAACGGATCAAATCCTAAGTATGTCACGAGAATTGAGAAAGAATAAAAATTGAGGAGTATTATTATGTACACATCTTTTATGATGTAGTGACATGAAATATCTACAACCCTTGAAAGGGCATGGTTTCAAACACAACAAATCCGCCATGTTACACTCATCATAGACTTATCCTTTGAATTTCTATCATACTTTTTTTTTTTTAGGTCTCCCCTAATCCGTCGATTGGATTTACTCCTGCTGTGGGGCTTTCCCTTTCCAAGGTTTGAGTATCTGAAATGAGCATAGCAAGCTTGCGTCGACGCTCATAAGCGCGCCTGCATTGTTGAATTCTCCGCAGTAGTTCGGGGCTGAGAATATGGTGACAAGTTGTCTTTCTGCAAAAAATTCGTAGCCATCTTCAACCACCTGCCATCCAATAAGAAACTGATTTTTAGCCTAGGTTTACCCCATATAAATAATATTTGTTAATAGAGAGAAAAAATACTACAAACTTCTACAACCTTCAAGTTGCAATTATCATTTTCAAGCAAGTGAAAAGTAAAAACTTATTTATCCCGATACCTCACTTTGGCACCATTATGGTCCAATTTGAGATTGTTGTGCTTTTAACATAAGCATTCTATTACGTGCCATTTTGTGATTGGACAACAAAACTCAAGTAGCAAAGGATGAAAAATGAGGCTTCAATTGCACCAAAATGTTGGCAATGTACAAAGAGAGCGAAAGAGAGAAAACCTGGTGAGCTCGGCATACAAGATCAAGCTCGTGTTTCTTCAAGAACTCGGCGACTTTGTCTGTCCCGAAGGTGAAGGAAACTCCCCTATCATTTTCACCCCATCCCTTGATATCCCTATCCGGATCCGCCCAAAGAAGGTCACACAAGAGTCCCTGGTCCGGCACATCAACAGGCCTTTCAATGGCTCTGACCTGATCCAAACTCTCTAGCTCCGGGGAAAGCCCTCCGTGCATGCAGAAGATCTTGTCATCGATGACTGCAGCCACGGGCAAGCAGTTGAAGCAGTCGGTGTAGATCTTCCACAGCCTGACGCTGAACCTACGCTTGCATTCGTCATAGAACCCGTAGATTCTGTTGATGGAGGCACATTCATGGTTCCCGCGCAGGAGGAAGAAGTTGTCGGGGTATTTGATCTTGTATGCTAGGAGAAGGCATATGGTCTCTATGCTCTGCTTTCCTCTGTCCACGTAGTCTCCGAGGAATAAGTAGTTGGCGTCCGGTGGGAAGCCTCCGTACTCGAATAGCCTCAAGAGGTCTGGGAATTGCCCGTGTATGTCACCTGCAAACAAACAGCCATTTTTTTATACATTTTTCTTCGGTAGAATGTGAAATTCGTGTTTTCAATGCTTTCACAGCCGATAAAGGGCGGTGTATCTAGATAACTCCAGAGAGGCAATTCATGTTAGTGTTGCATATGTGGATGTCCATGTACCCCGTTCGCTACGGTGGTACTGCATAGGCTTATCATTGCACCAAATGAACGGCATTACTCGAAAGTACATTGATCCCCTTCCATTTTGATCTCAAATTTGACAAAGTTGTCTATGATTGGTTAAAAAAACTAATGTAAATCTGTGGCTTTCTTGATCCGTTGCCTATTAACTAGATTTAAAAAAAAAAAAAAAAATTTGCAAGATCAAGGAAGAGGAACAACCAGAGGCAATATGATGATGGGGTTTGAGCTAATTATCCATCAATCAAATATTTATTATTCAAGAACGGAAAAACTAATTTCAGGAATTATAAAATATTACAAAGGATGAACAAAAGAGGAATAAAGAAAATTTGTATAAAAAGAAAAAAGGAAAGAAAAGAAAAGAAAGGTACCACAAATGTTGATGGGAGCTTCTAACTCAAGAAGCATAGGTTGGCTAAGGAAAACCTCTTTGGCTTTGATGCAAAGTTGTCGGATTTCGGACTCGATAAGCTGAATCCGTTTCCCTTTGTTCTTCCTTCCTGCCAACAATCTCTCTATGAATCCATCCAATCCTTCCATTCCACAATCCAATCCCCCCCCTCAGCTCAGAATTCTTTTTATCTCTTTCTTCTAACGTTGTATCTACAATGTTTTTCTGTCTATTTCTTGTCCCTTTTTTTTTTCTTTTTTTTTTAAATCAAAAGTGAACCTAATATATTTATGATCAAAATGACAAGAAATGGTGAAATCCCAAAAGAAGAAAAAAATAAAGAAAGATTGAGATATTATGAAAGTTTTACAAAGAATTATGTTTTGGATGTTCTGTCGTTTGTTGGGGAAAAAAGGGAATACTGACTCAATTGACTTTTGTGGATAACTAATATGAATCTAATATCAACAACTACTTAATTTTTATTTTTTTTTATTTTTTAATTAATGGTTGTTGTGATAGAAACGTTCAATATTTTGCCAACCAAATATGAGAGGAATCAGTTCAATCACCATCCATCTCTCCTCCGACTTACATGGCCTATTCCACGAAGACAGTTTCTCTTTTATTCTATTTTGTTTTTGGCACAACTTAGGGTAGGAAATATACTTTTACTCTATTAGTAGATACTGTCATTTTAGTTGTTTGATTAAATTTCTTTAACGGTATAATCCATAAATGTCCACATTAAAAATTTACAGCACGACACACAGAATTGTTTCTTACCATATTGAAAAGTTGATCCAGTACTAAAGCAGCGGTTCCTATTGTATAATTCCTACCATAAGTTTTTCTCCTCATCTCTTTTCTTCACATTTTTGGCATCCGAGACTATATTTGGCTTACGTGTCCCCTTTATATTCCCTACATATTTTAATTAACGTAATATGATATTAATAGAGAATATTAAAGGGTAACAGAAGAACTTGATCTTGGAGTTGGATACAGAGAGTATAATAATTAATATGTTAATTTCCGCTAGAGCTATAAATATGAGTTAGACTAAACGGGTCAAGTCATGTCCCGCCTCCTCAGCCTCCAGCTAATCTCATCCCGCCCTCCATGCATAGGTTTTTGGCCCACAGGCCGGCCAGCATGATGCCTTCTCAAACATTTTTTAATTATTTTTCATATAAAACATGTGGATCGTCCTTTGTCTCTACGGATAGGCTCGACATGCTTTTCCCTCTTGGTCCGTGTCGGTCGGGCAACTCTTTTTTCACCTCTATTTTCCACAATTCTCAGAAAAAAAAAATTAGTATTCTACATTTGTTTTAGTCTAACCTAATTCCCGTGATAAATAAAGGAATTTTGTGGCTGCCAATTTCGACAAAGGAATACAAAGAGATGAGAGAAGCATTTGGAGTGGATTTTACGTAATACTTCTTCCTTTAATAATAATAATAAATGCATATAACTCTTACATTTAAAATAAATCCGCTATGATTTCAAAAAAAAAAAAATAAATAAATAAATAAATCCGCTATAAAATTCAACGTGTGTATTTTGTTTATTTTTGTTTTTCCTCTTGTTTTTCTTATTACTCATGAATAAAAGGAATTAGGGCATTAATTTCAAACAAGTAACGTGTACCTTAAAATGAGATTTAAAAAGTGGCTTTCCATGTGTTATAATTTAGTCCGTCTCCTATACATTCAAAGCTCAATTGTTACAAAAAGTACTGCCACTATTGTACCTTTTTTTTTTTTAGTAGCTGTATCAAATGACCTGTTATCTCTATCATGTTATTTTAGCACACTAATTAATAAAGAAAAACTCTAAGGTTATCAACTTTAATCTCAACTTTTGAGTATCAATTTATGTAATATATGAGTTGTCGTTTTTTTTTTTTTTTTTTTTTGAACTTAGGGGAAGAGGGATTCGAACTCTGCATCTTTTGATGGAATTAGGTGTGGTATCACCGTTAAGTTATTGACAAGTGTTTAAACCATTTTCACATCAATTGATTACATCAACCTGACAACCCCTTAAATTATTTATTTCACTAATTTTTTTTTATTATATTGAGGATTTGAATTTGGGAGATTTACGTAACGATTTTAATTGGATTTGAAAATTTTTTATATGATATATATGGGATTTTCTGCCCTCAAATAAAGTGTACATGGATATTCAGTCATCAATTTAATAAGAAGCTTCTTAAGTAAAATAAGACACGTTATAACAATTTAGAAAGTACGGAAGATAAATTATCAAAAAAAATTTAAAAAAATTGAGAATAAGTTGTCAAAAGTCGATAAGGTGAGTCTACGGTAGAGTCCTTTTAGGAGTCACTACTGATAGGACTCCATCTAATTATTAAAAAATTAAAAAAATTAATAATAAATTATCAAAAATTAATAAGTTTAAGGCAGCTGAAAACCCTTAATTTTAAGTTACGAAACAATAGTGTGATTGTTGGGATGATGGTTTAAGGACCACTCCGTGAATTCATTTTGGCAATTGTAAATCAAAAGTTGATGGTACCTTTGGCACATGCCCCAATAAACTAAAGAAAATGTATTTATCAAAAAATAACCTAATAAAATTGTAGGCACGATATTTTGTCAAATTTGAACTTATTTTCCATGTGAAAGAAACCTTTAATAATTTTCTTAACTAATGTTTTCCATGGCAATCAAATTTTCAGACAAAAAAAAAAAAAAAAACTGTTGAATTCAGTGGTTGCCTATTGTTGAATAACAGTAAAAGTGTTGGTCTTATGGCAAACAATGACAAAGTTAAAACTTCAAATGGTAATGTGCCTTTTTTTTTTTTTTTTTAAATAATGCTAGGCAACAAACCAAAGGAGTCACAATTCAGGGGAGTAAAGTGCAATGTACTCTTGTTAACATATGTATATAATATGTTTATCTATAGATATATACTCTCATCCGACAGTCTAATTTATATTTTGTGCGTTATTGTAATAATTAGTTGACAATTAACGAATTTGTCCGGTATCGAAAAGGAGAGTTTTTCTATATTTCTCTATATGCGTATATATAATGTATATTTGGGTAGGAAAATAAGAAAGATAATTTAGCTTTGGGCTAAGCCTTCACGGACAAAGCATTGAAAGGAGAAATCGTGTATAATGTGGTAACCCACCATCACATGTTGATATGTTACTTTCAAATGTCAAATTCCAAGGAGCCTAAAATTAATCAAGGCTCTGTGGACCATCATTTTTTAAAGCCTTGATTTTTTTATTTTTTATTTTTTATTTTTTTTAACTCATGTTTCCACTTTCCGATGGAGTAAAGTTCATATCAGCTACAGGTGTGAAAAAGGTCCAATAAAAACTTGACATGAAGGCAGGTAAAAAGTAGCAAATATTGGTCGTCATTTTTTTTTTTTTTTTTATGATTATTCTTTCATTTGCCCCCTCAATTCTAGAGTTGTTCCCACTTTTTTTTTTTTTTTTTCCTTAATTTTAAAAACTATCAATTAATCTCATGAACTTTAAATTAGTTCTATTTAACTCCCTCTGTTAGAGTTTTTGTTACAAACATATTAAAAAAATGGGGTTAAAAAAAATTCTAATAGAATAAGTTATGCAAAACTATTTCCTTTTTCTCCTTCTGTTTTTCACATAAAATTGTAATAAAATGGATTAAGTTTGATTAATTATCTTAAAGTTTAGGGGCAATAAGTAAAAGGCTAATCTATCTTTTCTGCTCCAATAGATTAATGTTTTAGTCCATTTTCTGGACTGGAAAAGAAATCTTGCAAAAGAATCCAACAAAATCTACCATTTTCCCATGGAAAAGAAAGTTTACACAAAATAACCCCAATTTTGCCCACGTGTTCTCTCTCTCTTTAAAAAAAAAACTGTAGACTTGTGTGAACTAACAAGGAAAACAGATATCTATTATTACACGATACAAATTGCAAACATCATATGTTATAAATTCGAATCACCAAGATGATGACAAGTGACTATAGCAAAGTATGAAATTTAGCAAAGTCACTCCAATTTCACACCACAAAGCAAGTTACCGGCAAATACCATATCACCACCCCGGAAAAACACACTTGCGGATTAGGTAGGTTGTTTCGGTCATTAAACTTCAGAACTGAGATTTGTCAAGGCTGTCAAAGTATGGATGCTCTAGCGCTGCTTTGGCCGAGATTCTCTCCGCTGGATCATATTTCAGCATTTTCTGCATCGTCCAAGACAGAAGCACACAATTAGCCATAGCAGATTTTTAAGTAAAAGAGAAAAGTTAATGTCACCATAGCACAGAGGGCTAGACCCCCAATTAAAATTCAGAGATTGGGAACCACTCTGTAAAGTTAAACAAGTTACAGTCACTCAGAAGGCATGATAGATATCAAATCATAGGAAAGGTTAAATGTAAGACATCAAGTGTACAAGTAAAAAAGACAGCAAACTCTGGAATTGTTAATGTCACGAAACAGGAGGAGAAAATGAACAAATATCACATAGCAATCGATACAAATTTATGAACAAATTAATCAATTGATTGAAACCAGAAAAATCCTTGAAGACTTGAAAATCAACCTCTAGTTTGTCAAATGTTGATTCGCCAAGGTAGATCTAACCTTAACTTTTGATGTTGAGTCTACTCGGAAAATGATTTGCAGAGTAAATAACAAGGTTACCAGTACTTAATGCAATAAGAAGGCCTGATTTGAGTAAGTTTCTTAATGGTTTCCAAGTATTGCATTGTTTCATTTCAAGGAAAAGTTATATTACCAATAGAAGGTCAACTCCATCTGCTCCCAGAGAAGGAACGGCACGTGCCAAGTTCTGCGGCTCCCATTGCGGGTACACATGCCAATCCCTCAGACTACTCACTCCCGGCCACTGCTTCTCAGAGGGTGTTCCTAGAAGCCTGCACCAAAAATCAAACGCAAATATAGACACAAAACAAAAAATACCAGAAAACATGAGGATCTGCATTTTTGCTTTCAAAAGCAAATGATCAAGATAATTAGCAACAAACATCAGCAGTGGCAACACTCTTGTTTCCAGTTATTTTCCCCGTAAAGATGAAAAAGTCAAAACTTTACCATGTTTTTTTAATCCTAAAAAAAAAAAAAAAATTGTTGAATGTCGGTTTGAAAGTAAATCCCAAGATCAAAAAACCCTTAAAACACAAGGATCTGATATTCTCTTTTCTCAAAAGCATATGATCAAACAGATAATTAGCAACAAACCAAAACCTCATAGACTTTCGCAAGACTCTTGTTTCCTGCTCGTTTGCCCGTAAAGATTGAAATGTCAAAAACTTTACCATGTTTTGAGACAAAAATGCTTGAGTTTTCGGTATTTGATACACAAAAACAGAAAACATAAATCCAATTAACCTGAAAATGTGAAGCAATTGCTGGAATTCGGAATCTCCAGGAAATAGAGCCTGTCTCCGTACCATCTCGGCTTCAAACAAGGGGGGGAAAAAAAAGTCAGTTCAACACTCAAACAAAATCGAAGTGAAAAAGAAAAAAGAAAAAATTCAACAATCTGGATCGCGTACCGAAAATGCAACCAACGGACCACATATCAACACCAGTGGAGTAATGCGTGGATCCAAGCAAGACCTCGGGAGCCCTATACCAAAGAGTAACAATCTCATGAGTGTAGCTCTTGAGCGGGACGGTGAAGGCGCGGCCGAGGCCGAGATCGGCGATCTTGAGGATCCCGCGCTCCTGGTCGAGAAGCAGATTCTGCGGCTTGAGATCACGATGGAGGACGCCATGGGAGTGGCAGTGGGCGACGCCCTTGCAGAGCTGGTAGAGAAAGCTCCGGACCAAATTGGGAGACAGCGGCCTCGGATTAGGGCCTTTGCGGTGGGAATCGATGAATTTCTTGAGATCGGTATCGAGGTACTCGAAGACGAGGTAGAGGACGGGCTTGGGGGGCTTGGAGGCGTCCTTGCGGTTGTCGGCGTGCTCGACGCATAGGAGGCGGACGACGTAGAGAGACTGAGAGAGCATCTGGAGGAGAGAAACCTCCCGGAGAGCCGTCGGAGGAACGCCTTCCTCGTCCATTTCGAGACGAGTCTTCTTGAGAGCGACCAATTGGCCGGAAGATTTGTCCTTCGCCTTGTAGACCTTCCCGTACGTGCCTTCGCCGACCTTCTCTAGCTTCTCGTACTTCTCCATTGTTGATCTTTGGTTCTGAATTTGATCGGAGATTGGAAATTCTCAGTTCGTCTTCGTCTTCGTCTTCGATTGGGGGATTTACAGGAGTGGAATGAAACCCTAGAATTTTGAATTTGTGTAGCGCGGGCTGGGGTTTTTCTTTTTTCTTTTTTATTTTTCTGACCGTTGCGTGTGTGAGCGGGCTTCGGAATTTGAATTTTATAAGAGAGGAGAGAGAGAGAGAGAGAGTGAGGAGGGCAATGCAAGGTTGACATCTGTCTGTTTCCAATGGCCCAAATGCAACGGGAAGAAACCAGTAACCCCCCCCCTCTCTCTCTCTCTCTCATTTTCCATCGCCACTAGTAGATGATTCAAATCTGCTGTCTAATTTAGGTTTAAAAAAATATTTTATTTAATTTTAGTGTCTCAAATAATGTCTAACTAATAATATTATGTCACGTTATTTTAAAAAGTTTTAAAAATTTTATAACTAATTTCTTATACCTAAAAATCTAATTTCATTTTAATAATGTGTCAAATGATATATATATATATATATATTTTTTTTTGGCTAAAATGGAATTCATTAAAGGCAAACGCTAACGGCCAAAAGGCTGAAAACAATGACCACAATAGAGCAAGCATCTAAAAAGAAACAAATCTATGCAAGAAAGACAAAACAAAGGATACCAAAAGATAATCAGTTAGACGTTATTTAGGATATCAAAATTGGACAAAAGATCTCAATCCCTTATAGAAGGCTTTTTTGTTGTTGTTTTTTTTTTTTTTTTTTTTTTTTGTGCTCATGTTTGAAACATGTGTTCGAAATTTAAATTAGTAAACTGAACTAGATTGATGTTTTCAAGAGAGAAAAATGATTCATGATATAGATTTGAACTGGGGTAAAAAGGATTTTGAGCTATAGCAAATCAAACTGATTGGATTGGAAAATCCAAACCATTACTCCAAACAAAGACTTTTTGTAACATTGCTTTCTGAAAATTAGTCTCAAATTGTTATTATTTTGATAATAACTCCTTCAATTACACACATACACACACACACACACACACACACACACAAAAAAAAAGGTGAAAAAAAGTTTGCAACAGTTTGGAATGGCGGACAGCTTTTTGTCATGTGACAAGCACGTATGGGCGAGATCCAAATTTTTTCAAGGAAAGGAAGGTGCTTCTGCTTCTCTTGCTTTGAACTAGCTATGATCATTGTCAGAGCCGACTGATGTAACTACACCATAACTGTTCTCATTCGATAACGGCGAAGTTTGGTCTTGTACGAGGGTTGCTGCGTCTAGAAGGAGAGTTGTTTTTGCTTCGAAAACGTCTTCATTGTTTTGGTACTTAACGGAATTCGACAGATCATCATAAAGAATTTGTTCACACTATTGGATTTAGTCCCACTTCTATTCATTTCTGCCTAGAACTGATCGGATTAACCAACCAAAGTTAGCATCAAGAGGCCGACCTTCAACGCTAGAAGAGATTACCTCACATGACGACATAACCCTGGCTCCAAATTTGAGAAGAAGTTTAAAATTTCTTCCTCGGTCTCTTTTTTTGCTTGTTTGCTTATTCGTATTCGACATTGTTTATGAATCAAAGTAAAACACCCCCAAAAGACGATAGAGACATCAATATGCAGTTGTATAACCAAAATCATTCCATGTAAACGCGAAATTAGGAGTAAGCAACAAAAACCGGATAGCTAGTAACAAAATTATCCTGTTTCGCAAATGCTAGCAGAAAATGAAACTATAGGGGCAAAAGTGCCAAGTTTCTTTTTAACTTATTTTAATCAGGTCCAGGAAGGCATTCCATAATCCAGTCCCTTTTTTATGCATGGCCTTCAATAGATAAGAGTCAAAATTTAGATAAATATTAAAACTCAACAACTCAAATTCTTCTTGTCTTTTTAGTTTGGTGCCTTAGTTTTCAACTACTTCAATGAGAGTTGGCTCGTAGTCATCCGGTGCCACGAATCCATGCAGATTCATCACGGTCGCAGCAACGTTGGCAAGCCCACCTTGCGGAACATCATTACGGAACCTAACACCAGGTGCCAGTCCTGGGCCTCCAATTGCAATTGGCACCTAAAGAAAGAAATCAGAATGATCATTAGAACATGGAAAGAGTTCACCTAATGTTCTCAATACAGTATATTACTTCCATGCTAACTAACTAGTCATTTTCCGTGCAGATCAGGAGAGAAAATCCCTAGATTTTCGAATTCAATAATTCCATTTTACAACATCCAGATGCTTTTATTAACTTTCACTCCTCTACCTTCGAAATTATCCCCAAATTCTCCATAAAACAGAGGTGAAATGAACTTACTGGCTGAAGAGTGTGAGAAGTAAGAATCTGAATGTTGCCATTCTTGTCGAGAAGAGGTTTTCCAGACTTGTTTCTCTTCACCATATCTTCGGCATTTCCGTGATCTGCGGTAACTACATAAATTCCACCCACTTGCTCTATGGTATCAAGAATCATCTGCAATCACATAAGTGTCACCTTTAATTAATGGCAGAAAAAATTGACTAGAATTTGAAAAGCCGAGCTCAAGAGGTTTGATAAAATTTTAAACTGGATCGCAGCAATCAATAGCTTTTTTACCAAAAAGAACAAAGCTACCATATAATTCCTATCCCAACCCCAAAGTTCTGAAAAAAATGACTCCTGCTAAGGTTATGGATAGTATTTGCATCAAGGCATCAAAGTGCTTATGGGGGGAGCACTGGTGGTATCCATAGCTATGGGAGTGAGCGTATATTTCTACAAGCACCGATATCTTGTAGAACTGCAAGATTACTTCTACTTATAACTCAAGTAGAAAACCAATAAATACATCATTTTTTGGATAGATAATGTCTCAGGTAAGAAACTCGGTTTCTCTTTCCCCCTTACTGTAAATTCTATGGGAAACGGTTGATTTCCTTAACTTCAAATGAAGGTCGTCCTTAACCAAGTTTTTCAAATTTTAAAAAAATATTAGTGAGGTTATAAATATGAAGATCCTGGAGAAAGCACGTGTAAGGCAACAAACTATGTAGTCTGTTTTAGAATGGCCTTACAACCTCATGTCGAAAGATATAACAGATTCTTAAGCACGTGTAAGGCAACAAACTATTTAGTCTGTTTTAGAATGGCCTTACAACCTCATGTCGAAAGATATAACAGATTCTTATCCGAACTTATTTGCTACCGTAAATAATTACAATTTACAACCACTTTACCTTGACAGCATCATCGGCAGCCTTGCAAGCCACAACTGTAGCCTCAATGTCACCTGTATGTCCCACCATGTCGCTATTTGGTATATTGACACGAACCTAGAGAAACATGTGAAAAACAAGATCGGATGAGCACTTAATTAAAACCCAATGATATACCTCATCGCATTATAAGATATATAATACCTGATGGAATTTCCCGCTAAGTAAAGCATCCCTTGCCTTTTCAGCAATCTCCACGGCCTTCATCTTTGGTTGAACATTGAATGTGATTCCACTGTCACTTGGGATTTCCACATATTCTTCCATTGAAGGGTCAAAATATCCAGAACGGTTTCCATTCCAGAAGAATGTGACATGACCAAATTTAACAGTCTCACTGTTGAGAGCAGAAAATTATTATAAAGATGTAAGTCGCACAAATAGGAAGCCCTTGAATTCTAGACAACCAAGTTCAACGGAACAAAAATCAACTTCAGAATCCAACTCCTCGTTAGGTTGGTAACGTGTGTGTATGCATCAATTCCAAACAAAATCTATAGCTAGTTCCTAAAAGACATAAATCACAAAATTCACCCCTATCATGCACGTGAAGTGGAAGAAATTGTAAACTTGGTAAATTCTAACCTGCACGCGAAAGTGTGGACACCATTGTGCACAAGATATTCACCAGAGGTCCTTTCTATCTCTGGAGGAGAAACAAGGTAGTGGCTTGGAAGCTTCAGCTCACCATCATACTGGAGCATCCCAGCGTAGCGGATTTTAGGGAATCTAACTCGGTCAAACTTATCAAAATCTTCATATTCAAGTGCCTTAGCAATCATAACCATCCGATCAGCTCGAAAGTTGAATGTTACAACAGCATCACCATCCTCTATCGGTCCAACAGCCTTGCCATCCTCATCAACAATAACAAAAGGAGGGAGGTATTGGTCACTGGCTTTGGGCGCCTCCCTAAGTTTCTTGACAGCTTCAATGGCATTTCTAAATTTGTAAGGGGCCTCACCAAGAACTTGGGCATCCCATCCCCTCTTCACAACATCCCAGTCATTCTGCAAGACATTAGATCAAATAATCAAGTACTGCATAAAGGAATACCAATATCAGTGTAGACACATAAGACCAGCAATTTGCAAACACAAGAAAACTTGTACATTTATCACGTCATTAAATGGAGGCTGCCATATCCCGTCCCGAACTGCAAGAGTGGGACAGTTATGCTCTATTAGCCAAGCATAAATTGGAAGCCAATAATTACTTGAACCAGCAGCTCACTTCAAGAGACTGCTAACTACTACTTTTCAGGTGACAATGTGCTCTCTTTTCATAAACGGTTCTCCATTTAATTTGCGGACATGAGAACTACAAGTACAAAGTAGTGTGATTCTCAATAAAGGCTCACTAAATAAATAAGAATGACCTATATCACCAAAAACAAATCAATAATGTTATCTATTTTGAAATTCAGTATAATGTTTGTAAAATAAGCTGGGAGTATATAGCAATGTTTAAATGAATTACGAAAGCAGAATCCACAGGAGAAGCAATAGATCTCAAGCACTACTGCATCAACAAAGATGACAAATGCAATGCCATTACATACCTCATAACGATCCATTGTGACATTCATGCGACCACCACCAGATGCAATCTGTGCATCAATACCCTTTTCACGTAATTTTGCAAGATCGTTTTCAAGTGTTTCCACAAATCCCACACTTGAACCATCCAAAACATCACGACCATCAGTAAGTATGTGGACACGGATTCTTTTAGCACCACGCTCACTAGCTCCTTTAAGCAACAACTGTCTCAAAAGAAAAATGAAAATAAATACAAAGGTGATGGAAAAATAATCTTGATAGGAAATATACCCATATAAAATGAAAGTAATTCACCAACCAACCTACCTGCAACTGGTCAAGCCTCGAATGAACTCCACCATCACTCAACAATCCAATGAGATGCAATGTGCCATTCTCAAAAGAATCCTTGATATAATTAAAACCCTCTCCCTCGTAAATTTTTCCAGAGGCAAGAGCAAGGTCAACGAGCTTCGCTCTAAGTTAAGAAAAATAAATTGTAAAATCAGTTTTGCAGTTGTATGCCACAAAAAACCCATCTTAGTTATCGAGAAACAAATGCAGTCATACGTAACTGGAAAAAGTTAAAAATAAACAGGCAAAAACTTGATTAAATTGAAAATATAGGCTAGTTTTACAACAAATCTGCCGATAGTCATCCATGTGCTGCGGAACGTCTTTCACAATATTAATCATGTTTTTATTACCATTATCATGGAAAATATACAGCAGCAATGGAAGCATAATGAAACTCACCCCTGTGCGAAAATGCGTCCAGCACCGAGTGCATTGTGACCAACTTCACTGTTTCCCATGTCATCTTCCGTTGGAAGCCCCACAGCAGTACCATGAGCTCTGACTAGCCTCCATTTTTCAGGAGCGCCCTATCAAAATTGATACCAATAGATAACAAACTTTTACCACGTTTCTTTCATTTCAATACAAGCTATAATATATCATCAAGCACAAACTAGCTCCCACCATAAATTCTCAGCACTTCAAATTTTTTTTTTTCCCCGTTTCCAGACTACCACAAACATGCCCAACAGAGCTCAGAGACATTAATGTAAGAAGCCACCAAACATTAGGACCGTAATTCCACAAATGCCCAGTTCATTAAAGTAGAATTTAATGGGCATAAAGCATTGAACTTTTTTTTTTTTTTCAATACCATATTTTATCATTCTCTTACAAGCTTTCTACCATAGGGTATCCTTACGATAAGGAAGATTATATTTTGTCAAATTCACATCAGAAGAAAACATATGTGTGTGTGTGTGTCTTTTGGGTTTTGCTATGGTCCTCTCAAAAGAATCCTACTCCCACCGCAATATATAAAAATGAAAAATGTAACATGACACTTATTTAATATGACACGAGCTTTAAAAATGCGTAACACGTATTAATTGTCATGTTGCGCTTTTCACTTCTATACGTTAGAGTGGGATGAGGATCATAGCAATGACAATACATATATATATGCATGAATTGGGTTTTGTTATATATATGTATTGGGTTTTGAATTGGGAGGACCATACTTCCATCGTAACATATAGAAGTGAAAAGTCTAATGACAGTTTTTTGATGTAACACGAACTTTAAAATGCATAGCACCTATTAATTGTCATGTTATGCTTTTCACTTCTATATACTATGGTGTGAGGACCATACTATAGCAATGACTTATACATATGTACCTATATATCTGTATATATAGATATATACAAAAATAGCAGTATATAATAAAGATGGTATTTTTCATAGCCTCGAATCCTCATTTTTATCAAACGAAAAAGGGGTAGAGAACAATCAAGTCATTAAGTAAACACAAACATAAACACAGGATGAACAAGAACAACAGATGCAACAAAGAAGACCCATAAACAGATCCGAATCAATAGATCTCAGTCAGAATCGGGTTCAACCAAACAACGAACCAAAACAGACGCGATAGAAAGCAAAAAGAGTTACCGTCTTGAGAGAATCCATGGCGGGAGTCTGGGCGACATGGATGCAGTTGTACTGATCGGGATTGGCCTCACCCCAACCGTCCAAAACCACCACCGCCACCGTCTTCCCCTTCGGCAGCTTCGGGTGATCCGCCAACTTCCACGAAAAATCCGAGCTCCCCACTGAAAAAAAAAATCCCAAAAATCCCAGAAAAATCAAAACCTTAACAAATCAACCAGAAGACAAACGTTAAATTAATCGAAAAACAACAAAAACAAAAATCTGCGGAAAGCACGTACTGAGAAATGAGAACAAAGAGACAAATCCGGATTCAAACTTTGGAACCAAATCGAAGAACGAAAAAAGTGAAAAACAAGACCAGAGAAGTCGAGAGAGGGTTTGGGCGACCAACTACCCGCGGAGTTGTATATATATGTGTATATATAGGAGAAGAAACCGAACCTGGTGTTTTCTTCTCCCACAGATTGGTGATCAGACGCCGTTTATTTGCGCCGTTAGGGTAACACTTGGCGTGCGCAGAAAGCGCTGTTGCGGGTCCCACTTGGGGATCCGGTGTTGGCGCTATGAATCCCAGTAACGTCCGCTTTATATTATTGGAGAACGAGAACCATCTAGACGGTTGGGCGTCGCTGACGTTGCAAACTTGACAGCCCATGGGTCATGAGTCATCTCATAGGCGTGCCATTGCACGTGAATTTCTTTCCTTTTTTATTAAAAAATATTTTAAAAATAAACAGGTTTTTATTGTTTTCAAGAGAAATATATATATATTAATTTTGCTATTGTTTAATTCGAATAATGGTCATTGCACGAGCATATTCGAGAATCTTTCCCTAACCTTCTACTTTTTTTTTTTTCTTTTTTTTCTCTCTCAACCTAACCTTCTACTCACTTACCCGTCACCATTCTCCGTGGACTAGAAAGGGAGAGGGATTTCCATAAGAAGAATATGACAATAAAATGGATAAAACTACGATAAAATTCTTTTTATATACTTTATTGATAAAATTTATTTTTAAACTATTCAGATATAATCAAATAATTAAGATGTTGTTTGTGCACGGTAATAATCATATATTTTACTTTACTGTAGTATTTGATTAATAATTAAAAAAAATCTACCTTCACCAGTGGAGGAGAGGTTTTCGTCATCGAGGTCGGGAAGGAAAGAGGGACTGGGCTAGTCGACGTCGGGGGGGGGGGGGGGGGGGGGGGGGGGGGGGGGGGGGGGGGGGGGGGCATATGGATCCGAGCCCCAGGGTGGGACTGTCGGCGTCGGGTTGGGGGCGCCAGGGCTCAAGCGCGAGGGGGGTTCTAGTCAGCGTCAAGGGTGTGTGTTGGGGCGGGGGGGGGGGGCTTGCGTACGCAGGGCAGGGGTAGTGGTTTGGTCGGCGTTGGAGGTGGGGGGGCTGTCAGTGTCGAGGGCGATGCCTGAGCTTATTGACGTCGTAGGGAGGCATTATCTGGTCAAGGGGGAGCGGGGGTCCGTCACCGGTGTCGGCGAGGAAGTCGTCGGGTCGGGGGGAAAGGAAGAGGTTGGTCTTTTTTAAAACTTATTTAAAAAAACTTTATTTATTAATCTATACTAATATGAGATAAGGTGTATGATAATTATAATACACAAGTAACATCTCCTTCGTTCGATTACATTTTAACGGTTTTAAAAATGAGCTCTATTGATATGGTATACAAAAGGGGTTTTACCACAGTTTTACTCAAATAAAATAAAATAAAAGGTAAATTACTCGTTTCTTTTTTTTTTTAAATAATACTCATTTAGTTTTTTAAAGTTTTAAGTTTGTGAAATTTTTTTTTACATTATTGAATTATTGTTACAATAGCTCATTTTGGTAGATTTTTAATAGAATCCGTCAGTAATTTTAGTCAAAAAAGGGATGTTCACTAACGGATTCCATTCGATAATTAATGAAAAGTATTACTGTAGTGACGTTCTTAATAATTTAATAATAAAAAAAAACATGGACTAAGATTAAACAAAGTAAAAGTTTAGAGACCAATCTAATAATTTTCCCAAATAAAAAATAAAAGAAAGAGAGAAAATTTTACACCACATGTCCTTCAATGTTTTGCATTTGTGATATTTGAATGGGGAAAATGCTACGCGATCTTATTTGTATTCAGACCCTAGTTTTATTGAGTAGACACTTTTTACAATTAACCTATAAAATTTAATCTATAAATAAATAAATAAAGTACTTTAATCTATAAAATTTTAACACATCATAATTGGGTTATAATTCCCTCTAGGCAAAAAGAATTCTTGAATTTTTATTTTAAAAATCTTAACCTATGGTTCTTGTAGATGCTAGATTTTCAAGATGTAGAGAGGTTCGCCAAACTGGGCTACGTCCTCTGTGAGTATTCTGTATTCACTGTATATGGGTATTCTCAGGTACAAGAATGTTTCTCAGAATGTTTCTCAGAATGTTTTTGGCAGAGTAACAGTATGAATTCAGAGAGTTTAGAATCCCTTTCTGAAGGGGGGTCCTCCTCTTTTTATAGAGGGAGAACCAATAACTGATGTTGAGCGGTTTTCCATCGTTGTCCACTGGGGACACGTGTCATGATATGAACTCAGCAGTTATTGTAATGTTCCACAGATTATGGCTTAGCGGTTATTGTCAGTTATGAACTGATCAGTTATCATGATGGCATGACACATCATCGTCGACGCTGGGTTCGACTGTTATAGAGAGTATAACCATATAAGCCTTGTTGAATATGAACGACGAACGATGAATAGAAAATAAGACTTTGTCCTTATGATCTATCGTTCGCAGTCAATAAAGTCAATAAGTGAAGAATCAGTGTTGATCCGTTAGCTCAATGTTCGATGCTTAATTTGGAACGAATCGCGTCATTGGGTCCGGCCCAATCGTACGAGCGATGGTCGTTCGTTATTGACTTCACAGTGAGTTGGGTCCGGACCAAATGTGGAGGCGTTAGAATAGGAAGTTCATCGTTCGTTAGATAAACTGTTAAAGCTAACGTCATTATTGGGAAGACGAAGTCTAACTCCAACAGATAGCCCCCCACTCTATCGAGCGATGGATCCTTGATAGAGTGTTTAATACATGGCGATGGTCGCATCAGTCTTGGTTAAATCAGATCAGGGAAATCTGACTAGACTGACGAATCGATCGATGGGAGTCTCGAGCCCAGTGAAAAATACTGAATGAATACACGTGGCGCATGTCGAGTGGTTACCCTGACACGGTATCATTATGATATTTTGAAATTCATACCGTTGCGACGTAATAGACTCAAGCTGTCGTATCTGAGATTTTCGGGATACGTGCCATTGCGTGGTACGAACTTTTGAAGTGGGAATTCGAAAAGTTGCGAGGCATACGCCGTTTGATCGTGCTTCTCCTAAACGGTCGGGACCGTTGGATGTGCAGTGAAGCTATATAACCCTTCATATGCCCAGTTTCCCCTTTATTTCTACAAGGAGCCTTCAGAAGATCAGAGTCTCAAGTTTTCTCAAGTCCTTCGAATCCTCAGGCAAGATTTTTCTTCTTCTCCATCTCGAGTAATTTTTGATTTGATAGAACTGCTTCTATTCTATTTTCGAGTCTTTCTAGTAAGTTTTCTGCATTTCTTTTGGGCGAGTAGTTTGGTTGAGGGTTTTTTCTGGGTTTTTGGCCCTGTGTTCTTCGAGTTCATCCAAAACGTCAATAGGGTTTTGACAAAATAGAAGCTTTAGATCTTCAAAACTTCTGTCGTTCGCCCAAAAATTAGTTTTTCCCTGACATGGATAAACAAAAGGAGGTTATCGATGATGTGGACATCGAATGGACGAGCACCGACTCGAGTGATAACAGTTCAGACGATGAGGAGTTGATGTCAACCATTCGTCGTTCGAGGCTCGAACACGAATTTCAGCAGAGCCAGATGGGTGCTGGAACGAGCAACGAGGCTTCCGAGAGAAGTCGACCGGCGACAACATCGGGGGAAGAATTTGTATCGATTCCCCCTATTGCTCGATTGTCGGAGCCACCTCGTCGGCTGACCACCGAAACATACTTACGAACGTCGAACCCTCGATCAGTTTTAACAGAGAATGACTTGTCAGACATCAGGGGTCGATATGGTTTCCCGAACGAGGTCCAAATTCGTTTACCATTCAAGGGTGAGCGAGCAGACACAGTTTCCGAAGGATGGATATGTATGTATACCATCTACTTCGAATGCGGACTTCGACTTCCACTTCCTCCTCTTCTTATTCGAGCTATGAATCATTATAACCTCGCCATCCCACAGTTGATGCCGAATGGGATGAGGGTTTTCTTGGGATTGATCGTGCTATCGGAAGAAGCGAACATCGATCTATCAGTGGACGATGTGCTCGCGATATACTATCCTCAAGAAAATGTGAAAGATCATGGACGGTACTCGATGTACCCTCGGAGGAAGAAGCAAGTAGTTGGCGAGATGAAGAACGCCGACAGATATTGGCAGGACCGTTACTTCTTCATGCACGTAAATAAAAAGTCGATGGGTGTCCTGGCCGATGCTTTTAACCCTTTTTGGGGAACTCTTCGTAAGTATCGAACGGAGAGAGTCGAACGAAGAATTATATTTAATAACTTCAATGATTTCTGATGTAATTTATTTGTGTTCTGCAGGCAAGGAATTGAAGAAACCTCCTCCCAAAGCTCTCTTGTTCGAAGAGAAACTCGAGCGTCTACTTGCTCTGCCGAATAGAGAGTGGAACGATATTCAAGTCCCAAGTAGATTAAGAGCATCGAGCCTGTGGAAGGACTTCGTCGAACTCCCAACAGGTATTCCTAAACGAGTTCCTTCCTGGGTAGATTGACCTTTTGTAATTAGGGGAGCGCTAAGGAGACTTTTTGGCACTCCGTTGTTCGTCGATCCCCTTACTGACGAGGAGGCTTTGATCGCAGAATTTGCCTTCGACTCGTTAGTCATGGAGGTCCCCACTCCGAAGGATATAATGGCCAAACGCAGGGCCAAGAAAGAAGCCGAACGAGCAGCTGCTGCTGCTGCTGTTGCTGCGAGCGCAGGCCAGGTTAACGAACCTGAGCCTTTTCCTGTTCTTGAGTCCTCTCCCGAACCTCCATCAAAGCCGAGTTCGCCACCCGCTAAGAAGAGGAAGGTGGTTGAGAAGCCCAAGAGGAAAGTTCCTGCGAAGAGGAGCAAGAAGTCGAAGGTCGCGATCCCCGAGACGGACGTCGAGGGTCCAAGAATTGAGGTGGACTTGCCTTCAAGCGTGACTATTTTGCACGATCGGAGGACGAGCGTTGACATTGCTCGACAGCTATACTCCAATGCAGATGCGGAATTTATGAAGCAAGGCCCACCTCAGAGTCATTTGGATGACATAATGTGGGAGACCATGAAGGTATGATGAACATAGACTTTGAATTGTAATCTATATTTCTCTCGCACTCCCAATTCTGAAGATTGTATTTTTACATTGCAGATCAATGTTCGGACGATGGGGCTTTTTTATCGTATGTCCGATAGAGTCGCCGAACAGAGGGATCAACTGAAAGATCTCATAGCGAAGGATGTTGCTCGGGGAGAAAAGTTGCTGGACATCGAACGTAAGTTCGGAGATGTCAAGGCCGGCGCTGATGGACTGATGGCTGAACTTCAAAAGTCCATGGATGTGGCGAGAGAGGGCACTTCTGCGATGGAGACTTTGGTCAAGAGATTTGATGAAGGTCAGGCCAGAATCAAATCTCTCGAAGATGATAACGCAGCGCTCGCCGCTCAAATTATGGACGCGTTCGAAAAGGCCACTTTAAAGGCTCGATATGACATCCTGAAGGACTACAAAGCAGGACTCCTCGATGAAGCTCAAATCGATGATGAAATCGAGATGTTCGAGGAAGATTATCCTGATAAAGCCAGGAGTTTATCAGCTATCCCTGCATCAGTGCCGGTGGAGACTGAGAATGCGAACATCGAGCCCCCGGTTCCAGCAAATCCTTCTGAAGATCGCGACGCTCGAGAATAGATTTTTTTTTTGTCAAATTTTTGTAAACTTTTTATATTATTTCTGAATTGTAAAGACAATTCTATTTTCATTTTATTGAAAATTTTATATTTCTGCTCACATTTTTTGTATGATATTGATGTGAATGTTCTCGACAACTTTGAATGTTCGAACGTCGAGAGTAGAGTGTTTAACGAATGTCGAGCGTAATTCGTACTGGACGAATATCGAACATAATATGGAGCGTTATTCGTAATAAACGAATGTCGATCGTAATTCGTACCGGACGAATATCGAACATAATGTGATGATTGTAATGAATGTCGAGCGTTCAAAGACGCGTTTTTGATTAGGAAAAGTAGCTGAACTCATTCAAACGTGATGAGCTGCCTACGTACCCAAAGTTTAGGGATCAAGCCATTCGTAGTTCGATAGAACAATGAAATTGTTTAATGATTTTGACTGGACTCGTATGAACGCATACGAGTTGCCTACGTACCCAGTGTTTAGGGATCAAGCCAAACGTAGTTCAAAAAACGAAGTGATGAGGCGTAGACCTACGGGTTCGATATCGCATCGAACGTTCGACGTAATGGATCTACCTTTACAAAAATCTGTTCTAAGAAAAATTACAAGTTTTGACAAACCGTAAAAAATAGAAAAACAAATTACACATAGTATTTTCGCAAAATGATGCGAGTTCCAACTGCGAAGAACCTCCACTCCATCGCTCGTTTCCAAACGGTAGACGCCTGGTCGAATAACCTTCAGAATCCTGTAAGGACCTTCCCAGTTTGCTCCCAACTTTCCTGCGTTTGGCTCGGCAGTGTTCTGGAATACTTTTCGAAGCACAAGATCTCCTTCGTTGAAAGTTCTCGGTCGAACTTTGGAGTTGTAGTATTTTGCCACTGATTGCTGGTAGTTTGCCATTCGAATCAGGGCTTGATTTCGTCGTTCGTCAAGAGTATCCAGACTGTCGTTGAGCATTTCTTGATTCTGACTCTCGTTTTCAAAAGCCAATTGACGCCGAAGTGTAGGGACACCGATTTCTGCTGGGATAACAGCTTCAGCACCAAAGGTTAGTGAAAATGGAGATTCTCCGTTCGCTCTTCTCGGGGTTGTCCTGTACGCCCAGAGTACGCCATGAAGTTTGTCTGCCCATCGTCCCTTTCGAGCTTCAAGTTTCTTTTTTAAATTCTGAACGATCGTTTTGTTTGTTGCTTCTGCTTGTCCATTCCCTTGGGGATACCTTGGGGTAGAAAAGCTAAGCTCGATGTTCCATTCGTTGCAGAATTTTCTGAAGTTGCCCGAAATGAACTGTGATCCATTATCCGTGACGATCTCCTGAGGTACACCAAATCTGCAAATAATGTTCTTCCAAATGAAGCTTTCGACGTCCGAATCTTTAATGTCCGCAAATGCTTCTGCCTCAACCCACTTTGTGAAATAATCAGTGAGAACAAGCAGATATTTACGTTGACCGCTCGCTCTGGGTAGTGGACCCACTATATCCATTGAATACTTCATGAATGGATATGGTGATGCGATGCTCGACAGTCGTTCCGAAGGCTGATGAAAAATGGGGGAGTGTCTCTGGCACTTGTCGCACCGTTTGACAAAGTCTTCGCTGTCTTGAAGCATAGTGGGCCAGTAATAGCCTTGCCGCTTGACTTTGTTGCATAGTAATCGTCCCCCTGAGTGGTTCCCGCATTCGCCTTCATGAACTTCCTTCAGAACGTAGGTCGCTTCATTTTTATCGAGACATCGAACATAGGGACCGTTGAACGAGCGTCGAAAAAGGACATCGTTGATCAGTGAAAACCTTGCAGCTTTGGTCTTGACTTTCCGAGCTTCCTGTTTGTCGTCTGGTAAAACTCCTTCCTTCAGATAAGCGACAATGAGTGTTCGCCAATCTGTTATGACTTCTCCTGTGATGATCGTGGATTCGACCTGGATGCTGGGCTCTTCAATAAACCCGATTAGGATGCTTCGACGCAAGTGTGGCTCTGAAGTTGAACCAAATGAAGCCAAGGCGTCTGCTTGTGTGTTAAGATCCCTCGACACTTGTTCTATCGAGTATCCTTCAAAATGTTGAACAAGCGAACGAACAACGTTCAAGTAAGCTTCCATCCTTGTATCCTTGGCTGTATACTCCCCGAGCACTTGGTTTACCACGAGTTGTGAGTCACTGTAGATCTTAAGGCGTCGAGCCCCCAGTGCCTTTGCTAAGTGTAGCCCAGCAATTAAGGCTTCGTACTCTGCTTCATTGTTTGAAGCATTGAACCCCAGGCGAAATGACTGCTCGATGATCTCACTATCAGGAGTCTTGCAAAATACACCCACTCTAGATCCTTTGACGTTCGATGCTCCGTCCACCATGAGCGTCCAGTAGCATCCTTCTTCAGTGTTCGTTATGGAAGGATCTGGTGTGAGTTCAGCTACAAAGTCAGCAAGTACTTGTGATTTCAAGCTGGTCCTCACCCGATACTCGATATCAAATTCACTCAATTCAACCGCCCACTTTGTCAAACGTCCAGACAAATTTGGACTATGAAGTATGGCACGAAGAGGATAAGTAGACAATACAACTATCGAGTGTGATTGGAAGTATGTCCTTAGCTTTCTTGGAAGTAGAGCCAAAGCTAACTTCTCAACCACCGGGTATCTCGTCTCTGCATCGAGAAGTGACTTGCTAACGTAATAGACGGGTTACTCGCCGTTCGAATCTCGTACAAGAACAGCACTCACCGCGTCTTCTGTTACTGACAAGTAAAGAAAAAGACTTTCTCCGGTTACTGGTTTGGATAAAATTGGAGGGGATGACAAGTATTTTTTGAGCTCGTTAAAAGCCTGCTGACATTGCTCGTTCCACTTAAATTTCTTGTTCCCCTTGAGCAACTTGAAGAAGGGCTGGCATTTATCGGTTGATCGAGAGATGAATCTGTTCAAAGCTGCAATTCTTCCAGTCAACTTCTGGATCTCTCGCTTGTTTTTCGGTGAAGGCATGTTGATAATTGCTCGTATCTGGTCAGGGTTCGCTTCAATACCACGCTGCGTCACGATATAACCCAAGAACTTCCCAGATGACACACCAAACGAGCATTTGGAAGGATTCAAACGCATGTTGTGTTGTCTAATGACCGAGAAGCACTCCGCGAGGTGACCAATGTGGAAGGATTGTTGTCTAAGGACCAAGAACTTCCCAGATGACACACCAAACGAGCATTTGGAAGGATTCAAACGCATGTTGTGTTGTCTAAGGACCGAGAAGCACTCCGCGAGGTGACCAATGTGGTCCGTAGCTTTCAGGGATTTGACCAGCATATCATCTATGTAAACCTCCATCGTTCGACCGATTTGATCAGAGAACATTGCGTTGACGAGTCTTTGGTAAGTCGCACCTGCATTCTTCAACCCGAAAGGCATTACCTTGTAGCAATATATTCCCCTCTCCGTGATGAAAGCAGTCTTCTCTTGGTCGTCGGGATGCATGAGGATCTGGTTGTATCCTGAAAATGCGTCCAAGAAAGAGAGCAATTCATGTCCGGCGGTTGCATCAACCAATCGATCGATGTGTGGAAGGGGGAAACTATCTTTTGGGCAAGCCTTGTTCAAATCGGTTAAGTCAATGCAGACTCTCCACTTTCCGTTCTTTTTCTTCACAATCACAACGTTCGCCAACCAGTCTGGGTACTGAACTTCTTTGATGAATCCAGCCTCAATCAACTTTCGCAGCTCATCGTTCACGATCTTGTTGCGTTCGATCCCTAGCTTCCTTCGTTTCTGCTTCACTGGTTTATGGCTAGGATCGACATGGAGTCGATGAGTTGTTACCTCCGGGTCGATACCTGGCATGTCATTGTGTGACCATGCAAAGCAGTCTTGATTGTCACGAAAGAAACTTAACAAGTGTTCACGAATCACGGGATCGAGCATCGAACCAATCTGGATGGATTGATCTGGGTAAGCTGGATCGAGCTGGACTTCATCTAGTTGCTCTACGTCTGGTTGTGTTTGATCGTTCGATTCTGCCTTCTTCTCTAGTTGCTATAAACGATCTGTCTGTTTCATCTTGAGAGAATGGAGATAGCAAGTCCGCGCGACTTCTTGGTTTCCCTTGATCTCCTTGACCCCTCTCTTCGTCGGGAACCTGATTCTCTGGTGGTAAGTGGAAGGAACTGCCTTCATTGCATGTATCCACGGCCTACCGAGGATGATGTTGTAGGCGGATGGACAGTCCAAGACCAAGAAAGTGGTCATCTTGTTCTCTACTCCTGCAAACACAGGCAGCTTAATTTTTCCAACGGCTGCGGTTGACTCCCCATTGAAACCTGTCAAAATGGTAGCCGATCGTTCGATGTCCGACTCAGATAACTCCATTTCTCTGAGTGTTGAAAGGAAAAGAACGTCCGCAGAACTCCCATTATCAACCAGAATTCGGCCAACTTCACAGTTCGATACGTTCAATGTCAAAACGAGCGCATCGTCATGAGGTCGGCTCAGGTTTGTGGCCTCGCTGCTATGAAATGTGATCGAGTGCTCGACGGGTCATCGGGAAGAATCGTGGCGATCGACTGCATGGCTCTCCTTCGATGAGACTTAACTGCAGTTACTGTCTCCCCGTTATAAATCGAGCCTCCAAGAATGACTCCGATTGTCTTCCGTACTGGCGGAGGAGAGGGTGTGTCTTCTATCTGCTGTACCACCCTTCGCTCTTTGTGCTCAATTCCGAGTCCGTAGGTTTCTCTGCCTTTGTCCGTTAGGAATTCTCGAAGGTGGCCTTTCTTAAGTAGTTCGGCAACCTCTGCTCGTAACGCTTTGCAGTCAATGGTATGGTGGCCATGGTCTCGGTGGAACTCACAGTACTTTGTAGTATCATTGACCGGGTTCTCTGGCAGCTTCTTTGGCCAAGTAACAAAGTCCTGTCGCTTCAGGTGAGCGATGAGTTCGGAGGGACTTATTCCCAATGCATATTTCGGTGGTGAAAGGGGACGCTTCTGGTCTCGCCTCGTCGTTCGTTCAACTCTATGCTCCGTTCGACGCTGTGGGCGCGGGCGTTCGCGTCTGAATGATTTTGCACGCTCTTCACGAGTTTTCGAAAGTTCATCTCTCGTGCGAGCAAGGTCGCGTTCTACCCTCTCGTTTTCCTCTTCGAGCTCGATGAAGCCCTTCGCTCGATGTAGGGCATCTTGGATCGTCGGGGGATATCGGGCACAGATCTCATTTTTAAACAAAGACCTATGCCTTAGTCCCTTCTTCAACGCTTCCCTCGCTGTGCCGTCATCCAACCCTGAAATCTCCGAAATCGCTTTGCTAAAACGCTTGATGTAAGCGTGTAGCGATTCTTGTGGTCCCTGGATCACACCCCATAGATCCTTTGTCGTCTTTCCGGACTGGATGTGAACGGAGTAGCTTCGCATGAATTCGAGGGAAAGTTCGTCGAACGAATCAATGGATTCTGTCGGGAGATTACAGAACCATCTCAATGCCGCACCCTTCAAGCTCTGAGCGAAGAGCTTGCACATCATGTCATCAAGCATGTCGGTTGGGATGTTTGTCGATTGAACGACGTGCTTGCATTGAAGGAGGTGGTCATGTGGGTCTGACATTCCGTCAAATCGAGGAAAAGAAATGTTGCTGAACTTGGGGGTGATTGTGTTGGTGATCCGCTTTGTCAAAGGCGTCTCGCGGACACCACGGGCAAGATCATCGATCCCTGGTGTGGAGGTTGTTGCCTTATGAATCTGCGAAGTGAAGCGTTGTTGCATCTGGGCTTCCAATGTCCTCATCTCCTCGGACATTATACTTCGCATCATCTCCTCAACGTTCGTTCCTGGTTGGAAGAGATCCTCTGATGATTGTGATAATTCGGGCGTCGAACGCCGAATTGGTGTGGTCTGTCTTCTTGAACTGGGTCCTGGTGCCGTCTGTCTCGGCTGCGCTTGTCGCTCGTCTACTATCGGGGTATCCTCAGATGCGAACAATGGCTGCATCGGATTAATAGGGCTGTAAGTAGCCCTCGAACGTTGCTGTTGATAGGGCGTAGCGTGTTGCCAGCCCCCAGCGCTTGCACCCTGAGGATTGTAAGACGTGGCTGGTCGCCATGTCACATCGTTCGCGCCTCGTGTTCGTATGAGGCGGCTGGTCGCCAGCCCCCAGCGCTCGCACCTGAGGAATACCCAACATATGGGTTGTAGTAGTACGAGTAAGCGGCTAGGGAGTTGAGCGCCATCAACTGGCTTTTGAGAATCTGGTTCTCCGCAGTGATGTTCTCATATGACTCTGCTGGTCATTGTGTTTTTCTTGGTTAATTCTTCCACCAATCGCGTCAGATTGGTGATTTGAGAGATCGCTTCAGAGGTTGAAGCTTCCTGGTGGTCGATTGGGCTTCCCTGGGGAAGTTCATCCTGGCGTTCATGTTCTGCTTCCATGGTTGCTGCACGAGTTTCCGATGTAAGATGGCCAAGGGCCCCACGGTGGGCGCCAAACTGTAGATGCTAGATTTTCAAGATGTAGAGAGGTTCGCCAAACTGGGCTACGTCCTCTGTGAGTATTCTGTATTCACTGTATATGGGTATTCTCAGGTACAAGAATGTTTCTCAGAATGTTTCTCAGAATGTTTTTGGCAGAGTAACAGTATGAATTCAGAGAGTTTAGGATCCCTTTCTGAAGGGGGGTCCTCCTCTTTTTATAGAGGGAGAACCAATAACTGATGTTGAGCGGTTTTCCATCGTTGTCCACTGGGGACACGTGTCATGATATGAACTCAGCAGTTATTGTAATGTTCCACAGATTATGGCTTAGCGGTTATTGCCAGTTATGAACTGATCAGTTATCATGATGGCATGACACATCATCGTCGACGCTGGGTTTGACTGTTATAGAGAGTATAACCATATAAGCCTTGTTGAATATGAACGACGAACGATGAATAGAAAATAAGACTTTGTCCTTATGATCTATCGTTCGCAGTCAATAAAGTCAATAAGTGAAGAATCAGTGTTGATCCGTTAGCTCAATGTTCGATGCTTAATTTGGAACGAATCGCGTCATTGGGTCCGGCCCAATCGTACGAGCGATGGTCGTTCGTTATTGACTTCACAGTGAGTTGGGTCCGGACCAAATGTGGAGGCGTTAGAATAGGAAGTTCATCGTTCGTTAGATAAACTGTTAAAGCTAACATCATTATTGGGAAGACGAAGTCTAACTCCAACAGTTCTCATTTTATTTATTTATTTTTGTTTACTCGTACAACACTCTATTTTTAAAAGAGTAATTGACCCATATAATAAAATGTGACTGTTTGATCTCTGTTTTATTTATTTTTAATCGATTTGACTTTAAATTCTTAAAATGTTGATAATTATAGTTATTTTCGTCCAATTCCGTTAATTTTTTATTCTAAAGGTATTTTAATAATTAATTTAAAAATAAACTGATAAAAAATCATACTCCCCCCCCCCCCCCCCTCCAATAGCAAATTTTTAGCAAACCCAAATCAAGATTTTTTTGGGGAGAAGGGGGGGGGGGGGATCGGAACCGGAAGAGGGGCGGCTTCGTGGGCTCCCGGGGGGGGGGGGGGGGCGATGGCAGCAGAACCCATATTTGGGTTCCGGGAAGGGGCGCGGGGGTGGCGTAGATCTAGGTTCGGGGGGGGGGGGGGGGCGCGGTGACTGAGTGGGCGAGTAGGGGGTGGCAGAACCCATATTTGGGTTCCGGGAGGGGGGGCGGCAGCGGAACCCAGATCTGGGTTTGGGCCTAGCACAGGGAGGGCATGACAGCATCCTGGAACCCAGATCTAGGTTCGGGGGGCTGCGGCGGCGCAACCCAGATCTGGGTTCGTGCGCCAGGGGGGTGAGAGAAGGGGAGGGAGGGAGGGGGGAGCGAAAGGGAGAGAGAGAGCGAGAGAGGGGAAAAGAGGGAGGGCGGAGAGCGAAAGGGAGAGAAAGAAACATGGGAAGAGAGGGTGGGAGGGATGATTTTTTAGTCTTTTTACTATAAAACTGATAATTTCAGCAAGATTTCGTTAAAAATTTAATAGAGTATGACAGAAAAGAATATATTGATCAAGAAAATAAGAGTTTAGGATTGTTTCGGTAAAAAAAAAAAAAACAAGGATCAAACTGTTACATTTGAAAGAGTTCATTGACTATTTTAGGCCAATTACTTTTTTAAAATCTTGGTATCTTGGTCTCTAAACTTTAAAATTCTTGACGTCTATATATACCTCGTTAATTTTGTTGTTAACATGCCTTTTCTAACTCCTCTTTTCACTTCAAAATTTTGTATTTGGGTCCCCAAACGCAAACTTGCAATTAACGTAATGAAATCAAAATTAAAGATAAATTGTGTACAGAAATTTATAGATTTATAGAGTTGTTATTTTATTTTTCTTTTTTTAGTTGAGAAATAATTATCAAAATAAATGTTTCAATACATCCTTACAAAGAACAAAAATTACTTCACCGCTGGAAATGAGAACCAAAAAAAAAAAAAAAAAACTCTGAAAGTTCAAAAACATGAATAGTATACCAAATAGGTATACTAGATGTATGACACACAAATGTTAATACGCAATAAATTTGAAAAGTGCTCTTCTAATTCTTATTCATCTTCTTCCTCTTCTTCCCTTCCCTGTACTTGTTCTATGCAATATTCCTACACATGAAAGTTCCATTTTTTTTTTAGAAGTTCCAACATTTTTCTTTTTCTATTTTGTTTCTCTTTGTGTATAAATTTATGCCTTTTAACTTAATTAGGACTTGAAAAAGTAATTACCAATCTGCATGCTAATAAACAAACAATTTCTGGTGTATTACAAGTTCTGTAGTGTTAATTAATTTTACAAATGTTGGTTGTTCATTGAGGAGATTTTCCTGATGAAAAAGAAATAAGGAATAGAAAAGAAAAGAAAAGAAAAATGGATTGGCCACTATGAGGCTTTAATATGGTTGTCCAGTTGAAGAATCGTTAAAGCATGCTTGATTTCAGAAAATTAGTTGATGAACTCATTACTTTAACAACAAAAATATAATTTTCACAAAAAAGTAGAAAAGCACAAAAATATACTGACCATAAGCAATCAAATATTTTATGTCATAATGTTGTGTCTTTTCTTTTAAGGAAAAGAATACAAATACAACCCCTTTAAGAAGATAATATTTTTTTTAAAAATTGTTTTCTCATACAGAAAAAGTACTTACCAAGATTTTATGATTAAAGAGAGAATTGGAATAGTTAAATATCTTTTTGGAAGAGAATTGGAGTTGCAGAGAAAGAAAGCAACGGAGTAGAAAAAAACGAAGAATGTGAGGAAGAGATATACTAGGCGATGTAGAGCTAAAACCTACGAATAAAGAGGAAAAAAATACACTCAGTAAGTTCTTTTTATAAAATAATAATAAATAATAAATAATAAATCAACCATTCTTAATGAAATTGTAGTGAATAGCAGTTTTGACAAAATGATTTACCTAAATAGCAGATTTTCAAAATGTTTAGAGTAAATATCAAATTTACTAAAAAAAAAAAACTTAATTTACCAGGTAATTTAACAAATTTACTCTTAGTAAATAGGTTATTTCCATAGGACATTTTCTATTTATCTTTGTAAAATTTCTATTTATTAATAAATTTATTATTTATTATTATGTACTCTAAATATTTTAAAAAGAAGTTATTTATTTTAATTATTTTTGAAAATTACTATTTATTTCTTTCTCGTATGACAGAGGCAGCAATTAGTGTGGGTACATAAACAGTTTTCAAAAGGCTGTAGTCTCGGAACTAGGAATTTACTTATGTGCCCCCATTGGTGACTACATGCCTTCGTGCACGGGCATGAGAAAAACTGCCTCCCTCCAATTCATATTGAGCGGGAGACAATCCCGTCGGAGAAAGCATCCCTAATACTAAGTATGCCTTAAATTCGAGTTTGAAGTTTTGGTTCCAATAAGATTGTTTGTTTTGTTTTTGTTTTTTGTTTTCTGTTTTTTTTTTTTTTTTCTTCATGAAAGTTGAAAATATGTCTTAGGTTAAGATCATTCGATTTGAATGGTGCTTCAAAAAAGATTCCATAATTAGACATGTTAAAAATCTAAAATCACGATGTTGGTTAAAACATATTGAAGTTACACAGAAAGCATGTCTAACACAAGCTGTTGGAACCAAGATTGTGGAATCAAATCACTTTTTTTCAGTAGTTTTGTGTTTTAGTTCAAACTATTTTAAGTTTTCTAATTTTTTTTTTTTAACTTAAGATGAAAAAATTGAAACTTTATATCTTATAATAAAATCATGTACAACATTATTATTAACGATCCACTAACAAAATAAGTTTTTTAAACTAACAAAGCAACATAAAGCATGCATCCGGCTAAGCTCTTATGTGGTAAAATGTATTTAATCAAAGAGTCAACGATCTTAAGTCTAAAATATAATTTTATCGACTCCATAATTATATGTGCGCATATAAGTATTCCTACATATATATATATATGTATGTATTATATCGTATTATATATACATACATGCACCTATTAACGACTCTGAGAGTCAACTAATTAACTCCATTAGTAAAGCTGTAACTATAAATAATGTCGACTGTTGACGAGCAAAAAGAGATTCATATATATATATATATATATATATATATGTCGCTTTCCATCTTCGCAAGGAGAAACTATTAATTCCATTTAATAAAGGACTTCATATTGTAGAAGGACAAGTCTAACCTCATGAAACAAAAGACAAACGCATAAGCAAGTTCTTAAGAAAAAATAATAAGCAAAAGTATGCGGGCATAGAAGACATATACATATATATATATATATATATAAATATATATATTTATATAATACGAGGAAGAACAGAGAATGCACAGAAAAGAATCTGATATTGTGAACTAGTAAATCCAACAACCCAAATGGGCCAGAAAAAAATCTGAAAAGGGCCCATCGAAAACAAGAAAGCCCGGTAAACGGTCAGGTCACAGGTAAGTTCATTTTGTCAATTTGGTAAATGTATAGTCTTCTCTTTCAACTACAAAACATAACACAACAAAACCATAGCAAATCATTCATTCTGATATATGAGGTCCTGTTCTAATGTCATCTACGTAAGGTTCCGTTATTACATTCATTTTACAAATGATGTTACCTGATACACTTGGTTTCATCCTCTTAAGTTGAAATATGTGGAATTACTCGTGTTCATTAATTTTAAAAAATTTGTTGAAAATCAATTGGGGTGAATTTTCTTGTACACTTCATCATGTCATTCGCCAAATCAGTTTTCTTGTGCAAATACTCGTGAACAAAATGGAATCGCAGAACAAATACTCGTGAACAAAATGGAATCGTAGAACGGAAGTATTGTAATTATCATTGTAATGTAATTTTGGGATTCGGTTTTTGGGTATTCTCTCTATATACTCATCAATAAACTCTCTGCACCGGTTCTTCATCATATCATATGTCTCCAATAGGACGTCTCTTTCACCAACAACCCTATTATTCCTTTCTTCATGTTACCACCATTTCACTCGTCTCTCAAATCAACCTAAGTTTGATTTCATGCCATTAAATGTTTAGTTCTGGGTTACGGTCAATCTTGGAAAGGGACTTGTTATTAGGAGGACTCAGAATTTGTTTATATATATATATATATATATATAATTATCTTTACTAGGAGTTTTGAAGTCATTTATATTTAGAAAATCTCTTTATTTAGGTGATTTGTTAGTTTTGGGTAACTTAACTGTTTTTATATGTGTAACTAAGTTACCCAAAATTAATAAATTACCTAAAATAAAATATTTTCTTAAATATAAATAAATTCAAAATTCCTAATAAAGGTAGTTATATACAATATAACAAGTTTCTCTAATATAAAATAATAACTCTTCCTAATACTTGTGTTGTACTAAATCCGGTATCTTAGTGTCTCGACATGTGAATGAACTTGACGACAAATAAAATGCCAGCCCAACTTAAATGAAACTGCTCCAAACAACACGCAATCTACTACTAAGTATGGTGGCCTAACGATAAAAGTTTACTATGATAGGATAGTAGTCAAAAGTTTAAGTGTTGGATGATTTTCTTTGAGATCTTAAATATAAAAGATTATTTCCTACTAGCCTAGTACTTAATTTAGAGTGTCTAGGTACGTATTCTCACCGTTATCATATTCAATGTGATTGAGGTAATGCCCTACTCATTCAGAGATAGGACTCATCTATAGGGCTTTCAACGAATATTTCTATCATAGTTTAAGAAGCCAAGTTGGTCGCCCCCTTCCCGGATTTTAGATTCCAAAAAGACTACACACAACCTGCTTATTTTTTGCATGGGCATCTAAATTTGATTTTCAGAAACCACAAAAACAGAGCGAGGGAACATGAAATTTTAGAAAGGAAAATATAAATTTGGAGCTGCTAAAACTGAAACCATCCAATTTCTTATTTGAATATGCCAAGAATGACGTTAGATCTGTCGAACCTCACCCCTTTGGTAGACGATCAACTCACTGAATCAATCACCCTATTTGTTTGGAAGCACCATAAATTTCATTGGCATTGTTGACAATCTGATTGTCCCACATGAGAAAGAATAGAATCGACGTCGATGAACTTTCGGATCAGATTCAGTAAGGAGACAGTTAATCTGTATACTTTCAAATGTTAGTTCATCTTGTAATTTTTGCTCAAGAGTGAATGAGCCATCCTTGGAGTTGTAAAACCCACGATATATTGTAATACATCCAGACAAACCAAGTTAAAACAAAAAATGATTGTAGACATAATCTAATGATAATTTCATGTCTAACTATATTACAAAGTGTAGAGTTTGAATCCTCTTACTTTTGAGATTTAAAAAAAAAAAAAAATCGCAATATGGATCCTGGTTTTCAAAGTAACGCTTTTTTTTTTTTTTTTTTTTTGTTTTGCATTAAGTTATCAATGTTTTTTTAACTAGATCTCTCTCCCTCTCTCGGCTTAATGATTTTTTATTTTTTATTTTTATTTTATTTTTTTGCATTATGCTATCAATGTTTTTTTACTAGATCTCTCTCCCTCTCTCTGCATAATGAAGTCCGGTTTATTGAAATATTTCTAAGCAACAGAAATGAAAGAAAAGAAAGAAAAAGTTCTAAGCATTGAGAATTGGAAGAGTGAGGAGAAAAGAGGATTGTGACATTGTGTTACGTAACACTCATCTTTTTAAAATGGTTTTGTTTCTCTAATGAAAATAGAGATAAGAATTCTATTGATAATGATGCTGTGAACGATTTAAAAAAAAAAAATTTCTCATTCTTCCAACAGTTAAAAAAAAAAAAAAAAAAAGATAGAAGAGTCAGATATGAAATTATGATGTAAAACTAATTTTGTAATCATAAAATTGTTTTGAGCATTGAAAAAAAGAAAATTATAAGACTCTATTTTGTTATATTTGTGAAAACATAGGTCAGAGTATATGAAATAGTGAAAACAAAAATTGGAAAATGAGAAATGATGAGCACAGAATATTGTTTTCATTTCCCTAACAAGATATGAATTATGACCAAGAAAAGAGAAATTAGTAGGTGTCCCTAGAGACATAGGTAATTGAGGCCTAGGTTCTCTCTTATTTGTTCCCTCAGCAGACATGAGTATATATATAAAATCTAGAAGATAAAAATCTAATCTATATCTTTGAAAATTGATCTATATAATTAACTCCCTATAATAAAACCTTTTGATCGCTCGGGTCGGTCGTCTTAGAAGATGATCACATGCGCCATGCGCGTAGACCTTTTTTAACAATTTCAGGTCCTAACCTAAGTTAACTAACATGCTGGGCCAATTTTTATCTATGTAAAAATTTACATAAAACCCATGCAAAAAATAAAAAATAAAAATTTAACCTAGATCTTTGAAAATTTATCTATGTAATTCATTCTTAATAAAACTTTCTGACTTCGTTACTCAAGTCGGTCATCTTAGAAGATGATCATATGCGCTGTGCACATAGACCGTTTTTAATTTTACATCACAAGTCCTAATTTAACTAACATGCTAGGCCAACTTTTATCCATATAGAAACCCATCTAAAAAATACAAATATAATCTATATCTTTGAAAATTTATCCATGTAATTAACTCCCTAATAAATTTTCTGACTTTGCAAGTCATTCGGATCGGGCATCTTAGAAGATGATCGCATGCGCCATGTGCATAGACCGTTTTTAATTTTACCATCCTAGGTCCTAAACCTAACTAACATGCTGGGTCAACTTTTATCTATACAGAATATTACATAAAACCCATCTAAAAATAAAAATCTAATCTATATATATATATATATATATATCTTTGAAAATTTATCTATATAGGCTTCCTAATAAAACCTTTTAATTTCGTCATTCGGGTCGGCCATCTTAGAAGATAATTACATGCGTTGTGCACGTAGACCGTTTGTTTGTTTGTTTGTTTGTGTGTCTGTGTGTGTGTGTGTGTGTTTTTTTTTTTTTTTGATACATCACGTAGACCGTTTTTAATATTACCATCTCAGGTTCTAACCAAACTAACATGCTGGGCCAACTTTTCCCACAAGCCGAAAGATATGACCTGAATATGCTAGCTTCAACAATTAATTTCTTGAATTATTTATAAAAAAAAAATTAATTAATTTCTTGAATGTACTAATACTCAATGGCCTACATACATAGCCCAAGTTCTTGGAAGATTGAACATATATCAATTTCTTGAAGCTTCTTCAAAGAAAAGAATTTTGTAGAAGATAATCTCGAGGCAAAGGCCAATCAATGACTTGGACTTTTTCGTCGTTAATCGTTTCTACGAGCCGCCTTATCAAGCCATCGATATGCATTATAATAATTACATATACCAAGATTATTACACGTAGCTTTGTTATGTTCCTTTTTTTATTTATTTAAAGAAAAGCAAAGTTAACAAGAATTTTATTACTAAATCCAGACACCTTATTTAATTCAATCCAATTTGCTTGATTGAATTGGATTAAGAAACTAACGGATTGAGAATTTTTCAAACTGTAAAATCCGTAAATCCGAATCATATATATTATATTTTTTAAAATATTTTTAGTAAATATGTATATATATATATATATGTTGAATATAATTTAAAATGTCTTTCCTCAATTTTCATTGTCCGGTCACGACTATTGCTTTTCTTTTGTCTTCTGAATTTTAATAAAACCCACCACTTGAATTGAGAAGAGAACCCTAACATAAATAAGATTATAATCCCTCGTGTCTGTAGCTTAGATAAGACTACAGATTGAATCCGCAAATTCAATCCACGAAATTCGATGTTTATGGACTGAATAAGACTGAAGTAGGGGTTCAACTGAGCTAAGCCATAAACTGTATAATACGATTCTCTTATATAGACATCTCTTATGAAAACTAACCGACTAAGCAACTAGTTTAATACATCACATAAGCAATTTGGTTGCTGACTAAATTAAGAAGCAAAGCTATAACTATCGGACGAAGGGTTATGGAAATTGACAAAATTATCCTTTTAGGTCTTGATCAGAACCCTTTCCTTATATTTAGCTCCTGAAAATTTTAACAAACGTCCTGTAATAAAATTCTGTCAACGTGTTAACAAATAACAATGGTTGAGCATTAATCTCTTCTGTTCTCTGCACCTGCTAGAATTCATTTTATCATCATGAAACCTAGTAGATATTTTTTTTCCTTATATGAATTTTTTTCTTTTATTTTAAGTTAGAGTTGGAGAGCAATATTTGTTTGCTCTTGATAAAGATGTAGAATATGTCCTCCATAGATGATGTGGATTAGCATTTAGGAATGTATATGAACTATATACTTAGTTGTGTTAAACAAGAACATAAATACAAAAGATAAATATCATGGAATTAGGTAAAGAATAAAGCTTAAAATAAGTGTTTAGAGGACTTTGAAATATCACCATTACCCTGCTAAAACAATGCTATGTACAGTAGTATTGTTTCCACCATCATACATTAATAAAAAGTAGATTTCATAACATCAAACTCACAAAATAAAGCACACTTCTATATTAGTTAAAGGGATGAACACCGATGATGCTTTCAAATATTTTCCCACAAAAGAGTTCAATGTTAAGTTGCGCAGTTTAATTAATATCCCATGTAGAGATGCCCTATGTAGAAATAGTACGCGATTAGAGAAAAAAAACATAGAGAGTTTTCAGGATGTGCAATTTTCTCATCGGCAATGACTAAAACAGGAAATAGCTAGCCTTACATTGAAACGAATCTATATAAAAATTTCTTTCTTTTGTGATTGTTTATTTTCTTGTGTTAATTTTATTATTTTTCGTGATTTAGAGTTAGGGTGGTAATTCTTAAATTAGAGTGCACTCAACCTTTCCTCTTGTTCTATTTTCAAAGCATGTCTCCATCTTAGAAGAAGAAACCTTATTAAGCCTAGCTATTGAGTTACGCAACTTTCTTATTGTTTTCTAATCATGAACTCTGAATTTTATGCAGCAAAACATCATAGGGAGAGGACATATCTTTTCTTCACCAAATCATTTCAAAGTTGAGAAAAGAAATTAATGAAAAGAGAGAGAAAGGTTTTCCTTCATTTACGCGTGTGTTTCCTTTCCTACCAAACTCGTGACAAATTTAACCTTTTCACTTCTCATATACTTCTATTTTATGCATCAATACAAAATTTGTAGACACAAGAAGTAAAAAAAATATTGGCTAACAAATTTCATTCATCCAAATCTGAAATACATGTATATATATATATATATAGATATATAAAATGAAAAGACAACAAACAAGATAAAACTAAAAGTTAGCTGAACAGAAACCTTATTTATTTATTCATTAATTTTACCATTTTCGTATGTATACAACTACACTCGTCTTGCTTGATTTTTTCATAATTAAAAAAAAAACAAAGCGAAAAAACCAAGCCATATGTTTGTTCCTACTTTTCCAACTCCCCAATCGTCACCAACTCCGGTATACAATAATGAAGACAAAAACATAGATCACAAATCGGTACAACATACCGATGATTGATTTTTTTTTTTTAAATGATCTTTTTGTGTTTGATTAATTTCTATATACCAAAATAATTAATCCGCCGATTAATTAATACTAATTAGCGTCTAGAGGATGATCCGAACATCTGATCGAGAACGATGACGAGTGCCATGGCCACGGCGGTGTCGAATTGAGGCTCCACCAGCAGGCGGAAGACGTCGCCGCCCAACTCGGCCCCGGCCGGTGCCTCCTTCCGCCTGATCTCCGCCACCCTCCGCCTCTTCTGGTCGTACACCGCACAGCTCCGTTGCGAATACGATCCCTCTATCTCGTACAACATCGACGAGTTCTTGCCCGACCGCGGTGAACCGCCGCTGCTTCCCGAGCTCACGTGCGCTAGGTACCGCGTGTTGAGGAGGTTCACGTGCTTTTTGACGCTGAATAGTGGATTCACCGCGGTCTCTCCGGGGAAAACCATCCAGTTGTCTCCCAGACTCAACCTCTGTCGAGTTAAATCATATCAGAATCAAGCAACTTATAAATATAATAATATTTACATCGTTCAGAAACGTGCACTACCAATAAATAAATGACTATAACTAGTAAACTTAACTACCTTGCGGCGGATGGTGAGGAGAGGCTTGCCGGAGGCGTCCATGAGGACGATCTCGCCCTTATTTCCGGCGATGTAATTATCGACGCGAAAGACGAGATTGCCCTTGGCGTCGTAGACAGTGAAGCCATTGCAGTTGAAGAGCAGGGACTTTGTCCATACCGTCAAGACGACGGCGGAATCGCCTAATTCGGAGCCCGAAGACCTGAGCTTCTCGGCGGCGGCGGTGGCAAAGCTCGGGTATATCTTTGTCATTATCGGAAGCAAAAAAATTCTTTAGTTAATTACGTGAAGAAATTAGCGTTTTAGGCTTTACAATTTGTAGAGAGAGAGAGAGAGAGAGAGAGGATTAATGGAGAGCTAGAGATAGAAGTGGGAGAGCGAGAGAGCAAGCTAGGCAAGCTGGGGTTGAAAAATGCAAGTGGGAAAGTGGGCTTTATATAGGACGACCAAAATGGAAGGGGAGGGTTTGAGAGTAAAAGTTAGTGGGTGGTCCCGGAGATTCCAAGGAAACCAACACTAAACTTTATTTGACATTAAGATTTAACTTTACTGAATTGTGTTTTTTTTTTTTTAATTTTTATATTTTTTTAAAAAATTAATAAAAATTTATAATTAATTTTTAAAAATTTAATTAATTTTAATTAAAAAATTTTATCTTCAATTAATTTATTAAACGAATATTAAATGCGTTGAACTTTGTGAGGCCGGACCAATAGTAAACTGGCCAGAAATTCTTCTCTCCTTTTTCTTTTTTGTTTTGTTTTTTGTTTTTTGTTTTTTTGCTTTTTTTTTTTTTTTTTTGTAATTTTGAAGTACTATTCTTTTATCCAAAAAAAAAAAGAAGAAGAAGAAGAAGAGAAAGAAAATTAGAGTCTTGGCACGAGTGCGCCACCATAAGTATGGGATGATGATGTCAAACGCACCATCATTTTCAATTGACGGCTAGTTATAACGGAGGAATTAAGGATAAAAACAGAGATAATTTTGTCATGATATAAAAAAAATCTCATTGACCGGAAGCTGTTTTACGATAGAATTGTTCGATTTTCAAGCCAAGTTTCTATAATATTCTACGTGACAAGTTTTTTTTTTTAATCTAATTATTTAAAATTTGATTATTTCTAAACATACTAAAGAAAAATAACATTTGATTATAATTATATATATAATTTTATGATAATTTTATATCTGATTTTATCATAAATTATAAAATTTGAATTATTTTAAATTAAAAAAGAAAAAAAAAAGAAAGATATTAAGAGAAACAACGTTGTAATAAGGAGTCTTATTGAAGCCAAAAAAAAATTACAAGACTATATCAAATTATAATCTAAATAACGTTAAATTGAAAAAACGATAATATAATCTATAATTTATCAATATAACGATTTAAGATTGGGTCGTAATAATAAGATATCATTTACACTGTGAAAAAATTCTGGAAATTTAAAGTATGCGTGAACGACTAAATTGGCAAATGGGAGGAGTTCTTGTGGGGGGTGATGCAAACAATGGCTGCCAATTTCAGAGGAAAAATAAAAAAAAAATAGAAAAAAATATTATATAAAAATGGATTTTGAAAAAGACAAACATTAGATTGGTTTGGCCAATCACTTCACTTCTACGGCAATATAAAATTATTACACCATTTTATTTTATAATATATAGCTTGTTGTGTTGTGTTTGAGAACCTATTTTGTGGTGGAGAGAGTGGACACCTGTCCCTCCTTAGGCTTGGATATTTTCCCATTGGTCTACATTGATTTATGCTTTCTTTATTTATTTGATTATTGTTTTTTTTTTATTTAAAAATTAAAATGATGTGCCTTCTTATAGTACCCCTAATTATAGTTAAATTAATTATGTCTAATCGATTGGCTTTGGGCGGTTTCTGCGACTCCTTCCAAATTTCCAATCTCCATCTCAGGTCTCCGAGACCCTTGTTTTTTTATAGTGGCAGTCCTCTGACTATATATATATATATTTTAACATAAAAATATAAGCTTTGTTTAATCATTTATATAATTGGATAATTATTCTAAATAGATAATTTAATCAATCACATAGCATACGAACCACATTTGTCTAAACCAAGGACTGCGCTATATTTTGCTCCGGTATTTATACATATACAAATTTAAATTTCTTTTATTAATTTTAATGTTTAAATGGTGTCTAATCAATCACATTATTTTAGTTTAAAAAAATTAAATGCTTTTTAACTAAACTCTTTTAGGCTTATATCTAAATCGATTAAATTCAGCATATATGAAGGAATACGATATTTAATTAGACGGATGATCTAAAATATCCTATGCATGCATTTTCCAATATTGCTACCTGTTGATCTGTTTTTCTATATCTTTTCGTTAACTCAAAGGGTCACATAACCTTTATGCCTTGATCTATTCATTCTCTAAGATAGATATTTTATTTTATTTTATTATTGTTATTAATATTTGCTATATGAATTATGTAGAGAGGAAGGTTAAGATTTGTTTGTACTTGTATACCCTCTTCTTTAGTATGATATTCTTCTTTAGTTACACGATAAAAAGCTGACTCCATCAGCATATAATTATTAATACTGGAATATCAATTCATTCATTATAGTATAAAATTTATGCCAATAAACATGTCTATCTGCTTAGCCAACGTGTTACTTACGACCTCAAATAACTCACAACTATATGTATAATTATAATTATGGATAACCTCCAAAAAATTGGTCAAATCAAAGAAAAAAACAAAGTTATCAATCTATATCTTCTTGAGGTTACAACGTCTACTAAATTAAGCATTCATATTCATGATATCACACACACACACACACATATATATATATATGTGTGTGTATGCGCTGCCTGTCATGTATATATATCTCCAGGTTTTATATGTATATATATATATATATATACATATTATCACACGAAAAATATAGATTGATCATATAAATTTGAATATCACCTTGTCATGGGGTAATACCATGTAGTTTTTTATTTTATTTTATAATGCAAAAGAAGACCATGTAGTTTTATTACCTATGTGATATGAAAATGATGCTTTAACCTAGTCCCGTGTAATGCTTTCTTAATCAATTTTCAGCTTAGGGTTTTAAAGTAGTTGTTATAATAAAATCAATAGACCATGTAGTTTTATTACATATATGACGAAAATGCTGCTTTAACCTAGTCCCGTGTTATACTTTCTTATTCAATTTTCAGCTTAGGGCTTTAAAGTAGTTGTAATTAAATTAATATAATATATGTATAATATATATTTATACATGGCTATAGTAAAAGTAATTATGTTTAGGCCATTGAGGTAACATTAATACCCAACTTTGTTAAGTAGAATGAAAGTTATCTAGGGCACATGCATAGATAGATTGACAAACGACATATATTCACCAAAAAATTTAACTTTATCATATATATATTTTATTCTTTTTTAACTAGATAAATAAATATGATTACACAAAGTGTGCGTTCGCTGGTTGGAGATGAAATTTTTAAGTTGAAATTAGTTGACTTTTTAAAAACTGTTTATAAATTTTGTTGATTTTCAGAAAAAAAAAATTAAGATAAAAAAGTATAGTTAAGTCGGAGTTAAACTTAAATGTCAAATAAAGCATAAATTACTTTCATATTCTAGTTTTAACAAGGTGGGATCGTGATCACTCATTTCAAGGGTGTGTATATACACACAAATATATATGTCCTAGAAAAGTTATATTCGAAAAACCACAGATTATTGGAATCTATACTCCTCCCCATTTCCTTTTATATAAACCCAAAATTCTCAAAGGAAACAAGAAGGAAAAAGAGACTTAAATTTGGAATCCAAACTCAAGTGCCAGGTATTAAAGGCTGGAAAAGGTGTGCATGTAAAAAAGACACAAATAGTAAAGCGTGTGGGTATCATAATTCGAGAAAGAAATTAATATATTTGTTTGCATATTTTATGAAAAAAATTGTTCTGTGTGGTTTCTATTGAGTGTGGTAACACTAATGGAGCAAAAGTGGCATATATTGGATGGAGACCTCAAAAAGATTCAAGTTATTCCATTTTTTGAGAGAGAGAAAGAGGATGGTGGCTTGGGGGTTGCCATATGAATAGATTAGCCTCCATAGTGGTGGGGCCCAACTCCAGATATAAAATACTATTTTTTTAATACATTTTTTGTTTTAATTTGAGGAAAGCATTTGGATATTATTTATGTTAGACATGACCAACCCCCCTTTTATCTTTAGTTCTTTGGATGTAATTGTGACACATTCCGGGGTGTTTGGTGAATGAGTTGAGTTAAAATTTTTAAGTTTGAATAATAATTTTTGTTGACTTTTTCAGAAAAGATAAAAAAAATTTCAGAAAAAGACAAAAAAAAAATACAGCTTAATTTGAGTTAAACTTAAGTGTCAAACACCCCCGTAGACTTTCTTTTTCCCCTTTATTTGGAGAAACAATTCCTACACAAATCTAAAAAAAATGCCTTGAAAAAAAAAAAAAAAGAGAAAATAAAAAACCAACATGATATTAAGATTGTTCGTTCTTTTTAACTAGATTTTGAATATCAATAGTTAGATTCTTCTCCTCCGATCTATCAAACTCGAGCTGTTCTTTTTCAAAAGATTTTCAATACCAATCACTTCAAAATTATACATTGAGGGCGTGGATATTATTAATCTACTTTATATATCGAGTGGAAATGTACTATTTTTTTCGTAAATTATAAACCACTCTATGTTACAACAACTATTTAAAAAAAAAAAGGAAGGAAAAAAAGAAAGAAATAAGCCAAAATAATAATAATAATAAAAGGGAGGTGGTGGACGACGCTGAAAGGGACGTCCACATGTGAGAGGATAAGTATAATGTTTGGGGGTACAAATGGCGTATCTAATTAATTAAAGACTTCCAAATTTCCGATTCTAATTTTGTTCCATTATTTGAAATTACCATACTTATCTAAACACCCATCAGCTGGTTGTTGGAAGTGATTATTATATTCTCACAAAAACCCAAACCAGCTTACAAATCATACAGTCGATTGTTTAACGGGGAAAAGAATAGCAATGCAAAAAGTTTAATAACTAGTTTATATACGAGTCTTTTTATGATAAGAATCTTATAATATTGGTATTATATATATTTTTAAATGATAAATATGATTAAGAATCATATTTTTTTTAAAATTTACATAACAAATAATTTTTAATATAGATTTGACAGTCAAGAATGCGCTTTTTTTTTTTGGTTTAATAAGTTCTATATCTTATTATTCATTATTTTTCCTGGCCACAATATTGCATTATCCTTTGATTTCTGTGGAGTACTCACACTGTTGGTCCAGGTGTTATTGAAACTTTCTATATTCCAACCAAACGCCATGAAAAAATATATATATATATATATATATGTATATATCGTTTTAGATGGGAAGTATAAGCTTTATTTCTTGCTAGCACATGGAATGGTATCTAATACTGGTTTTTAATATATAAAATTACGTAAATTTCTCGTGATTGGTATTATATTATTAGCTGATTGCATAAAATAAATAATTTGTTGAAAGCTGAGAAAAGTACTAAATCAAAGCTATAAATACTGAAATAAATATTGTAAATAAGTTTAGAAGAATCCATATTTAAAACTAGTATGTTAATTTTGCTTTAATTGCTCTCACGAGAATTAAACACCTAAACAAAGTCATATGTACTAGCCAGAATCCACTCTCCACTTTAAGCATTATCTCAAAAGTATGCACTTTTTTGCGAATTCATGTTCTTCGTCGGCTATGTACGACTTTACTTGGCAAGTGTGGTCGGCTGTGTTGTGGGGTTCACACAACTGACAGGTATCTTAGAACATAGAAGTGTGTTTTTGACTCAAAAATGAGTGGTGATGAAACTATTGGCTTTTCTTTGGGGACCACCAAACCCATCGAGGCCGGCGTAGGGAACCCAGCCGAAATGGTCTATGGTAATCTCTTGGATCGCATGTTCATTTTTAAAAAGAAAAATTTTCTTATTTGAAATAAGAAAATCATTTCATTTTAATAATGAGATGGTGTTTACATATGTAAAAAACTTTCATTCTTGAAAACAAATAGGTACTTTTTTTTGGAATAAGAAGAAACGATATTGAGAATACTGCATTAGGTGAAGATTTTAGAAAGATTCAAAAAGGATCATAAAAGGGTATTTTATAAAGTAAATTTGAAAATGAGATAGCTTTTTTTTCTTTAAAATGAGAAGAATGATGAAAAAAGTTGAGAAAAATATTATGTTGCTATTTTTTTTTCCCTTTCTGAAAATCGATATACAAACAGGAGACAATTTTCGGATAAAATAAGTTGTTATTATCTTATAAACAGGGTAAATATTTAATTTTAATTGACGTGATAGCTTTTTTAACATATTCTAATTAAAAAAAAAAAGTAACATATTATGAAGGTTGATGTTAAAAGGCTAGATTTAGATTGATGTTCCTAATATATTCTAATTTTTGTTATATGGATTAGATGAAATTATTGTTTGGTAACAACTTTTTTTGTTGAAAAATTAGAGATATATTCTTGTCAAATTTATCCTTTTATATGTTTATGAAGATTACAAAATGGTTTTTGTGTTTTCCAATTGACCGTAACTCAAAAAACAAATTAAGCAACTATATTTTAAGTTCTTGAAAGTACCCTTCTAAGCCTTGTTTTCAAATATGACTACACGATCTAGGGCTTCTTAATGCTCATAATCTTAGGCCTATATACCTAGCCTCAATTTGTAACCAAACATATATCTATAAAAATCCTTTCATATTCTTTCTCCTTGGTTCTTGTTGGCATCAGTGTGTGAGGTTGATGTTGGAGTGCCTTTAGCAAGATTTGACGTAAGGAAATCTCTCTTCACAAACACAAAGTCGCAAGATATGCGTGATGGAGTTCTCGTCATTGGAGCAATTCTCGCGCTTGGTCAGTAATAATGGAGCGAAGAATTTTTGTGAGTGGCGGGATTAATAACTAAAACAAAAATTTGACGGATCATTATTATATCAATTTTTCAAAGTAGATAAGCGCGAGAGAGTTCACCTTAATTGGCTTCGTACCTGTAGGTCACGACAACAGAGCTCACCTCCTTGGCACAAGCAGGACGAGGGAGCTCGTTTTCAACTACTAGATTATAGGATTAGTGATCAGGGGAAAATTAATCTCATTCGGGATAAGTCTATCCCAAATAAATATGATGGTTTTGATCATGAAACGACCACAAGAATGAAAAAAGCTTCACTCTCCCTAAGTAAGAAATTGAGAAAAATCTTGTTAAAACCCTCTACTGAAAAAACCAAGTGAAAAAAAAAAAAAAAGAGGAAAAAAGAATGCAAGATTTAATCCGGTTTTCTTATGGCATTTTGAGGCCTCTCCCACTTCGAGTACAAGAGTATAAACATTTATCTTTTTAGGAACAATAATCACAATTTTTCACAAATTATAAACCTCCATCAATTTATCACTTTAACTTAATACCTAAAACCACTATCACTATTTCTTTTTTGATAATCAATTATATAATTATCTGGTTTTATTTTTAAAATTCAATAATATATAATATAAAATGAGGAATTACTACTACTCATGACAGTGGTCTGTCAAATCTAAAATATTCATCTTAGTTCAAATTCAAATCCACTTATTTTTAATTTTTTATATTTTTCATAATATGCATCTCACTCATTTTTCGTTCCGCTAAACATTTATAAATTTACGATTCTCATTTTAGAATAAAAAAATTCTTATATAGGGATGATATCCTACATCAGTTGTTAATCATTAAAGTCTAGGTCTTGTTTGTGGGTGGCCACCACCTGCTATCAACTTAGATTTTTGAGAGTATATACTATCTACATCATTTGGTATTAGAGAGATGTTGATTCGCTTCCTCTCACTCATAATGGGAGTTTTAACTCATTGGGCCTGAATTATCCCATATGATAGGGCATTTTCTCTCCGTCAGTTCTCAGTTTTACTTGTCGGGACACCAAGTTTTTGAGTGAAAGTGACAGCTAGGTTTTAAATGAGGGTGGCCACTGACTTCTATCAATCTAAGTTTTTAGAAATATATGTTATCGACATCATTTTTATTTCAAAATAACGTGTCAAACGGGAACTAAAGTAAAACGTCATCCGTCACGAGGGGTGCTATATATATATATATATATATGGGGAGAGATGATATTCTCTGGCAATAATGAAATATCTAAAAAGGCTGTAAGATGGAGAATCTAGGCTCATGGTTCATATGCGGCTCCAAAGTCTTGGCCCCTTATCATTACTACAACTTCTTCTAGTACATGAGAAACTAGACACGCAAACGCAATCAACAACCAAGGTCGGCACTCGTCCGCCTTTTAGTACCACACAGGACACTCGATGCAATTGGGTCGGTTGATTGTGGGATCAAATTCCTACGCAAAAAATAAAACTAAAATTAAAATTAAAAAAAATAATAATAATAAAGAAGGGACCAAAAGCCTTGGATTCTTGTGGAATATTGAAAAACTAAATTTATCATTTTCAGCCGACTGAAACTTTAGATGTATTCTAACCGTACAATAACCCGTGTGGCTTCCTCCAACCTCTACAATGGTTACAATAAAGTTCGGAGGTAAAACTCCATTACAAACACTTACCATCGGTCGGGATTATTGACATTCATTAATTTTTTGACCACTTAATTAAAAATCTATTAAAATATGGAAAAAGTTTGATAGGGTGCCGAGAACATAAATTTTTTCGGCTCGCTGGATTTTATTTTGAAAAATTAGGTAGTTAAACATTTTTTGAAATTTATTTAAAAAAGAAAAAAAGAAATGAAACTTTCTTTTACGTCCTTTTTTTTTATTATTTTATTGTTGTTAAGATAATGGTCCGGGATCATTATAATGTTAACACTTATTTATTTCAATCAATTAGATTAATCATAACCAAATATTGATTAATATTAAAAAAAAAACTGTCATTTTCTTAATTTAGGACCCTTTTCGAAGAGTGCAGGATATTATTTAGGATCCATTTTGGGCGTCAGTTCAACATTGTATTTTATTATTTAGATTTCAAAATCTCAACTTTATATCAAACTTTTCATTTATTTTATTTTCAAAAAACTCAAACTTTAAAAGTCCATATTTGTTTCATTTCAAATCGAAATGAGATGAATTTTGTGTCAAAATGCTCGTATAAACGAGATAAGACAATATCCATTTTGCATAATTTTTTGAAAACACATTTTAAATTTTTACGCTATTTTCTATATTACATAACTTTTTCAAAAAAATTTCCCCAAACACACATTTCCAACTCAACCTTCAAAATACCATCTTTAGATGTCCCTCCAAACAGGCCCTTAGTATAAGACACAAAAAAGAGCCATTTACCCACATTCCTACTTTATGACTCATGGTGCTAGTAAAAAATAGCTCATATAAAAGGGTATTTAATAAGAGCTGAGAACAAGACAATGAAAGAATCTACCAAGTTCCATTCAAATAAGAGTTCGGGATAAGAATCAAGATACGTGAATTGTCCAGTAAATTATCAACAACGTTTATTTAAATGTTTGTATTTTACTATAAATGTACCAAAGAATAATCTTTTAGAAGGTTATAAACAGATATGCATGCCACTTAGAAAACCCTTCAGACAAATGTCAAGCCCTACTTTATCTATTTTGTGAAATTCTCTAACTCCAAAAAGGACTTGGACTTTGCATAGAAGGCAAACCTCTATATATTCTTGTCTTTTTTTACTTTTTTGCAGCCTAACTCATTATTTCATATGAGTATACTTGCCAGGTGATAAGTGGATTCTAACAACTTGTTAGGCGAAATTTAATCATCAACTTGAACTGTTTGATTCTTGGTAATATATTTAGTAGGTCCCAATATAATTTGGTCATCGATTTTAGTGACCAACCCTGACAATTGACCTTTGGTCTTCTGATGAATGACTCATGTGATCAATATCAACAACAATCGCTGGTCGTCTGCCGATTTTGGTAGCCAACCATGTTAGATGATCAGTGATCAACAGTCAATTTTCAGGACAAAATCTGGATATGAACTTTAGTCATCTAGTGGGTGACTCCGACAATCGGCAACTGACACCACGGTTAGCAATGACCAATGATTACTTGTTGACTCTATCGGATGACCTGTGGTCACCTAGTGAATGAACTGACAAAGAGGGTATAGAGAGAGCGTGTATAGTGTTACGAGTGTCATAAATAAGAGGAGTAGAATACTACTAAGGCGGTTTCCCATTTTCCCTTATCCGATAGTGTATCTAGATCAACGCGGACAGAAATATTAGGAAAAAATACTTAAATAACACAAATTTAAAGATTATTTTATCAATATCATACAAAAAAAAATTAACATTAGATCAATATATGACACAAAATCAAACTAAAGTTTGTGTTATGTTAGTTTAGATGGGGGAGTTTGTGTTATGTTGGTCAATAGATGAAAACAATGTGGTTATTTGGGTAATTTATCTAAGAAAAAATTACCTAAACAACCACTTTTTTTTTTTAATCCATTGACTAACATAACACAAAATCCCCCTCTTTACCAATACAACACAACCTTTATTTATTTATTTATTTCAAATTTTTATTATTATAGTTTTATTTGTGTTTTGTCTTTTTTACCCCTAAAAGTATATTTGTCTTTTACAACGACCTCACAGAATGTTACAGTTGACTTCTCTTTTTTACATTCATCTTTTATAAAATTGCGGAAAATAATAAGCTTGAAATAAAAAAAAATCTTGACTTATCGAAAAACTTTACTTAGATAATTTTAGAAAACTCTAGATTTTTTTTTAAAACTATATCAAAATAACCTTCATAATTAAAATAATTTTTTTAATAAAAAAACCTATTTCATGAAATAAAATTTAAGTCCATATAAATCATCCAATCAAATAGTAATAAACTAAAGTCTCAAAACTTTATTTGAAATTAAAAATGTTCATCTCATGATCATTCCTCCCGTTTTCCTATCACATATTGTCTCACTTCCGCTCCAAGCTTCTCCAATATTATATCTTACTCTTTCATTTATCTACAACATGAATTAATTTATATAAGCAAAGACTTAGTAAGGCACTTATATCTCACAAATATAAATAAATATTTTTATTTTATTATTATAAACATCATTTAAAAACTTTTTAACTTTTAAAACCGTTATATATTAGCGCGCTAGTCACAGAAGGAGTGGGGAAGCAAATCCCAAACTAACGATGACAAAAATTTTACTCACCGGACAACATCATCATTATCATCAAGGGTGTACAACATCATTTTCAAACAAAAAAAAATTCATATATATACTTTTCATCAAAATGTCATCATAGAAGAAGTATTATTTAAGAACATGATAACATCATCATCAACATCAAAACATATATTTCTCAATTCTTTAATTCATGTTACAAGTGAGAGTGTACTTACATAAACGCCTTACTTAATCTTTTTAAATTTTTCGATGGTGACTCGCGATTGAGGTCTCGGGTGCTCGCTTTTAGAGCTATTCATGTCATGAATAATACATATAATAAAATCAACAAAAGATCATGATAATTCATTAAATACATCCATCGTATCATAACAAAGCCTAATAGGCCTATATCATCATTCAATAACATCAAAACACAAAAATCGAACAATTTCACAAAATTACAAAACTTCACAAAAACTGACAGTCAGACCTCTGTCCCTTCAAAAATTCATAAAAATTCTTATAAGACTCCAAATGATCAAAAACCAACTGAAAATGAAATTAGACATCCAGATCTTTCTAACAGTACATAATTTGTTAAAAACGGAGACCGTTTGGACCCTCAAAAATAGTTTTGAATCTTATTACCAAAATTTTACAGAAACTGGTAGCCGAACCTCTACCCCTTTGAAAAATCATAAATATTCACATATGTCTCCAAACGATCTGAAACTAATTTCAAATTAAAGTAGATGTAGATGCTGATAATCTATTGTCAAATTTTAATAGGGGTTAATAAATTAATAACGAAAACATGCAATGGGATCCTTGGACATCGTTAATGAAAATCATGAAGCAATCATAATTACGAAATAAACAAATCGAAAAATGAAAAAAGTAGGAATAACAACACTGAGATTTATAGAGGTTCGTCTAGAATGAGCTACGTCCTCTTGAGTACGCCGAGTTTTCACTATGTATGGATTTTCAGGAATACAATAGTTCAGTTTTTGGGTATCAATTTTGGCAGTATAACAGTAAGCAGAAATAAAAGAAAGATCGATCCTCATTCAGAGGGGGGTCTTCTCCTATTTATAGAGGAAAAATAGTGGGTCCGGCCCATGGATAGTAGTAAATGGTTTTCCCCCAAGATGAATCGAAACACGTGTCATGATGTGGACCTTGATGCCATGATTGTACGTGGGTTTAGCAGTTATTGAAATGGATTTGAAATGACGTCATAATCGATCATGGGCTTAACAGTTAGTGAAATGGATCTGATATGACGTCATAATCGATTGTGGGCGTAGCAGTTATTGAAATGGATCTGATATGATGTCATAATCGATCGTGGACTTGGCAGTTATTGAGATTAGCCTTTATCTATAATAATCACCAAGTTCAAAAGATGAATGATAAAACGGACAGTCAAGAAGGCCGGAGGTTTGTGCATCGTTCATGGCTTACTTTACCGACACAAATGTTCATCTGATGCATGTTTGACCTAATGGGTCTAGAACAAACAGTGCAGACTGAGTTCGAATGCTCATTGTTCACCCTTGAATGAATTGAGGTCATCATCTATTGGGTCCGGCCCAAATATATGAAGGTACCAAACACATTGGGGTCCGGAGTTCATTGTTCGTACAAGCAGTCGAAGGCTAACAGTGACATGGGGCGACAAGGCCTAACCCCAACAGTAGACATCTAGTTTAAAAATTTCAAATTCGTTAGAAATGGATACCGTTTGTATCCTCAAAAACAGTTTTGAAAACTGATTGCTAAAATTTTATAAAATTTGGCAGCCAGACCTCTGCCTATTTGAAAACTCATAAAAATTCACATGTATCTCCAAACGATATGAAACTAATTTCAAATGAAAGTAGACATCTAGGGATTTCAACAATACCAAATTCATTAAAAATGGAGAACGTTTGCATCCTCAAAAATAGTTTGGAAAACTTATCATATAATCTAGAAATTTCTAGTAACAGTGGTCAAATCCAAAAAATTCATTAAAAAAAATATAAAAATTATCACCACAATGTACATGATTCACACACACACACACACCCCTAAAACAGCCCTAAGATATGTGTATAATATATGAAATTATTAAATCATCATACCAATAAAATCATGAATTAAGAAATCAAAAACCCTAAAATCATCTTGTTGACAAAATTCAATCATTCACAAAACTTAACATATTTCTAAAACAATAAACCATCGTCAATCAATCATATAGCCTCTCTCAATCATTATTTAATGGATTCTCATCATTTCCTCAAACTTACATGAAGAAACTCATCAAGATAATCATCTAACCTCTCGAAGGATCCCAAACCAAAACAGATAATAAAATCATCATCAACAAACAAAAACAAAAACATATCTTGATAATCCTTTTGATTTTGGCTTAGATGAATTTGGAAGTTAGGTGGATTTTTTGTTTTTGTTTTTGTGCGTGTGAGAGGAATAGAGAGAAGATAGAGAGAGAGAGAGTAAGCGAGATAGGAGACTAGGGAAGTAAGAGAAAGAGACTAGAATTGTAAGTGATTTAATCCCAAATCAATTTTGGAATTAATTGGGATTTAATTTTTGGTTTAATTGTCTCTTAATAGGTGGGGAATGGTTGTCATTAGGGTGTGAAAACGTGTGGAAGGAAAAGGAAAAAAGCTAGGTCAACAGTTAGAATTTTCGCACCAACAATCGCACATAGTAAACTGGTTGGTGACTAGCAGCTATCCCGATGGTATACTGGTCATAATTTCTTACTCCGATATCGAATTTGCACAAATGAGTAGGCGTTGGAAAGCTTATAAAAAGCTATATAAGATTGTCTAAATTATAGAATAATTTTGGACGATTAAAGGTTCATAATTGAGTTGGAATTTAACGTCATGTAAAATAGGTCTTTTTCAGATAACATACTCCCTCCCCCCCCCCCCCCCCTTCCCTCCCTCTTTTTCCCTTCTTCTCTCTTCTTCATATTTTCAATTCAACATTCCCATTTTTTTCCTTCCTTTTGCCGATTGCTATTTATAAATGATATATATATGTATATAACTATACACATTATATTATACATATAGATATATATTACATAATATATTTATATTCAAAATATTTCTTTAATTGAACTATCATATAAAATTATCAAATCATCATAAAAATTCATCAATTTGGCATGAACTTTGTTATAACACATCGAGTATTCATCAAGTCACCTGTGAAAAATAACTCAACATAACATTAGAATTAAGAAATTGTTATCTCATCACATTATACTTGTTAATTCTAATGTTAATTTTCTAACATTATTGTTAGGTAGCATTTGGGGCGTTACATCTTCTCTATCTTCACTTCAGAATTTCAATCTCTCTCACCTCTCTCTTTCTAAAACTCTCATCCCAGATTCTCCGGCCTATTTCTCCGACCGTTTCTTCCTCCTCTCTTCCTTCTCCGGCCATCACTGTTTCTCTCTTTCCCCTCCCTCTCCGGCCAACCTTGGCATTTTCGATCGTTGCAAGCTTCCATTTTCTCCGTCGCTAGCGACGATCGTTCTCCTCCTCTTTGTAAGGAAAAGCCGCCACCGACGCCGGAATCATACGACTATCTTAGAGATATCCCCTTCGATGGCTGCCGGTTGATCATAGATCTCCTCCGTGATCTACAATGGCACCGCTACCTAAATCTCTGCGGATCTAACCTCTCCGTATGTGGAGCATCAAAGTCGGGGATATATTGATCTGGCCTTTCCTCGTCATTGGATCTGCTTAGATCTAGCTAGATCTGGTCTGCTTAAATTCCACAACATCTCTCACTTGGCGCAGATTTCAGTGTCATGGTGTCGGCAGGTGATCTGCGAAATTGGCAAAGCTGCCAGCCACGCGTTATCGGCGCTCATTTCTCTCATCCGTCTTTGGCCTCGCGATCTCATTTAGCTACGAATCCGACCATCGGAGAGGAAGAAAATGAGATTACTCTTATTTTATTATTAGTTTTAATTCTATGATTAAAAAAATAATAAATCGTGAGATTTAGTTTGCTAGTGCAGAGAATTTTTAATAAAATTTTTATCTGGATTTGTATTCGCAATGCCGATGAACTTAACTCTATGGTGACGAACAATGATTACCGACAATGGTCATCAACTATTTTCGAGTCTCTGACATCATGGACCGGTTGGTGTGTGTGTTGATCTCTGTGTGTGTGTGTGTGTCTGTCATGGACCGGTTCATGTATGTGTTGATTTATGTATGTGTGTGTTGTAGAATTGTTACATATTACTTTAACAATTGACTTAAACTATTGATAACTCTAGGAATTAAAGTTCTCTTAGGCACTTTTAGATTTGAATGTAGTGGGTTTAGAGAGTATTTGTGTTATTTTTAGCATATTTTCCTTTGTTTTATGTTTGTGTGAACTTTTTATCTTGGGTTTAGTGTTTGGTTGAAATCATGACAAATGTGAAGAAAAATAGGATCAAATGAGGGCTGATGTGTGTTTTAATTCTTGTGTAAATTGTAGAAGAATCTGTGCCGAAAATGTTGCAGCAATTCTCATAGCAATCCTTGCAGTAAATTGTACTAGCTGGCATTATTTTGAAAGAGCAAAAAGAAGATTTCAGCTCATATTTGTGGGGACTATTTTTCTACCTCAACTGGGAGGTCACGTGAGCCTTGGTTTATGCCCTAAAGGGTTAGTACAATTAGAGAGGCAGCTAGCCGCATTGGAGGAAGGAGAGCTGGAAAAAAGAAGAAAATTGGGAGAGTATAGAGGAGGAAATAGAGAGAGTACAGAGAAGAAAGAGGAAAGAGTGCAGGGAGTGAGCTTGGAGATTTCCTTCATATTTTTCACACAGAGAGCTGGAAGAAGAAGGAAAGGACAAGAAGGAGACATCTAGTCATTTGGAGTTTTTCTCTTGCTTACTCTTTCCTTGATTTATTTCTTGATTTTCATTCTCTGTTGAACAATGGATTGTGTACTTAAGCTTGTTTTTGTAATCCTAAACATGAGCTAAATTTTTTTAGCTGAGATTGTTGATGGACCCGAAATTGGGAGGATGATTTGAATGTTTGTTGAAATGTTGAGCAATTTCTTTCATCTTCATTCAAATGCTTTGAGTGTTTAATTTCTATTGTTGATTGGCCATCAATTTATAGGAAACTAGGTTTTGATTAACTCTAGAAAGATTAATTTAGGCTGGATCTAACTTGGATGATGCAAGTTCAATATGCTTTTTGAAGTTTATATTGATTTGTGAATAGTATAGGAATATGCTATTTACCTTGAATAACCCATTAAAATTGATGCATGAATTTGTGTTCTGAGAACTAGATTTAATTAGGAATATGTTGAAAAAGGTTTAAAGAATTTTCAGTCATGATTAATTCGGAAGAATTTTATGATAAAATTGAATTTCAGTTAGCATGACAATTTTTGCTGCAGCATTTCTTACAGCATTCGGATTAGATTTGCAATTGAGGGGAAATTGGCAGTCCTAGTTTAATTCTCTTTTTGATTTCAAACTCTTGATTGAATCTTGTTCTTTTTATCCATTTTAGCTCAGTTTCATTATACTCATTTTATTTCATCAAATTACTGTCATTTTACTTAGTTTAATTTTTAATCCAAATTGATTTGTGATTGATTTCTTTTACAATTTATTTAGTGATTCAATTCCTGTGGAAACGATACTCAACTCACTTTTTATATTACTTGTTCAATTACATACACTTGCGTAGGTTTAAACACATTAAAGAAACGTAAACAACTATCAACGTGATAGTGATATTGATTGATTGCTTTAAAAAATTGTTGTTTCCTTTAAAAAGAAAAAATCTGTAGAATTGTTGCAGATTACTATAATTGTTGACTTAAACTATCAACGTGACAGTGATATTTAGTTTACAAGATTTGTATTGTTGATGTAAATTTTTTGAAGTGGATACGTTGAAAACTTAAAATATTCTAGTAGAGTATGTGAAGTGAAATGAGATTTTGGTAGCAATATTGTGATTTTAAGGTCTGGATTTGTGATTCTGATGCCTTTGCTGATTTTTTTTTTTTTTTGAACTGGTTTTGTTTCCAAATCTGCTTAATTTGAGAATAATGTTTGGAATGTTAGAATGTTAATTATTAGTAGCTGAGGTTTTGGTGTTTGAATATTCAGATTTGTTCAAGCCATCAATTTTTTATTTAGAATTTCTGATGTTTTTGGTAATTGAATGTTTTAAGATGAAATTTAAGTTTTTTTTTTTTTTTTTATAATGTGTTGTAGGATTATTATTATTATTATTATTATTATTATTTAAGTTCTACCACTATTAGCCAATTATGTCAAACAAAACATGTTTAAGTAAAGTACCAAAAAAAAAAAAAAAAAAAAAAAACGACATCATGTTCATGTTTAAAACAAAAGGAAAATTTCAATATTGTAGTAGAATGTCTAAAATATTCTAATAGAGTATGTATTATACTCTACTAAAGTATTCCGACGACTGCTACTAGAGTTATATCAGACCAAGTTATTTGATATCTATTCATGTTATTATAAACCAAGTTATTTTCACTATAATCGGGATTCTTGTATATTTTGAATTTTGGTTGAGCTCTTGTAGAATATATCTTGAATTTTGGTAGAATATAATTGAGATTCTTGTAGAATAAGTAGTTTACTCTTGTAGAATTCTTACATAATTTTGGTAGAGTATAACTAGGATTTTTGTAGAATAAGTAGTTTACTCTTACAGAATTCTTGTAGAATTCTGGTAGAGTATAACAGGGATTCTTACAGAATTCTGGTGGAGTATAACTGAGATTCTTAAAGAATAAGTAGTTTACTCTTGCAGAATTCTGGTAGAATATAATAGGGATTCTTGAAAACATTCATTTTGAAAACTTAAAATATTCTAATAGAGGCCATCCATATTGAAAACTTAAAATATTCTAGTCATACTCTACTAGAGTATTCCGGCGGCCGGAGCAGGATACATCTGGCCATCAATGTTGAAAACTTAAAATATTCTAGTAGAATATGCACTATACTCTACTAGAGTATTCCAGCAACCGGCACTTACAGTCGGAGCAGGAGACTTCCGGTTATCCAAGTTGAAAACTTAAAATATTCTAGTAGAGTATATACTAAACTCTACTAGAGTATTGACTATTTTGTATTAAAGTATATGCTCTAGCGATCGGTACCAGCGGTTGGAGTCGGAGACATCCGGCTATCCATATTGAAAACTTAAAATATTCTCGTAGAGTATGCATTATACTCTACTAGAGATTGGACAATACTTTACTAAAGTATCTCGACGACCTAGGGTATGCCAGCAACCGGCACGACCGTCGGAGCCGGAAACATCTGATCATCTATGTTAAAAACTGAAAAATATTCTAGTAGAATATCCAAAATATTCTAATTAATTATGCATTATACTCTACTAGAATATGCCGGCGATCGGCATCGGCAGTCGGAGTCAAAGACTGGCATCGGTAGTCAGAGCCGAAGCCTAGCACCGGCAGTCAGAGTTGGAGACATCCGGCCATCCATGTTGAAAACTTATTCTAATAGAATATCCAAAATATTCTAGTAGAGTATGCATTATACTCTACTAGAGTATACTGACGACCGGTACTGGCGGCCGGAGTCGAAGATATTCGGCCATCTATATTGAAAATTAAAAATAATCTAGTAGGATATCCAAAATATTATGTGTATTATTATAGTAGATTTTTTAAGTAATAGGGACAATTTGGGTAAAACATGTTATGTTAACCTTTGACTTTGTAGGTTGACATTTGACTAGAACTATTTTGTGTTATATTGGTAAAGTGGCAAAATTTTGTATAATATTGATTGAATGGTATCCAAGTTTGTGTTATTTTGATACTTTCCGTATTTTCTAATAGTTTTAATGGTTGGTGCCTTGTGAGATGAAATAGTGAAGGCATTATGAGAAGCCCAAAAATATCTCCATATCCCGAAATAAATTATTTAAAAATAACATGTTGTTTATTTTGATAATTTTAAAAACGTGTTATTTATCTGCTAAAACATTATTTATTTTAATAATTTTAAAAACTTGTTATTTAGTTGAATTATTTTCAAAAAACTAGTAGTCCCCCTTTTTATATTTTAATCTCACGTTGAGTATAGAAAGCAAATTTCTCTCCCCTACTTCCATTGTATAAAGAAAAAGGTACTAGTTTTGACCTTACAAATTATGCAAGTTCAAATTACGCTACCTTCCAAGTCTGGCTTATATGAAATTTAAGTTAGATTAATTTCACATATTTAATCACAGTCTCTATCATTACTCTCCTCTCATAGAATTTACTAAAAAAATCCTTAAAAAACAATAACACTAATTGCAAGTCTATAATTTTTTTTTTAAAGTTTTTAAATGGTCAGGACATGAAATAGCATGCATGCCAAATTTTTTTTTTCTATATTATTTATTTTCAAATATAAAATGTCATTCTAAATCTAAACCCTACTCGACCTATCTTATGCCATTTGACTAGGATACATAATTAAGAAAATCTATTAGTATTGTAATGGTTTGTTGTCTATACTTTTTTTTAAAGATAAAATCATTGAATTTTTTAAAAATAATTTTGTTTCCTATTCACAATATTGACGATGATCTTTTACTTTTAAATAACATAAGGTGCAAAATATCGTCTTCACTTCTCCTGAAAATCAGAACATTTTTCTCCTTTGTTAAAATTTTAAATTCTATTGTCACTTTTAAAATCATGAACTAAAATTATTTATAAATAAATAAATTCGAAGACTTATTGACAAAAAAATAGTTTAAGAATTAAATTATTACTTTTTTTTTTGAAACTTGAGTGTAAGAGGAATTGAATTCTGCACTTTATTGTATAATCAAATGCATAATTACGACTAAATTATATTTGCAATCACAAAGTAGTTCTTCTTTTAAACTTACGAGTGAAAGCACCAAAAACGTAGAAGGAATTGAAAGGTAGACTAATTTATACCTTTGACAAAATGAAATTGCAGAAGTTATCAATTTCTTCACATGGAAATAATCCATAGCAATTAATTGATAAGTTGCTTGTTTGTTTGTTTTTTTTTAATGAATTAATTGAAAAAGTTGTTGTTGTTGGCTTAATTCTGACCTAAAGTCACATTTACATCTACATATCCAGGTCTAGATTTTAGAGTTCATTCAATCTCCTACCTCAAGGACATAAAAACGTAAATTAAATAAGGAAAAAATAGATTAAATCGACAATTTTAAAATTTTTATTTAAATAAATGACCTTTTTTTTGTTTAGAAATCTGATCGTTAATCAGTGATTGATCATTATCAATTAATGAAAAATATATGTAATAATAATCAATTAACATAATTAATCAGTGAGAAATAAATGTAACATTGGTCAATCAACATGATCAATCAATCAATTACTGATTAATCATTTTCTACAAAACTATCATTTTATTAATTTTATAAAACTTCCATCATTTATTAAATATTTCTTAGAAAAATACCATTTATCCACGTCTCATATCAGATAAAAAAGTTTGGTAATTGATGGAATATTTTGACTGTACCTTACTTGTTTCTATCCATATGTAAAATATGAGTATTAATAAGATTTAAAAAAAAAATTGAAAAGAAAAGAAAAAGAGGAAACTCGATCTTTTTAAAAAGAATCTACTTAATTATATCTTAAGAAAAAAAAAGTTATTTGGAGGAAATAAACATTGACAACCAATGAATGACAGAGTTTATTGATTTTTTTTATTAATAAAAAAAAGGGAAAAAAATTGAAGATGATTTGGAGGAAATATCCAGCTGGAGACAGCTAAGTGGACGTGGCTTGGACCCACTCCGTTCAACAACAGCATACAAATGGAAAAAGATAACCCAAAACCTATCCTCACTTTTTAGTCAATCTTGCTATAAGTTATGAACACTTTTTTTTTTCTTTTCTTTTCTTTTTTTCCTTTTTCTTTTTCAATTTCCAATTACAGTTCTAGTTTCAAGTTAGGCAATTTCTACGTATGGAAATATATTTTAGAGTAAGGCTCTGTATGAGAAATTGCAAATTGTAAATATTTATGTATTTCTTATTTTTATATGATATTAATCAGATTTAATCTTTAAGAAATTTATACTATTAGTAAGATATCCTTGTTATTTTGACTATATTCTAGAACTCAAACTCAAGATTCAATAGATTGAAACAACCCAAATATACTCGCGAAACACCAATTGAGAAGGTCTCAATTAGCTATCGTTATACTTATAGTAATAGTAAAGAGAATTCTCCTCGACATTGAAAATTTCGTTTTAGATTATATTAATTTTTGTATATAGATGTAGATATCTATATATACATAAATATTTATCATGAATAAATGAAACATTTAAAGTCATGGATTATTAATAAAGATACCTATCTATTATATGAAAAACCCTTTCAAAAAAGACAAAAAATAAAAAAATAAAAAAGGTATCATAGTTAAGAAAGTCTCGTGACGATTTTTGGAAGAGGATAATTATTTCCCACTTTGCAACTTCAAAGTCAAAGAGTAAAACCAAAGTAAAAAAATAATAATAATAAAAGAAAAGCCAAAGTTAAAGTTAGAGTAAAAAAAAAAAGAAAATCATTTTCGTCCTCCTCCAAAGTTTATATTTCTTAGTAAAAATCATGTCAGTAAACTTTAAACTAAAATTAAACGTTACAAAAAGTGCAGTAACTCAAAAAAAAAAAAAAATCAATCAATCAACATCATTCACTCACAAGATCAAAAGAAGTTATGATTAATAAATAATAATAAAAAAATATCTCATTCTGAATTATATGTGTATATATAGAGAGAGAGAGAGAAAAAGTTATATATTAAAGAGAGAGAAAGTGAAAGGGACGAAAAAAAAAAAAAGGCCACAGAAAAAGAAGAATGAAACTCTGTGCCAAATCAGTAACCCAAGTACACTCCCACCCACACAACTTCAACCGCATCAACCGTCGCTCGATTTCACTCCAACTTCTTCTTCTTCTTCTTCTTCTCCGTTGCTCAAACCGTAGAACTCCGTTCCTTCCTCACTCTCACTCCCACTCGCAGCAACACTCGCCGTCGAGCTTCTAGAAGCTGAAAAAGAAGAAGCAGAAGCAGCAGGAGCAGAAGAAGAAGCAGACGGAGATGGGGAACTGCGGTACTAGAGAAGAATCTGCTGTCGTCACCAATGCCCAAGGTTCCGTTAGTCTCTCTAGAATTCTGTTTTCCAGATCTAATCTCTCTCTCTCTCTCTCTCTCTCTGTCTCTCCATTTTTAGCTTGCAACCCTTTCTTCAATGGCGGGTTTACTGTTCTTCGTCGATCGGTTTAAGTTTTTTGGGGTTTGTTTCGTTTCTGTAATGTTTTCGGTTTCGAAGTCGAAAATGGAAATTGGAATCGAAAATGCAGTTCTTTCACTTCCAGCTTGCTTGGAGTCGATTGAATTTAAATTTGAAAATGTGTTTGAAATTGAAGAATTTGTGAGTTAGGGTTTTGTGATTTTGTAATTTTTTGTTTTTTTGGGGATTTCGTAGTTCAACAGCTGAATGTGACATCGTCGTTACCGGCGAAAAACGGCGAAAAGAAGCAGAGCCACAACCGGTCGATATCGGATCTGAGCGATCCCTCGACGCCACGGAACTTCGAGGATTCGACGAAGAATGCCTTGCTTTACACCCATGTCATCGCCTTTACGCTCTACGAGCTCGAGACCATAACGAAGAGCTTCCGTTCCGATTACATTCTTGGCGAAGGCGGGTTCGGAACCGTGTATAAAGGCTACATTGATGAGAATGTGAGGGTCGGTCTTAAATCTCTCCCTGTTGCTGTCAAAGTGCTCAACAAGGAGGGACTTCAGGGTCATCGTGAATGGCTTGTAAGCTTTAATTTTTTTTTTTTTTTTTGGTTTTTTTGTTTTTGCCCGTTTGATTTTTCGAGGTTTTTGACTTGTTAGGTTGATTGAATTTGTCATTTTTTCAGACCGAAGTGAACTTTCTCGGGCAGCTAAGGCATCCTAATCTGGTGAAGTTGATTGGATACTGTTGTGAGGACGAGCACCGGTTACTTGTGTATGAGTTTATGTTCAGAGGAAGCCTTGAGAATCACCTTTTCCGAAGTATGAACATCTTACATTTTGATAACTCCTTGTCAACAATGTATATGCATACTAAAACAATATTTGTGACAATTGGGAAGGTTATTATCCGATAACTTGTGCAAATTTTTTCTATATTCCATGTTCGCCTTTCCTCTTTGACGTGTTACTATCAAGCTTTTAGCTAGAGTAAATAAATAGATGGATACAGTTAAAAAGAGAACAAGAGGAAAAAAAAAAAAAAAATCTAGCAGTAGTAGTTTCTTCTATTTGCCGCTGTCCCCTGGATTCTGTGTTCAACATCTATTCCAGATATAACAAATTACCAATTACTTTGTCTGCAAATATTCAAATCAATACAAGAACCATTTCTGCTAATTCTTTTACCGATGCAAATTCGTCTCTGATCTTTTCTTTTTCTGCTACATAGCTAGTGATAATGTTGCGAAATGCCATCGCTGTTGCCTTCCTTTCTTATATGGCACTCTAGTCTTCACATGTTGTCCTTGAACTTGTTTTGTACTGAAGTTGATACTATGTCCAGGCAGGTTAATAGTTTTGTTATGAAATTGGTACTGTTTTGTTGCAAAATTTGGTTGAAAAATCTTTGATTTTTGTCATGAGAATTCTAGGGTTTTTATGCTACTTTGTCAGATTTATTTTTTACAACACTTTAGTTCTGTTTAAATTTAAAACAAACTGTGGTCAGAAATTACATGATTTAATTGTTTTACTGTGTTTGGAAATTACATGAGCACTCAAAACCTCTGGTGTTTCTGAGATTTATTTCGGACGATATAACTGACCTAACATTGATTTCAAAGATACAAGATTTTGCTTTGTTTGCGACATTGTTTTACTCGCTTTACATTCCCTGAACTCAAGTTTCTATGTATCTTGATACAGAGGCATCTGTTCCATTGTCTTGGGCTACAAGAATGGCGATCGCTCTGGGAGCTGCTAAAGGACTTGCTTTTCTCCACAATGCAGAAAGGCCAGTTATATATCGGGACTTCAAAACGTCTAATATATTATTAGACTCTGTGAGTAGTGTTCTGGACTTCATTATCATACAAGTTATTTACATATTGATATTCATAATGGTAGGATGATATTCTGTTTATCCAACTCATTGCCTATTAAATTTGCAGGATTATACTGCCAAGCTCTCTGATTTTGGTCTTGCTAAAGCTGGTCCGCAAGGTGATGAGACTCATGTATCAACCCGAGTAATGGGTACCTATGGTTATGCAGCTCCAGAATATGTGATGACTGGTATGCTTTCTCAAGAGTGTTTAAATCCTTGATTTTTATAGAACTAGACCGTACTGTTATACAGAGATATTTCTGCATGGAAATATATTTTGGATCGTATTGTCAAAAAGGTTGATCTTTTTGTCACTATTTGACGTAGTTGATTAACAATTAGGTATTGCATAAGATGACAGATTTGTCACTGCCATTTCCACAGTATCATTAAGAGATTCCCCTCCACAGATATCACCACGTTCTTCTGTTATTTGACGAAGGACTTCAAAATTTGCTAGTTATCCGTTCTCATGTTCTTTTGCAATGGGTAGACCTTGAGCATTGTTTTGCCTAAAAAATGGCCGTTATATGAACAATGCAGGGCATGAGAGTTGTTACCCCCACATCATATGTAGCCACTATCCGTATGATCAACTGAATGATTAAGCAATAAATGAATTATATATAACCCTAGTTTTCTTAGGAAATATATAGAAAAATCATTTTTATGTATTTTAACAAGATCTAATATTACAATTTGATGATGGAACGAGAAACATCCTTGTGTAAGCGTGGTGTCAATTTATCTCCTGGCAAATTCTCTTGTGAATTTTTCAAATGTGTATGTTGGAGGCAATATTTGCTAGTTGTACCTCGTTTGCATAGGAAAAGTCCATAGCTCACATACTTGTTATGATCTTATGGTTATGGAAACCAAATGATTGGTATTTTTACACACAAGTAGAATGAGGTTTTCTTAACGAGGTTTATATGAAATGGGCAGGCCACCTGACTGCCAGGAGTGATGTTTACAGCTTTGGAGTAGTACTTTTGGAGCTTTTGACAGGAAGGAGGTCTGTCGACAAGACGCGACCGAGCAAAGAACAGAACTTGGTAGATTGGGCCAGGCCTAAACTAAATGACAAGAGAAAGTTGCTTCAAATAATTGACCCAAGGTTGGAGAATCAGTACTCGGTAAGAGCAGCACAGAAGGCATGCAGCTTGGCATACTACTGTCTAAGCCAAAACCCCAAAGCGAGGCCGTTAATGAGTGACGTGGTTGAAACACTGGAACCTTTGCAAAGTGTAAATAACGCAACAGAAGTTTCGTCATCGTTGTCAATGGGCAGTGCCGGTCCATTCGCCAGGAGCGGAATCCCTGATTACCGGATGCGACAGAGGTTTACCAATAATGTTGGTCCTGGCTCCACTTGTCGATCTCCTAACCCAAATTGCTCCCCCGGAGCTCCTGCAGCATTGAGAGTTAGATGAGAATTTTTAATCCATATGTATACTTGTTTGGTGTGCTTTTTTTTTTCCCCCCCACCTCTTTTAATGAAATGGAGAAATTTGCTTGTTACATAATGCACTTTCCCTTTTTTGATCTCATGTACATGTATGATTTCATGGTGACCCCAAACCTGTGTTGATTGTTCTTTTTTCTTGTCTTTTTTTTTTTTTTTTTTTTTTCTTGGTTCTTGTATTTATATTCTGAGCTCGTGTACCAAAGGGGAATTGCCATATGGTAACTTTGTAGCATGTAGTTACGGATATGCAGTTGGATTTATAAAAAAAAGACTTAGCTTAATGACCATTTCCTCTGTTCTCTATTATTATTATTACAACTCGGGGAATGAGGATTCGAAATCTTCACCATATAATAAAGTCAGGTTTGAGATTACTATTATGTTAGGTTATGTCTGCAAACGATCTACAAACCTGTATGTTTTAAATTGTAAATTTTCTCATCAATTTCAATCATGTTGGATCAAATTCTTTACTCATTGATATTATGGTCATGGTTTAGGGATAGAGTCATCTTCCATAATGTAACTGCAGATAAAGAAAACAAACTGTTTTTTCAGATCCAAAATCAGAAACAAAGATTGCGAATCCGAAAATTTTACTATTTTTATTCCATTGTTTATTCATGTTTTTGCTGTTATTAAAAGATGGGTCTAGATTGAAATTTGTGGATAAATATTTACAAGTAGTGTGAATTCAGTTACAAAAATGGTTGGCAATTTTTACAAGTTCGTCAATACCAGAGCGGGTCGGATCTTGTTGGGATCATTATCTTTAACACCCAGAACCCAGATTCCACCCGTCTTTATATATATGCAGACATACATATATATAGATACATAACTGAAGAAAAGTTTTGAGTGGCCAATAATATAGTCCCACTTCTTCCTCTTTAACAGATCTCTTTTGAACTCCTTTCCACCACTCAAACTTTTTTTTTTTTCCCCTTTTTTTATGTTTTCATTCTCACTCCTCTTTCTCTCTCTCTCTTCTTTCTCTCTCATCTCTGCTAGGCTTCAAAACATGAACGACTTTACAAAATCAGTGCTTTTAGTACTTCTCTTCATCTCCCAATTGACCATGTTTGTAGGTAGGCCAAAAGTGGACATAGCTTAGTCCAATAAATTTGTAGTAATATATATATATACCATTTGTCAATCTCAATTACATGACTTTTTTCTTGGAACAAACATGCAGGATCCCATGCAGCTCATAACGACGAGTATACTCCGACGGGAGGCGGAGAATTCCTGCCCGTCGGGCAAACGGAGTATCGGTCGATGGAGGAAGCGGCGACATCGGCGATTGCAGGCAGCTATAATAACAACGGGGGGCGGAGAAAGTTGGGGCCATTCCAGCTGTGCCTGCTGTGCAAGTGTTGTGCAGGGCCAACCTGCGCCTCCATGCCCTGCTGCTTCGGCATCGACTGCCAGCTCCCAAACAAGCCCTTCGGAGTCTGCGCTTTCGTCCCGAAAACCTGCAACTGCACCTCCTGCGCCAGTTCTCCTTGAAAAATCTTCTCTTCACAATCAAGCTCTCCAGCCTTTTTTCTGATGATGAAAACTATATATTATTAAGAGATTGATTCATATTGTTTATCATAGGGCCTAATTAATTATATTACTCCGAAATTCGATATATAAAAAAGAAGGCTTCTTTTTTTTTTTTTGGATTGGATTTCAAATCTGGTTTGAGGAGGAGATATTGTGATGTGCTAAACTACAAATGACAACCATGGCGTGTCAGAGATCAGTAGTGTACAAAATTGTCAGAATTCTTAGAGAGAGAGAGAGAGAGAGAGAAAGAGCTTGACGAACGTGACTTAGGAAAAGAGTTGTACCCACCACGTGGGACAACTGGCAGTTATGTATCTATAATATATATATATATATATATAGAAATATGCTGAAAATATGTATAGTTAATCATTTGATTTGAATATTTTGTATCTGAATTGATCAGTTGTATTAGTGGTTCATGAATTAATAATGCAATGAAGTGAATTTATACTAAGTTAATTAGGTACTCAAGGTACTATAACTACTACTTGGCTTCTCTAATATAAACTACTCTTTGTTATTAGTTATGGTTGGTTTGGTCATATATATAGTATCTGGTTTCTTTTTAAGTTCTAATATTGATTATCAATTACGAAGTGGAAAACTTGATTACTCTCTTAATCACATACATGTTTACAAGTTTGTGATTTCAATTAGTTGTACTTAATCCGTTTCTTCCCCTGGAAGATCTTGATTAGTTAACTCTTTTAATATTCAAGTCGATAATTAGGGTGCGTTTGGTAAGAAGGAGAGAAAATACGAAAGAGGGAGTGATAGATCATCTAAGTGAAAGAAGTAAGAAAGGAGGAAAATATCTTTAAATATTGTGATGTTTGGTATGAAAGGAGAGAAAATTAATGCGGTGTATTGAAATATTGAGAATATTTTCTTTAATGTCTTTCCTTCTCTTTTCTCTCGTACTAAACAATCATAAATGTCAAAATCCTTTCGCTAAACCTTTCATCCCTCTTTTTCCTTCCACTTTTTCCTCTTAGCAAACAGCCTTACCAATTGTGCGTTTAGTCACTGAAAGTGTGTGCGTGTTTTTTTTTTTTTTTTTTTTTTTTTTTGGCTTTTCCCACGATAACAAACAACCAAGTGATTAAATTCTCTCTCTTTTAATCACGATTTAGAAATGGAGGAAGAGCAAGTGCGTCATTTTAATACACTAATTTAAAAGAATTTATCTAATTAAAAACTATACCAAAATACAAAAAAACAAAAAACAAAAAAGGGCAAGGCCTATTTGAAAGAGTTTTTTGGAAGTTGTTTTTTGGCTTCTTAGTTCCAAGTTATGCTTCTAAAAGAATTTGAATGGTTTACCAAAAAAAAATTTATCACCAGAAGAGGTTCCACTAAAAGGACTTGTTTGGTAGTTATAAGTTGCTTTTAGCTTCTTTGCTCCAAAAATTACCTCTAAAAAGTGATTAAATGACATGTTAGAAGTGCTTCTTATTTTCAGAAAAGTTTCCAATCAAACCCAGAAAATACAGTTTATAAAAGAAGTTCTTAATACACTTTAAAATTTGTATCAAAATTTTAGTAAGACATAAAAAACTTCATTCTAATTTTGTATTGATTGTAATTTTTTTTAAATCATCAAGATATTTAAAAGCTTTTCTAAAAATATGACTCATAATAATACTGATTGAAAAGTTACAATTTTCACTTTTTTTTTTATTAATAGGAAAAAAAAAAAAACTATGCTAAATGAGCTCATAACGGAGTGCTTATATATTACATGTTATGACATATATAAATGTTTGCTCATTAAGCATGTGAATAAGTATGTAACTAGTCTAAATTAAGGGGGTGTTTGGTGAATGAATTTAGTTTAAGATTTTGAAGTTTCAATAGTAATTTTTTAGAAAAGACAAAAAAAAAATTTCAGAAAAGACAAAAAACTTTTTTAAAAAAAGATAAAAATCATGATAAAAAAAGTATAATTTAATTCAAACTGAACTAACAACCAAACGGCCCTAGAGCTCATTGCCGAGTACAAAAAGAGATTAGATCTTGTGAGGAAATTAGTTAAGAGGATATGTGTTTTTCCTGAGTTGCCACTCATGCACGCACTGTTTGTGTGTGAATCCCAAGATCTCAATTATCGATATACTTTTGTCCATATTATTCAGTGAAGTTAGGCCCCTTTCAGCGTCCGACAAAGTTGACTTGGATGGAGTATAGTTCTCACCAGCAAGCTACTTATCTACGAATAATGGACCAGCAACAAAAAGTTGAATTAGATGGAAGTTGAGTTCTCACCATTCTGTCTTGTCAGTGATTCCTTCACCACCAAAAACAACGTTTGGACACCATTAGTGTTTAATAGACATAATTCGCTTTCTATTAATTAAGATGCTTGGTGCTCGTCAAGATTGAAAATATCAATATTTACAGAATATTAATACTTAAATATCTACCGTAATATCGATGAAAATTAATGTAAAATATAAAAATTCATTTTAAAATACTAAAATTTTAGATGAAACTTTATAAAGTTTTAAAATAATTAATAATACATAAATTAAATGAAACTCTTAATTAAATACTAATCAGTATATGATAAATTTACATGGTAAGAATGAAGAATAATATAGTAAACGATAAGTTGCTGTTCATTAATTAAGTAACATCATTGAAACGCAACATAATATAGATAGATTATATTCATTGTTTCATACATGGTAAGAAAACATTAATATGAAAAGAACTTTTAGAATGTTCGAAAATATTTACAATATCTTATTAGTGTACATAACATCGATACTAAAAAAATATGACATTTGAGTATTTATTTTATATAATTTTGGACATACCACATGTCTCTCAATCTCTGCTATCTATTTATATTATAATAAAAAAAAAGTGCATGAATTTAAAAAAAATAATGAAATTTATTATGTTAAAATATAAAAAATTATATTACGATCGACATTTTACAAATATTTTGTCATTTCCACAGTACTTTGTTATTTACTAGTACATTTTTTTCACGGAAATCGATATTTTTGTAAAAAATTGATATTTATGAAAATTTCCATGAAAATTTGGTGGATTATGCGGAAAAGATACGACATATCTGTTTTCATATCGGTACTTCCAAAACACAAAAAATTCCACGGAAATATCGGTGGAAATGTCGATTTTTCAATCATTGGTGCTCACCAAGAGTTTACGTCTATCATATTATACAAAAAAAAAAAAATAAATAAATAAAAAATAAAAAAATAAAATAAAATCTCATAATCCTTGTATATTGCACATGAACTATACTTCATAATACCATTTTTTTGTTGCAAAAGTATAAGTTCCCAAGCATTCATATTTAAGATCTTCTGGGTAGTTATTCAAACTCTATTTTTTACCGCTATGCAACCACAATAATGCGGGGTACATTTCATAAGAGACCTAACATACATGCATGCACACGTGTTATGTATTAGGAAAGATAGTATTGATATTAGAAAAAGTTATTATTTTGTATGTAATTATCTTTATTAAGAACTTTTAATTTATTTATAATTATTGTAATTCAACATAATCGTATTTTTCATAAATTTTTAGTATTAGATAACTTATCCGATTTTGTATTTAGAGACTTATTTTTATATGAGAGTCTATTCCTAGCTGCGTTCCTCACTAATGAATTATTTGTCTTACTATGTGGACATAAACACATCTACGTTAAATATCAATTTGTTCTCTTCTCCATCTTTTCTTTTATTTTTTTTAATTTAATTTCTATTATTATGGTGTGCAGTGGTTTCTAATTAAGCTCCTCCCTACTAGAAGTTCTAGATCCTCGAAAGACGCAAAATGCCTGAAAGGTCCAAATTATATAAGTTTAAACGATATTTATAGACTACACCCAAGAGGCCACAACTTGTTTCTATCATATATATTCTAACAACAAGTTGGGTCTCAGAGGAAATAATAAAATTTTTCTAGTATGTTGCTTACCGTTTATTCCCAATAAAATCAAAGTGGTGTAAAATGCATAGTGCCTAACATGGTAATTATTAAAACTTAAAGGGGTCTTTAATCAAATACTACTTTTACTTATTTTCTTGAACCCAATCTGCACTTTATTTATTTATATATTTATTTATGTTGAAAAGGCGCGAGAAAGGCAATCAACTAGACAATATATGATACATATCTCTATTGGGATGCATATTCTACTTATTAAAAGCTTTTTGGGAAATAAATAACATGGAAATATAAAAAGTTGTATTCCATTATTTCCAAGAACTATCAATACATATATGTATATATAAGAATGAAAATTTAAAATGTAAAATTTAATGAGGGTATGTATGAGAGTATGAAATTTTAGTTGGGACAAAAATAAGAAAATCACAAGCTTTTTGAAAACTTAGAAACAAATTTAAGAAAGTGAATGGGAACGATTATTCTTATTAGGCATTGATAGTTCCACCCCTGAATGCATCATGCATGTTTACCAAAATAGGTCATTATAATTTTTGGGGTCATTAAAATTTATTACTAGGAGTTGCAACAATTTTCCCTATGGAGATTTTGAGGGAGAAAAAACTCACGTTTGAAATTTTATTTATATATTTTTATCTTCCTAGTATTAATTTTAATCCTACCATTGTTATTGTTAAAATTTTACTTTGTGAGAACTCTAAAATTTAGGATGAATGTTCCCGCAAAAATTCCTCCATATTGTCCCCATGTCTCTTTAGGTAGGGACGGGGACATTCTGTCCTCCCTAGTCATACCCCATCACTGCTTTTAAATTTGCTGAAAAATTAGGTCATCTTCACTGCTTACTTCATATTCCAATTGCAGGCCAGACCAATGAATAAACCCTTTTTTTCCATTAATATATATGTATAGGTGTATACGTAATGGATTATTGAGGTATTAGAATTTGAGACTTAGGATTTGGCTATTTGAAGAAAACTTTTGGGTTGGTTTTTGTTCTTAGTTGATACGCATGCACGCACTTTAAAGTATGTCAGAATCCACAGTTCCACAATTATACACACACATAGATGTATATATATAGATTTATATATATATATATATATATCAATTTGCCTTTTTGTCTATTCAGTAAAGCGTCCCTTTCAACAGCTAGCAAAAAAGTTGATTTAGATGGAGTTAAAGTCCTCACTTTATCAACAAATGATAGACTTTTGTGACACTATTTTGTCCATTGACTCATCCACCAAACTTCACATAGTTGGCTCGTTTTTGGTTAAGAAAACTCTATGGATGTGTAGACGTATGATTAGAAGTACTTTAAATTGATATAATCCTTATAGATAGTTGTTCAAAGAAGAAATTATGGACTATATAACAATATTGACCACGAAATCGCAATCCTTTCTCTCTCCTCTCTCTCCTATCCGCTGTCGCTATCACAAAAACGACTAACAATGATGAACGTCGTAAGGCTAACGGCGATAATCACAGAGACACTGGCAATCCTAATCGCCTCGAAACAGATCGCAGCGAGACATTGCAATTTTCGTCCGTCTAGTCCTCGTCATTGTTGGCTAGATCTATCAAATCTCGTGGCGAGCAGCCACCTCCCCAACCAAATCTCCGACCACTCTGTTCCGACTTTGCCATCTCCTACAACGATAGTCTTGATTTGGGGGTGGGATTGAGTTAGGATTATTATTGTTTTTTTAATTTGTGGTATATTTAGGATTTTTGATAAATTGGGTCTTGAAATAAGCTAAAATGAGTAATTTAAAACTCCCATCTCCTATCTTAATCCAAAATTAAAAAATCCTAACTTACACAATATGATCATTCCGGGATATTCCATGCTTTCATGCTTTTGGGATTAAGTTAGCTAGGTTTTTTATTTTTAAATTTTACAATATGATCATTCCGGCATAAATATTTCATGCATTTTAAAGCTGAACCGATGGGAATTTATTACTACCATTGATTTTGCGAGAAGATACAATAGGAACTTGCTTCGGTTTCAATGGTTCTATATATGTTATAGATCTTCCTCTTGGAGTAGACATGGCCCTTGGAGGTTTCAGACAAGATGGGATTTTACTAGTCATTATCTCAATAGAATAACTTATATGGCGCTTCTCATATTTTCGTAGAAGAAGTAATGTGGCGGATAAACTCGCTTCTTACGCAGTCCACTTGGATGAAACAACTTGGTGGTTCGACTCTCCGGGTTTCTGTTCTTTAACAGTTAAAGAAGTATAAGGCAACCTTTACCTACTACATATTGCAAGAAAATTTATACACTTTTTACCCTTTAGGCTCTACTCTTTTTTCTCATAGGATTTTGACTAGAGCGATTTTAACAAGACATATTTGAATCCTACTTTCAAAGTATTAGTTTAGATTAAATCTTTTGAGATTGACTTTTAGTTACTGTTAGGTCTCTTTCAGTTTTTTTAAGTTGCCCATTTTTGTTTCATGCTGCTTTATTTTCTCTTACTTTGTATTAGTCTCTCTTATTAAAAATATTGAGTCGGGAATTTGATAAAGGATGAGATTTTACTAGTGGTTATCAACCAAATTGAGATGTGCTAGCAGTTTTTGATATCATTTATTCTTTTTCTCAAATTGTTAAAAAAATATGCATATAATATAAATATTTTGTACAAAATACCATGAACATGTGGATTGTCACAACATTTGGTACTCGCAATTTTATAAGTAATTTAGTAATCGTCTAAAATTAGTTAATGGAATTATACTTTTCTCCCCTTTTGACAATGATGTGCCTCCAAATGTCAAGCTTTTGAGTTTTGCGCAATGCGTTTCTTGATGTATTGATCCATTAATACAAGAGATAACTTTACTTATTTAATGTGCTCGACTTGATGTATTAATCCATTATACAAGCGATAAGTACTATTACCTACCTAATTACTCTAGCATTTATTTAATTTTATCCCCAACAAAGAAAGAAAAAGGGTTATCCCTCAAAAATAAAAAAAAATAAAAAAAAAAGGGTCATAAAATTGTCGAGGTTACTTATAAAATATATAGTTCCGGATATGTATAATCTAATTAATATTTCTATTGCATGTTTAATGCGGTCTACGTACGTACCAATCCATTTCCCGTTAGACATTTTTCTTGCTTTTGTTTAATCTGCCTTTTATAAGATAATGAAGAATATGCGATGATGAAGATTTTATGTGATGAGGGTCTGTTTGACAGAGCTTTTTAAAAATTATTTTTTGATTTTTTTTAGTTTAAAAATTGTTTCTAAAAGTTTTAAGATGATCTGTCATAAAAGCTTCAGGTCTTCCAAAATATATTCTTGTTAAAATCAGATAATATGGATTTAAGAAGGGGGGGGGGGGGGGGGGGGAACTCTTCTAAATAGACTTTGAAACTTGGATTAGAATTTAAGATAGACATAACAAACTTTATTTTAATATTTTTTTTTATACTTGATAGCAAACTTTAGAATCGTTTTGAATTCAAAAGCTTTTTTCAAAATATGGTTCTCAGACACTTACTAAAAAGTTATAACTTCTGTTTCTTTTCCTTTACTGACTAAAAAACAAAGGCAAAAACTCTACAAAACGAACCCTAAAACTAATTAAAAATCTAATAAAAAAAACTAGTTAAAAAGCCTTAATTGTCTAGTGATGGTGATGTCATGAGGCCACTTAACTTTAATTGACTTTCAGAGAGAGAATTAATATTCAGAAACTAAGTAGCATTATTATCCATGTAAATTTCTCCTTTTTTAACGATTCAATCCGTAAATTAAAGTTGTGGTTGTTAATATCTTTAAATTAAACAAATGTTGTATTTTTTAAAACGATGGAAAACGATATTGCTGGAACTTAGTATAATGGACACGCATTATTACAATTTAGAGAAGGGATAATTAACTTTTTTTTTTTTTTTGATAATGGGTTCGTCACTATATTTAATCAATTGTGCCCTTGTCATGTGTAATAATTTATCACATGTCTTCTTTCAAGTTTCCTCTGAAATGATGGATCCTAGATTTAAGGATTAAAGTGCCAACTAAAAAATTTAAGGTGTAACACTCCAAATTATTTTATATATTTTTTTTTATTTTAACATTTTGAGGTAGAGTATTCAAACTTTTCATTTAAGATAATCAATTAAATAATTACTATTTAATTATTGATGTACAGGAGTGATTCAATCGTTCTTCCCAAAAATTATAACTGATAGGAGATTCATAAATATTAACTCATTTAAATACCACCCACTACTAGACTCGAGAATCCATCCAAAAGCAATATCTTTTGGGCCTTATTTCGAGGAGTTCTTTTTGAATCTGTGGATGCACTCAACGGACAGGTTCATGTATTTCTTCGAGACTCAAGTCATATAGACCGCCTCTCAAATTCAAATATATATGCTCTTGCATCAGTTATGTTTGTAATTACGATTATTCTATAGAGTAATTGGCCCAGATTGTGACAGTCATCAGTCCCTAAAAAGAAAAAGATAAGTTGTACAGTCCCACATAACTTGAGAATAGATATATATGATGGTTTATAAGTAAAAAGACCACATTCTAATGGTATGAGGCCTTTTTAGGTAAGCCAAAGAGTAAAACTGTGTGGCACGAGGCCCAAAGCGGACAATATCATACCAAAGGGAGGCGTGGGTTGTTACAAATGGTATTAGAGCCTATATCCAACCGGAAGTGTGGCCAAGGAGGACGTTGGGCCCCAAAAGGATGGGTGATTGTGACAGTCATCAGTCCTTAGAAGGAAAATAGTAAGTTGTGCAATCTCACATCGCTTAGGAATGGATATATATGATGGTTCATAAGTAAATAGACTACATCCTAATGGTATGATACCTTTTGAGGTGAGCTCAAGAGCAAAACCGTGCGGGCACAAGGTCCCAAACGAACAATATTATACCAAAAGGAGTTTAAGCCTCGTGCCCTCACGATTTTGCTCTTGAACTCACCCCAAAAGGCCTCATACCAATAAGAGGCATGGGTCGTTACACAGATAGTCCTTGAACTCTTTAAAGGTGATGGTTTAGTTCCTGTTTTATATTTTTGTTGGCTGAGATGACCTTGAAGTCTTAAGATTTTGGCCATTTTAGTTCTTTCTGTTCAATTCCGTTAATTTCTAACAAAATGAGAGGGTATTTTCGTAATTTCTAATAATTAATTTTAAAAATTTTAAATATATATATATATATATATATATCTCTCTCTCTTCTCTCTCATATCTGTGGATTGGGGGCGAGGGGCTTTGGATTTGGTGGGGTGGGGGGTGGAGAAGGTTCGGGGTCTGAGCTTTGCGGCAAAGGGGGCCAGCGGTGTTGGGTTTGGTCCGGGGATTGGGTTTGGGTTTGGTTCAGTGGGGGGGGGAAGCGGTTGGGTTTGGTTCGGTTGGAGGGCCAGATCGGGGTTTGATCCCAGGGGGGTTTGGTTTGGTTGGGGGGCCATATCGGTTTGGTCTAAGGGGAGGGGAGGGTTCCCAGGATCTTATCGGGATTGGGCTGCCGGAGTTTTTTTTGGGGGGGGGGGGGGGGGGGGGGGGGTGGGTTCACCATGATTATGGAGAAGACGCCTGGGTTCGGAGAGGGTTGGGGGGAGCATGATTGCGACGACGCGGGGGGGGGGGGGGGGGTGGTGAGAAGGAGGGGGCAAAACGGAGAGAGAGAGAGAGTAGAGGGAAGAGAGAGGGGGCTTTTTGATCTTTTTACTACAAAATTGATCAGTTAAGCAAGATTCCGTTAGACATTTAACGGAATTAGACGAAAAGTACTAAAATGACTAACATTTAAGAATTCAGGACATCTTGGCTAACCCAAATACAATAGGGATCAAATCATCATATTTTAAAGAATTCAGGGACTATATGAGCCGATTACTCTACTCTATATCTTTATAAATGTACTTAATATGATCCTAGCTAAAAGTACAAATACAATATGATCAAAATTTAAATATACACGGTGGCTGCCAAACCCACTAAAACATTGCCATCCCATAAACGCGCATGACTATAGAACTATTCCATCAACGATTTATTTTTTTTTTTTCATTTAATAAATTCATCTTTATGGATAAAATCTTCTTGCTGCAGCCTTGTAAAGAAATCACACGTCTATAAAAACTCCAGCTCCTACAAGATCAAAACTTATTGGATAAAGGTTTCAAATAATATATTAATTATATATTACAAGACATATATTTTCCAATAAACTAGTTTAATAAGATGCCAATAAGATATAAATTAGCCTTCTTTTCTTCTTATCTGAATGATCTTCCTATCAAGACGATTTTTTTTTAATTATTGTTTTTGTTAATCAGGTCTTGTGTTTCTTCTTAAGCTTTAACCTGATGAATGTTTCAAGGGAGAATATTGACTCTCTATGGAGCCAAGTTTACTGGCATAAAAATCTTCTTTTAATATTTGACAAATTAATTAATCTTGTGCCAATTACAAAATAGGGTTGCTGAACCTTTGGAATGCCCTAAACATTGCCCATTAGTTGACAGCACTAATTGTTTGGACTCATGACTTTTAAAGTAAGTTGAATAATATCAAATAATTTCAATTTTACCTTGCAATTTCACCCGTTCCTTTTTTTTTTTTTTTTTTTTTTTTTTTTTTTTTGAACTTGAGTGAGGAGATCAAACTCTACATATTTAGTAGACTCAAGTCTAAAATTACTAATAGACTATACATGCAATCTTTAAAAATAAAAAATAAAAATAAAATAAAAAAGCTGCCTTTTTGCTTTACAAACTGTTTGATATGAAGGATTGTTGAAGGAAATAAAATGATTGAGAGAAAAGGAAAGAGAAAACTCAATTGGTGCTTGTTTGGTAGAGAGAAAAGACAACTAGGAAGCGAAAATTAGAGGGATTTTTTTTTTTTTTTTTTTGAATAAGGATCCTTTTATTACGCACATAGCATCGATAGAAACAGCATTAGAGACTACAGTGGGAGTCTCACTGATCCAAACATTGGTACAATTAGAATTGAACCAAATCTAGCTAGAAGGTGAGCAACATGATTAGCACTTCGGCAAATATGGTGAATACCTGTAATCTGCAACTGAGAGAACAAAAGTTTAATATCCTCCATAATCGGACCCTCCATAGAGAGTTCTCGATTATCCACCACAGCTGAAACAACATTAATAGCATCAGTTTCCACCTCAAGGTTAGCACACTCAATTTCCTTTGCGAATCTCAAGCCTTCACGAAGAGCTAGACACTCAGCCACAAAAGGGGAAAAGGACCCTTCTACTGATTTAGCCACAGCTCCTAATATTGACCCCTTCTCATCACGAATAGCAACACCAATACCAATATGGTCCGAACTCGGAAAGACCGATGCATCAATATTAAGCTTGAGATAACCCGGCTGGGGAGGTTCCCAAACATCTGAACCTACAGCTTGTGAAAGGGTCGGTGCCCTATTCAAAACCTGCCATTCCCCGTAACTAGCAATACTCAATTCAAAGATTGCTTGCGGATCTCCCGCTTCTCCCCCATGAACCACCTTGTTTCTTTCACCCCATAGTTTCCAAGCTAGCCAACAAATCAAAGCAAATCCTCCATGGGAACAATTGACGGCATAACTCGTAAGAGGTCAGCAAAAGGCATAGCCTTCCTGCTCTCAATCACCTTCCAAAAACGAGACATCTTCCATACCATTTGTGAAATCGGGCAATCAAGAATTGCATGGGAGGTGGATTCCATGACATCTTTGCATCTAGGACAAATGACATCGCAATCAACACCTCTAATCCTCAAAGAAACCATCGTCGGAAGAATCTCGTGGAACGCGCGCCATACAAACAAACGGACTTTGGGAGGAATTGGTGAACTCCACAGCTTCCTCCACCAAAAAACATCCGAATTGACAATGGAGGAGGACTCTCTCCGCTTCGATTCCATAATCGCCCTGTACCCAGAACGGACTTTATAAAGCCCTTTAGAGTCAAATGCCACGCCCATTTATCACCACCTGCAGCATTGCCTAGAGGGATACCTAAGATAAGCTCATGATCAACCGGCCAGAGAGTATTCTCGATCTTGTCCTTATCCCAGATACGATTCTCGTCCGACATCAAATCAGCAACCATCAACGACTCCCCTCCCATTGGCATCTTGGTTATCACACGAAAGGATGAAGGTCTAGGAAGCCATGGATCACCAAAAACCCGAGTGGAAAGCCCATCCCCGATACGACGTTGAAGCCCAAGATTGATAGCATTCCTACCCCATAAAATGCTCCTCCAAGATAAGATGCTCCACTCCGAGCTTTTGCCTCAAGAAAATTGACACCCCTGAAATACTTGTCTTTTAACACTTGGGCAACCACAGAATGTGGATTTTGAAGGATTCTCCAAGATTGTTTCGCAACCAAAGCTTGATTAAAAGCCGAAACATCCCGAAAGCCCAAGCCACCTTCCTCCTTCCTCCAACATAATTTCTCCCATCTCCACCAGTGTAGTTTCCTCGAATTTCTTTCACTACCCCACCAGAACCTAGCCATCATGGCTTGGAGATCATCACAGAGAGCAATAGGAAGACGGAAAACACTCATAGTATAAGTAGGTACCGATTGCGCCACCGATTTGATGAGAAGCTCCCGACCCCCGATAGAGAATAGATTCCCTCGCCATAACTGCATTTTACTCCAAACTCTCTCCTTGATAATTCTGAAAGCTTCATTTTTACCCCTACCCACCAACGTAGGAAGACCCAAATATTTATCGTGAGGTTGAGATTGCCCCAAACCCAGAATACCGAGAATAGAAGCACGCAATTCAGCCCGAACATTCTTACTAAACGTAATAGCGGATTTTTGCAAATTAATGAATTGCCCCAGAAGCCTTTTCATAGCTAGTCAAAATCTCTTTGATGCGCAAACACTCAACAAGAGAGGCTCGACAAAACATGAGGCTATCATCTGTAAACAAGAGGTGACTAACCTTCGGTCCATTACGCGAGCACGAAAACCCAGAAATGGAGGACTCCCTTTCTGCAGTCGAAAGGAGACTCGATAGACCTTCGGCACATAAAAGAAAGAGATAGGGAGAAAGAGGACATCCCTGCCTCAAGCCACGGGAAGGTGTGAGATGGCCACAAGGGTCCCCATTGACCAAGAAGGAGAGAGTAGGAGTAGTAACGCAATCCGTGATCACTCTAATCCACATATCCGGGAAACCCATTCTTCGCATAACACCGAAAAGAAAAGGCCATTCAACGCGATCATATGCTTTACTCATATCCAACTTCAAGGCCATCCAACCTTTCCTACCCGAACGGATTTTGCCAAGAGAGTGCATCAGCTCAAAAGCAACAATAACATTGTCAGTAATTAAACGTCCCGGAACAAAAGCACTTTGGTAAGCAGAAATTAAGGATGGTAGTATAGTTTTCAAGCGTAAAGCAAGGGTCTTCGTAACAATCTTATAAATGACATTACAAAGACTAATGGGGCGGAAGTCAGCCATCTTCTTAGGGGCGGCCACCTTAGGTATAAGCACAACATTAGTTTTGTTGAACGATCGAATCGAATACTTCCCTTCTAGAATCCCAATACACACGCGGGAAATCTCATGCCCTATCACCGGCCAATTTTTCTGGAAAAAAATAGCATGGAACCCATCCGGACCCGGAGCCTTGGTCGGCCCCAAACTAACACACCGCCCGCCGGATATCTTCAATCGAATATGGTGAGCGGAGGAATCGCTCATCGTTCTATTGATCTTCCCGTCAATACAATTAAGCACCGCCTCAACATCCGTGGACAGAGGATTTGAAGAGGAAAAAATCTCCGAGAAGTAGTTGCAGACTACATCCTTAATCTCTTTGTCATCTTCTCTCCAATGGCCTTCCCGATCTTCCAACCCAAGAATCTCACTCTATTTCTCCTAGAAGAGGCTTTAGAATGAAAATATTTGGTATTTCTATCCCCGTTTTTAAGCCATTCCACTCGCGATCTTTGACGCCAATACTCTTCCTCCCACCCCAAGACCTTATCAAACTCCTTCTCTACCTCCCGAATTCTGGCCATAGAATCACTGTCGCGAGGTCCCTTGTGAAGAGCTTCCACCGATTGTTGAAGCCGAGCCACCTTCCTCGGAATATTACCAAATTCCTAGATCCCCATTGCCTTAAAGTACCTGCGCAAGAGGTCAACCCGGCGACAAGACGGCTTGGAGAACCATCAAAATGAAGAGTCTTCCAGGAATCCTCAACAATTCTAGGACATTCCCTCATGTTTCGTCCATTAAAGGCTCGAAACGGAATCCACGGGCTAGCTTTATTAATTTTCCCCTAGCCGGAGCAGGATGAAGTAAGATGGCCCTGTGATCAGACCCCCAAAAATCCAAGACAACCACTTTAGCTCTCCGAAATTTACGTTGCCAGCTAGAGTTAGCAAGAAAACGATCAAGACGAACTTGGATATTTGCATCACCGCTCGCCGATTATCCCAGGTTAATTTAGGGCCCACAAAACCTAAATCAGTCAAATCACACCAGTCCAAAGCCTCCCTAAATAGCCACATCTCGTGAAGAGATCGCTCTCTGCCGCCGACAACTTCCGATGGAGATAGAATCTCGTTAAAGTCACCACCACAAATCCACGGAACCTCTGGATTCGGACGCAATCGCTTCAACAATTCCCATGCATGACGACGAGCCTTCTTTTTCGATGGTCCATAAAAACCTGTGAACTGCCATTTATCTCCACTATCAGAAATGACATCAACGTCATATGGGAGCACGAGAACTACGAAAACGAACTTGCCAGGTGTCCCTCCAAAGGAGCGCAAGGCCCCCACTCCGGCCCTCGCAATCAACGTAAAACATACCATCAAACCCAAGTCTCCTCCTTAGATTAGCCGCTCTCCGCCCAACACATCCTAGTCTCTGAAAGAAAGACCATACCAGGGGAAGTGTTTCGGATAAGTTTCCGAAGTCTATTGAATGCTCGGGGGTTCCCCAAACCCCGAACATTCCAGCAAAGAACGCTCATTGGCTCTGGCGGGGCTGAGCAACAGCCTCCGCCGAATCTGCAGCAACCAAAGAAGATCCATCAGTTTTCCGAACCTTAGTAACCACCCCAACAGCCGAATCCAAGCCTATTTTTCTCTTCACATTCATCGACGTCGTTAGTGAGGAGGAGCCAACCCCGCCAGCACCTTTACCGCTAGCACCTTTAAGCCGTGCCTCTTCTTCCATTTGCCGGCACATCTCTTAACTGGCTCTGCCATTCCAGCCGAAAAGATAATTCCATCTGCAACACTCCTCTCCACGTGAGCAGTGCCATGCATGCTCCCCAAGTTTGGTATTAAAATATCCAGCTTTGGAGAAGGAGAATCCACGTTACATTCCACATCATTTGGACTATCCCCAAAACACACCGTTTTACTTAAGAAAGTTGTGCCATGCACGTGACTAAGTGACTTCATGCCATGCACGTGACTAAGTGACTTCATATCATCCGCTGCAACATTCTCTGGCCTTGACTTATTTAAATTAATACTATCCATCTTCAAATTAAATCCCACCCCGAATCACGTTGCATATTAGGAGCCCCCGAATCACGCTGTAAATTAGGAGCCTTAGACAAATCCGACTCCCTCGAATCCGGGATCTTCCTAATGGGAGTTTCCTGATAATTCGCCACCATCCTTGAGGGCTGGTTGACAGAAGGAGTTTTTTTGGGAAACCGGCCCAGAAGATTGCACGCCACCCGGCCGTCACTCCGGCTGCTACTGCCCTCCCGGCGCCCCCCATCCATGTTCCCCGTCCCTGGGAGCCGCTCAATCCGGCCACTACTATCTTTCCCACGCCCGGTCCCATCATATCTCGACCATAGGGACCGTTCACTCCGAACGTCCGCCCTCAACTCCGCACTGTAAAATAGGCGGTCGGGCGCGTTAACGTTTCGAACCCTTGCGTCAACACACTCCAATCGCCCATGGCCAATACGACCACAACCAAAACAAAAATCTGGAACCCTTTCATATTTGAAACTCGTCCACACCTTAGCTCCCATTACTTCCGAGTTGCACCGTCGCCCCCGTCGGAGAGGCTTAGAAACATCGATTTGCACTCTCAATCGCATGTACAACCCCGAGCAACGACCATTCCTATCCGTAACCACATCTAAGAACTTCCCAATACCATTCCCTATCTTCTCACCAATCTCCCGAATCATCCCGTCATACGGGAGATTATAGACTCTAATCCAAAACATGTAAAACTCCAATTATCCCACCTTAAGATCTCATCTCCATTAACAACTTTCAGAAGAATCAACGATTTATTAAACGACCAAGGTTCCATTGCCAACACTCTAGCCCTATCCTGCTCCTTCTTAAAAGAAAACAGAAAAATGTCACGTCAATTACCTGGGCAGAGAGGTCGCCATCAGCCGCCCACAACTTGATCATGGTAGACATCACGGCCTTTATTAAAAGGTTTGGAAGACAAGACTTTCCCTAGCAGACCAAAGCTCGCCTCCTTACGGCTCTTCTCTATAACATCGTCAGGGATGCCGATCACCGTGCTTCCTCCTCCGTAATCGAGAAAGAACCCAGGACGCCCCTAACATCTCCTCCATTGTCAACACCACCACTCTCACCAAACGGGGAGACAAAAACTCTCATAGACCGCCTAGAGAGACGCTACGGCATTAAATTAGAGGGATTTTAAGTCATGGGGCCTACCATTTTATATCTTTCTAAATGCCGATGGAGTATGGGAAGGAAAATCGTTAATGAACTGTTCATAAACTTGGTAAAGTACAAATGGGCCTTTAACTTTTTCGTTAAATCTTTATACAATACAGACTATTAATGGGTCAAAAAGACAGTCTGTTCCCTTCAGAAGACTTGTAAAAGAGTAACTTTCTTACAAGGTGATTTATATGGTAATTTTTTTATTATTATATATTTTTTTTAACAAAGGCAAATGTTGTAAACTAACTTTAATTTATAAACATCAATTGAATTTTGACTAGACTTTTATATATATATATATATATATATATAGATATATGTATATATGCATATATAAAGAGACTGGAAATTAACGCTACTCGCCTAATTTTCACCTCGCAGATTAGTTACAAATAGTGTATTAACGTCTGGAAAAACTTGATGAGAATGATAGCAAATTAGCTTTTGGAAATAGTAATCAATATAAGAGTCTTTACTTCCTTCTTTAAAGAAAATTTTAAAAAATAAAATAAAAGAAACAAAGAAACAAAGAAAGAAAGAAAGAAAGAGAAAATTTAAAAATCGCACATGAGATTTTTTGGAATTTAGTAATTTTAGCTTATTTACTTTCCCGTTAGTCCTATTAGTATGTGTGCCCTTTGTAATCGAAAACACTACTATTGCTAAATGAAATTGAGTTTACTCCAACTCTTTCTTTTCTATTTTTGGTATAATATGTAAATTATTAAAAATTTTCCTAACATATAGTGTAAAATTGATATAGCTAGGTTTAACAGAACTACTCATTTTTATTTCATCCTTACGTTTTGCTTGTCTCACTTTCACTACATCAAAGATGTGCTCAAATTGATGAATGCTTATATACTAAATACTTGCCATTTTACTAATTAACAAATAAGTTTGGTGTAATTGCTAAATGCTTTAACTAAATGTCGGTTTCTATTAGAACCTCTCTTGGCTCTAATTAATTACCCATTTCCTTATTTTATTTTTGCACACGCACATTAGTGCTGTATATCCTTAATTAAAGAAAAAAAAATTCTCGAGATTGTGATGTTGTTTTCATAGAGAATATGATCCCCTATTTAATATAACCGATTCTTAAGTGCTTTCGTGACTCAAAACTACGGGCAGCACTAATCCAAGTTGCTTAATTAATAATTACCCGGATCATATAATAATCCCATTTTATTAATATTAATTCTCTTTAGAGTTGTTAATGTAAGACAATGTTTTTCATGTACTATTTATGTTTCTCAGTCCCATATTCTCCAATCCAAACAAATTGGTTCGGCTACTTTCGTCACGCATTCACTATTGTAGTACTACTTATTACTTGAATTTTCTTGAGTGACAAATTTGTGAATGCGACGAATAGAAAGAGAACAAAAAATGGCCAATTTGCTTCCAACCAAGATAGAAGAAAAAATTAGAGAAAAAAACGAAAAACCCAAGATATCAATCTGCAGTTAGGTTTGAATGTACTAGTCATTTAGAAGTAGTAGGGTTGATTAAATAAACCCTAGTTGTAATACAAAAATGGGAATTGACCAAAGTTTCAACTTGACGACAAATATTTGGTAAAATGTACTCCACATGATGAGAATTGAATCAAAGTTTGAATGAAATTGGAACCTAGCTAAGCTAGCTACTCTTTTGGCTTGTCAAAAAAAAATTAATAATAATTTATTCCATCCTACCCTAGCTAGATCCCATATAGCACTCGGGATCCACTAATGAAACGAAATATTCTGATTCAATTGAAAGGATGGATACAATTTCACGAAAATCATTACGGTTCCAACGCTACATATATATTGAAATAATTACACAAAATGTCCATTTTAGAACTCCATTTAAAAATACATTTTTAACGATAGTTGTAAATGTCTATTTCTAAAGAACAACGTTTGTAGTATTATTTTCCTCTTTATTTTACTCTATTGACCATACAAGATCTTTTAAATTGAGGTTGTTGAAAATCAAACTGTGAATATCCTGAGAAGAGAAGAATAAAAGCATCTTTACTGATGTATCAAGCCATTGAATATGGTAACTTTCTAGCCACTTAAAAGGCATTATTGAAATGAGTTTATAAAATAAGTCTTTTCTGCAATTTCCCTGGATTGTATATGGTTATAGCAATCATGAATTGCAAAAGCAAATGGTACGCTTTGGTTCCCACGTTCTACTACATATAGGACCTCATTTTGTCTATACATATATATATATATATATGTATGTATGTATGTATATATGGTGTGTGCATATCTCTATTTTCTTATATGTCCGCTGCTTTTAAGTTCATGGCCTACGCTTACTAATGCCTGTTAAAGCAGCTGTTTATTGTGATGATTATGTCTGATTTTTTTTCCATGGGATGATAGAAACCATGACTATGCCTAACTCGCCTCGATAAACATAGACAATATTGCTTCTGCTCCACAAAGAACCATCAGATTTACAATGAATAATAATATTTTATGATTTATAAATTACTATATTTTATTAATTTTGTTACATATTAATTAATATTGTACTGTTTATATTTATTCAGTATTATTTAATTTAAGTTTATTAATTAGTATCAAATCGCACATCATAACAAAAATCATTTTGTCTCGTGTGACATAGACCATATTTCTTCTAAAAGCGTTAGGCTACGCTAACATAGGATGCTTAATTTTCTTCTTTCACTGAGATTTCATATCAACTAATTTAAAAAAGAACTGTGAAAATGTAAGATAAACGGATGTGACTGAAAGAAAAGAATTTTGCTATCCTTCTGTTGACACTTCTAAATTTTATGATTTTAACTTATAGTAGTTTATGGTTTTGTTGGATACGATCTAGTATATCTCTGACACGCAATAAAATTTCTTATACAACATGCAAAACATGAAGTCTAAATTACGTATAAAAATTTTATTTTGTAACGGATTCTTATGTCAGCCAATATACGTAGTGCTGGCCCCTATCGCGAGAAGCGTACAATAGCTAGCGACATCCATCACTATTATCGCGTTCATGCACCTGTGTGCGTGCGCGTGTGTCTATATCTGTGTGTGTGTGTGTGTGTGTGGCAAGGAAGAGAAACCAAGAAAGCACATTGATTGTAGTACAAAGCTAGGGACCTACGTTAACAAGTCGTGTTGGCCACTAAATATTCGTGATATTGTATCATATAATTAGATACATATCCTACACACTTAAGGTGTTAATTAAATTAAAAAGAAAATAAGAGAAGATAAGATACAAGATTTAACATGATTCAATGCAAAAATACATACCTACATCTAAAAGTTAAAGAAAGGAGAAAAATTATTAGACTTTACTAGTATATTCTATATAGATTACAATTACAAACTCAGTTAAGTTATTCAAAATTATCATTTCTTAAATTGGTGATTAATTACATGGAGCCTGGATCAGAGATTCTAATCTTGAATTGTAGCAGAAGATAGGTATGGTTGATGGGGAGTAGAGTGCAAGGTCTCAAAGTGGCAGTTAGAGTGGAGCGCATGGGCATAGGACGATAATCATGAGAAAAGATTCAAAGACGGGACGACAATCTTCAACAGAGTGTAAGGAAGGGGCGAGAGAATTGTCAGGGAAGACGCAGGGTGTATCGACGTCAATAGGAGAATGGTGACTAAGAGCTCGTTAATGTGCCTATATCTATGAATTGGGAAAAAGAGAGAATTTACTAAAAAATACAATAAATAACTCCACAAAAATAAGTATGAAGAGTTCAAAAATTCAAGCAAGCATTAAAAGAGGACAAAAAAAAGGGGGGGAGGGGGGGAGAGAAAGAGTAATAATAAATTATAGCATAAACTGTAAACATAATAAAATAAAAATCAAAATGATCGTACAATACCAAAAAAAATCCCTCATTCTCCTCTCTCTCTTTTTCACCATGAACTATACACATAAATTTATTATTTAAAATTTAACTGTAAATCCATGATATATAATATATATTTTTTTTTACAAAATCCAAAGAAATAAGAATTTTTCTGAAAATTCTATGATTTTAAAATAAATATATATATAATTTATCGTTTTAAAATACATATCATAAACTTCAAATATATCTAATTATGATATTTGCTACAATTTCCCAAAATATAAACATGTTTGCTTTAAAGGCTGTTTTCCGAAATTTTCTCCTAATATTACCATATAATGAAAGAGATTTCCTAACTTAAAAATAAAACAATAAAGGTAACTAGCTATATAAAATAAATATTATATATATTAACTATTCTCCCTATAAAATACCCACATTTAAGTTATATATAAAGAGACACGAGAGACGGCAGTTTCATTTCCATAGTCACAATTCCAACCCTTTTCTCAGTATCAAAACTCATTTCATCTTCTTCATCTCCCCACTTGTATTAATTCTCTGTATTTTTCCCATTCTTCTTTCTTGAAACCATGTACTCTAAAGTACACCCAGCTGAGAATAATAATACTAAATCATGTCAGAAAGTGTTGTTAAAGGAGAGATCAGTAGTCATGATCCAAATCATGATCATCATGATCAGTATGATCATGATGATCGGATTGATAATGAACGGCCATGTGTGCTGACAGTATGGAAGAAATCGAGTATGAGTTTCCAGGGAACAGATGGATTCAGTGTGTTGGACCAGAGTGGAAAATTGGCCTTCAGAGTTGATAACTATTCCAGGAAAAACTCTTGTGTTAAAGCTGGCCTTCTTCTCATGGATGGAGCTGGCAAACCTTGCTTACTCTCAAACCTCAGGTAATTATTATTATTCCTTTTCTTTTATTTCTTTCTTTGGTTTTCTTTTTTTTTTTTTTCTCTTTTTTTTTTTTTTCCCCCCTTTAACTCATGTTATACATGATATAATCTAAACATTTTAATGCTTAACATAGAAAAATGTTCGTTTGATGAGAGTATTTTGAAAATGATTTTGATTTGAGTATGAAATGAAAATGAGAATTTTTCAGAATTTTTGGGAATATTGGTGTTGATATATATATATATATATTTGAAATTGTATTGATTGTGTTTTTTAAGAGATTGGGTTGAATGTGAGAAAAGTTCAGGTTATGTTTCCAACAAATATGCCTTAGAAAATGAAAACTTAACAAAATATGGAAGAAAAAAAAAAAAAAAAAAGTTTTGTGTCTGTCTTACAACTTATGCAAAGCAACGCTATTTTGGAATCATTTTCGAAGACAACTTCATCGGAAAATTGTGGAAAACGTTTTGCAAATGGTGCCACTCCACCACCTAGTACGTAGCTAGGAGTGGCCAAAATTTATCTTTACATGTTGCATTTAGGATAATACTATGGTAAAAAAATCACAACACGGATTAGGAAAAATATGACAATTTAACAAAATTTGATTAAATTTTAACTAAGTATTCTTTATACCATACCATAAAGAATGACACCAGAAAAGTATCACTCACTAATAGAAGGTGGATCCTATGATATGAGAACCATATGAGGTCATATTTTATTAATGATAGTGTTTAGCATCAGTGATCCTCCAAATATTTTTAGAAACATGTTATATGTGCGAGTTTTTCTAAACAGAGAACCCTTGAATATTTTCCTTTTGATCAGGTGTTTAGCATTCAATACCAGTGGAATGCGTACAGGGGAGAGGAAAGAAACAAAAGCAGTCAAAAGTCCAGCAAAGTCTTCTCAATGAGAAGCAAGTCATTTTTTTCTCACAACTCGGGACAAGAACGTAGAAGCTGAAGTGTTCTTGGAAAGGCCGACAAGAAGACGACAAAAGGCGGCGGTTGACGATTATGATAAAACAGCACCTGATTTCAGGATTGAGGGATGTTTTTGGAGGAGGAACTGCAAGATCAGGAGCACAAGAACTGGACAGGTAGTGGCAAACATATCAAGGAAGAAAGTAAACGATAGAGTCTTGCTTGGAGACGACGTTTTCAGCCTTGTCGTTCAACCGGGATTCGACGCTCAGCTCATTATGGCGTTTGTTATTGTTTTGGATCGCATTTGTGTCAAGCCTTATGCCCCAATTTGTGTTCTTAATCATATATATATATATATATATGTACAAGATATATGTACATATTTCATGATTGTCATAAATATACTAAAGCGTCCGCTAAAACTTGTTGTTACATACTCATTTCCATCACTAGCGAGGTGGGACCATTTATGCTATTTGATCCGATTGACTTGTATATTTAAATGAATGATAGGTTGTTCAAATTCCCGTCTTTTTTCTTTTTTTTTCATTCTCCATTTCAATAGTACTATCACTCAAAATTGAAGCAAAGAGTGCTTTAAGGAGCCGGCCCAAGAAAAAGAGAATGAGTGAGAGAGAGAGAATAGCGTTTTTGACTGGAGATTCGGTTCGTACTATTTGCGAAGGAAGAGGGCTTCCAAATCAAAGTTGTGAATGAGGTTGGGTTGTTGTTGATTGTGAGGCATTTCGAGCGTGTTGGTCATTGTCTCAGCCTGCTCTTTGGAGGTTTTGATCTGCAGGAGGAGGCAAGTTATATGGTGGTGCACATGATGGCCTTTGCCACCATGGATGCACTTGTTCGTCAATTGCTTGCATTTTCTATCATTTTCTTTCGTTGGTTTTGAGGGGCCTCACTCTCCTTGATGTTTTGTGTTCTGATTTGTGGATTTTGTTATTATTTGTTGATAATAACAGTGTTATTACACCAATCAGTTTGAGTATTTGTTAGCATTTGATTTTGCTTTTCATCCGCAAAATCTATTTCTTTGCGGTTGTTTGTAGGGCCATGATGCTACAAAGTTCTTGTCATCAGTTCAGGTATTTCCATCAACTATAGAAAAGTTGTTAAAGAGTCATGTGTGTGCTCGATATTTTGTGTATCATTTTGAGTGTCTTCCGTTTTGTGGAGTTTCGAACACGTTATTTCTTATTGTGCGTCATTCGAGTTTACTGATATAACCGATTATCTATCTGTGTATGATTTTTATGTAATAGGTGGCTTTATTGTGAATTAGTGATTGTATTACCTTTCATACTACATAATATAATTCAAATATCAAACTTTAAAAAAACAAAACAACAAAGAAAACAAAGAGCGCTTTAAATTATCTTGATAAATAGAAGAATAGATTTTTGAGGAGCAGAAAAATAAAAATTTCTTGTGTTTTCTAATCACACAAAATTCAACTTAGGGGTTTTAAAACAACTGACAAACCAACCCAGTTGATTTTATTTTTGAGTGGTTTAATTTGCACAGGTTAGAAGTTTATTTTTTTAAATTAGTTTGATTAGCGGTTTTAGAAATTTCAATTACACCAAATCAACTATTTAAATTTTAGCCCAAATCAACAAAACTGATTGTATATAGATTTGGATTGGATTGGTTTGGTCTCCCTTAAAAACAATTTACCAGATCAAACGTATTCATCAAAAACCAGATTTTTTTTTTTTTTTTTTTTTTTTTTTTTTTAAGGATTTGTTGTTTAAATGATGAATCCTTTGATTTCCGTATTACTGATTCTATTGATTCTACTTATAGCTTCAACACCACCTAGACTCTTAATCATAGACAGACTTGCACCATTCCCTCAAGTGGTTTTGTTCTAATCTTTACTTGTCTCTTCTATCTTGATTATACATTAATTTGTATGAGAGCTTAATCGGGAGTCCAGATGTGTTGTATCGTTTTTCTATCTCAAAGGTCATCCCCTAAATATTTGGCATTTTTTTCTGTGACTAAATTCTTAAATTCAAATGATGTGACATGACACTATTAAGAAGACAGTCAATGAGACAGGAAATCCGAGACAATAAATCTTGATTCCTTAATCAGTTCCTTTCTTCTTGATTTTCATAACAAATGATCCGGAAATCACTGGCAAACACCACCTACAGGTCAACTTCCGTGAGTGACCATATATATATATATATATATATATTTATTGCCACTTCCGACTTTCAAATGCACTTCTTACACTTGCAGTGTGTTAATTGACAGCTCGTATAGACTCGGATTGAATTCGACGCCTTTGAGTTCCGTCACCATGGCTAAAAAAGATCGAGAAGAATTCTTTAGAAAAATGGAATCCATGGAAGGCAGATCAAGGCGAATGGATGATCGACTTGCTCAAATGGTTGATATTATGGTCAAGCTATATGACGACTTTTGATTATGACAGACTTTCGCGAATCCCAAGGAATTCCAATAAAGCAAGAAGCTAGTGAAGGATCCGCTATAGGTTCACAACCATAATTACACATCATAACAACCTAAAGAACAGAAGCAAATTTTAATAATAATTTACTGCCCTTATCATGCAATCTTAGCCTCCTTTCCCTCTCTTCTTTTGGCTTTTTCTTGCCATATTACACAGTTTTTTATTGATAATAATGTTTTCATGAAACAACTCTTTTTTCTACATCGATAGTGTCAAAATACATAAATATCTTACTTAGGCATCAAAGTGCAGGACAGATCTTTTCAGAAAAATTTCAGAATTAAAAAAATTCTTGTAAGTGAATCTAGGAATTTTATTTGTATATAAATATAGTTTTCCTTTAAAATGATATTGCAAATATGGAAAACAAGAAACACAAGTTGTTATCGTCAAAAATAGGCACAAGCCCCGCCTAGTACATCTCCAAAATGATGTGGATCTCATTTCACCTGGCCATCTATTTTTCTAAATTTCCATGGTTATGAAATCATTTCTCAAATTTTTATCTGAAAATAAAACGAAAATAAATTGCATGTAAAGCCTACATTAGCGATAAACGAATTGCCGCGAGGTACATGAACCAACCAATCTGGGTATTTCTGGGATTAGTGATAATGTTAGTAGATACTACAGAAACTCTGGAACTAGTCACTAGCCAGAGACACGGAGGATCCGATCTTCACATGAATCAATCACCAGAAACATATGACTTATCCTCGTAATACCTTCTCTCGCTTTCTGCCTTCTTCTCGTTACGTTTCTGAAGCCAAAAAAAGGAAAGCCACAATTGTTAGATTTGGAGTGTGAACATAACTGAGAGATTTGTATCAACTAAAAAATTTATTAGTCTGGCAAAACCAAAACAAAGACAAGATCACTGTAATAAGTCAGTTTCCACATATTTAAGCGAGTTTGAACTAGCATTCTAGCGCTTTCACAAGAACATATGGATTAATAAAGAAGTGCTCTACGCTTTATAATGCTAACCTTTTTTATTCCTATTGCCATTCGTACCTCTTCCGAACCCCAGCATGGTAATGTGTCTTTACCAAATTATTGGATCGATTTCTCAGTGTCTAGATAATCACCAAGTGTTACTCAAGGTCCATACTTTTAGAAATATCATCCAGATACCCCGTAACCTTTTTTGAGACTTAAAACGTCCCCTCATGACCTTTTAAATAACTCCAAATCAGTTATTTAAAAATTAAAAAAAAAATGCCTTTATGCCATTATTTTTGTAAGAATGATGTGGGTTTTACTTTTGAAGAAACTTTTTTTTTGTTTTTCCCCTGAAGGTACTTCGAGTGAGATTAAATTCTTTGGTATCATCTAAACACTATGGTACTAAATCCACTAGTGTGATAAAAGCACAGGGTACAAGAATGTGATTTTTCCTAAAAGATATTCAATGGACATAGTTCGATCAAGAGTAAAGAAAGATCACGGAGTTTAGGTGTAGAGAAACCTGGTATGCTTCATTATTGGACACAATCCTTCTAATTATTGTGGTTGTCGTGATATCAAGAGGGCTATCCAAAATTTTAAATATACCCATACTGATCGGTACATCATACGGGTTGCCAGTTTCCTGTGAAATAGAGGACATCAGAACCTAACAGAAGATACGAGAAACTGTATAAAACTGTATATTTCATAACCTCCAGCACTTTGTTCAAGTTTACCTTCTGAAAATCCTTATTCTCTGCTACTGTTCCATGCACAACTAGCGAAATGTTAAAGGTTGTGATCTGCAATTGCAAGAATTTCCCAAGAGTTGCATACAATCAAACTCAAGTACTTCAATAAGGTAATAACAAGCCACAAGTACATCCGTGAAACGGTAAATCAAACTGCTCAAGTCAATTAAAGAAAACCATAATCAAGTTATATTAAAATAGATCTAATCTCAGTTTCAGAACCACGGGTGCCATTGTGGCTGGGAAAACTCCCATGTTCCACTTGTTAACCTAAATTAAAATGCTCATGGAGGCTTGCACTAGAAATTACAAACATTTGTCAGCAAAAAATACTAAGGGACAAGTGCACAAATAACAAAGCAATTCGATAATAACCTCTAGCCAAAAAAAAATCTAATTAATACTGACAAGACACAACTCACCGTGTCTCTAGACACTTCCCATGGAGCACCAATTATCACCCTCATCCACATAGCGGCAAGCCAAAACACTAAGGCTTCTTTCATGAAGATTCATGATCGGCCGATGTGCTCCTCTCTTAGCACTGCAGCATGATCATTACAAAAACGAGAAAAGGAAAACAAAGATGCATTAAACACTAGTAACATTGAAAATTAAGGGGGGGGTGTAATAGCTTAGCAACAAAAATGACAGTTTCTTCAAATTGATAAATTTCCTAATTATATAAATGCAGATATACATGTGTAAAAGAAGAAGTGACATACAAATTTCATGAACCGTGACCTGTTTCATTGGGAAGAGCAGGGTTTAATCATTGGCAAACAAATCAAACCCTAGCATAGGAATGAAACAAAACCATATACCCTTATTCTCTATAGCATTAAGTAAAAGGTTCGTTCTATAGGCAGGACACAAAAGAATTTAAGAAATGTCATTAGAACTGGACTAAAATGAAAATGCACACGAAAAAACCTGCATAGAGATGGATGCAGAGATAAATCTTTCAAAGAAATATTTGCACTTCGTATAGATCACACCAGGTCAAGTTTTAGCGATTGGTGGCAGCTTAAATTGTGCGCTTCTAGAACAATGTCATGCATTATGCAATGCCTTAGGGACTAAGACTGCTTTTTGGGTGGGTTAGAGCTTTAGGATAGTTGCAGGTTTGATCCCGCCTAGTATCCAAAATAATATATATATATATATATATAATATATAGAGAAAGAAAAGCAGCATATACGAAAATGCTTTTGGAAAGCAGCCGAACAATGGCTTTATTTTCTCTAAACTGTAGTTCGTGCATTTCATCATTCAGTGTTTAGGGGTAAAATCCATTAGCGATATCTAGAAATTTCCTTATGATAGAAATGGTTCAGTTGACGGGGTGAAGTTTATAAAGATAACACTAAATAAAGAGTAGCCAGTCGAAGTTTCAAAATTGAATCAATTACTATGAAAATTCTTAGCACAGACCGCCAAAAAAGAAAAGAAAGATAAAGTTTTAAAAAAAATAGAAAAATAAAAGTAAAAACATGCATGTATCATGCTGCACAAACAAGCTTAAGTCTTATATTCGGGCATCAACTTTTTTCTTCCATATTCTTCCTTGGGAATATCTTCAATTTATTGCTTGTCAGATTATGCATATATCTGAAAAAAGTTAGAAAAACAGATCTTCAACTTTTGGCCTCTCATTAACACCTTCGGCACTTACGAACTTCCCTACCAAACAACAACAAATGCCAATGTTGGAGATCCTTGCCTGATCAATGGCAAAAGTCGAACATAAATAACATCTCCTTTTCTTTGATATCTTTAAAGCCAAACATGTGATGTAGCAGAATTTTAGAGCTCCACCAAGAAACCAATAACCAAGACAGAGGGGGAAAAAAGTACCACAAAAATCACCCAAAAAAAAAAAAAAAGGTGAAGCACCATAATAGAAATCTAAAAAAAAGTTGCATTGAAATAAAAGAAAGGGATGTATAACCTGACAGTCTGATCTGTGTGTATCCCAACAAGAAGGAAATCCCCTAGCTCTTTAGCAACTCTCAAAATCTAAAAACATTTTTAATTATATAAGTAAATTTATCCATCAAACATTCTGATAACGAGTACTATTATTTCTTTTAAGGAAAAAAAAAAATGGGAAACACAACTGCACGCAAGAGAGGAATAGAAACTAAAAAATTAAGTTCATCTTTAATATAACATGGAAATAGGAACTTTTGATAACGTAAGCCATCTCATCGAACATAATCAACCGAAAAGAGTATTCAGTGTTCTAGTTCTGCGAAACAAAAACAAAATTGAGTCCGAGAATAAGATGTGTATAACCTCCACATGTCCAGCATGAAAAGGTCAAATGCACCGTCAATATAAACTATGCGAGCATCCCGTCCTGGCCCCTGCAAACACAAGCAAGAAAAATTTCAGGATCATATCACAAAGTGAAACTTACCATCCGAGTAATAAAGTAAATTTGCAACATAGTAGAAACTAGTCTTTCAAAAATTGCTAGAGACACCATTTTACTTTGACAGAAAACAACAGAAAACTTACTATTTAAGAAAAGTTTCTGGGGAGCGTACAAGAAGAAACTGACTCCTCCGTCAAAATAAAAATATATATATAGAGAGACAAAATTTCCTCAAGGCTAGAAGCCTCAATGTCACCGTTACATATCCAAACGCTCCCTACAGATTAATTACAAGATATTTTGTGGGTTTATAAGCCCTTGGGTCCTGTCCTCAGGCAAAAGCCAGTTTTCAAAGATGAGTTATATCAAATGGGTTCATATCAGTCACTTGAGATGCACACCTGACGAGGCTTGCACCTCTTTTTATGGCAAATTTGCACTTTGATATCAGATATCCAAGATCTGACAGAAAGCCATACTATTATGGATTGAATAGAAGAAACAAATGAAAAAAATAACAGCTCAGTTTAGCCCCCTTTTTTATTTTTTATTTCCTTTCCCTTTCTTTTCTATACCCCTCTTTTTTATTTGTTTCTTCTTTGTCCTTTTTGTTCCCGTTGTTGTAACTTACTTTCTTATCTTTTAGAGTGATGCACCAGATATGGCTTACTTTCTTCTCCCTCCTTTCCTTTGGAGCTGTTTGGTGCTATGATCCTATTTTGAAAACTTTCAGTGCAAGTTTCATTAAAAACCAACAGTCAAACAACAACCTTTCTAGTATATTCGTAAAAAAGTTAACAGGAAGCACGTGGCTCTTTGGTGTTATGAATTAGATATTACAACTTTTCACCTAGTTACCATATTCAGATGTCATATTTCTTCTGCAAGTTTCCTTTGACCATTAGGAAATGGACCAAACGGCTCAAATGACCATTTTGATACATTGACTAGCTGCTGGAATTCTAAAAATATTCTACTTGGTAGGTATGTGCATGGATTGCATTTGTAGGCTCCAGCTCCAGCCCAAATTCACAACTGTTTGGACACCCTCAAGTCAAAAAAAGAAAAAAATCTTATTTTGAACCAACAAAGTAGAAATAGAAATTCAACAGAGCTAGTTCAATCATTTCTCCACCAGATATGCTTTTACCTCGAGCAAACCAACACAGAAACCAGCTTATGCTTATTTAACTTGCAAACTGGAATTTGAAATTGGCAGCCAGGTTTCTAGTCAGCACTATAGTGTTATTTATTTTCCAGAGCAATCTCAGGAAGTGCAAGTGATAAAAAGTCCAACCTTTATTATTATCCTTCTTTGCTCATCATAATTATTGATGTAAAATACAAGCATCTAAAATCAGGGACTGCAAGTGCTACATAGACCAATCTTAATACTTCATCATTTGTTTGAGTCGACTCTAGGCTACTTAGACACCTCTTCTCTGGGCCTCCAAGCAACACAAATCACCATCCTAGTTATCCAATAACTGTCAATATCGAGCTATTTACTTGACGACCCAATAATATGCTAGTTGATTTAAGTGTGTATAGAATCAGATTCAGAAATTAGAAAACGACAATCATATCAGAATAAGCTATTAGGTGCCAGCTAGAAATTGTTGCATGTTTCGATATCAAAGCTTTAGAGATTGAAAAGGGATATAATCTTGCTTCTGCAGTCTTTCATCATAGTGAACATCAGCCAATCTCTCATATTATCCAATTCTAGACAACACAGAATAACTCTCAATAGAATACATTTGTATTGCGTACCTTCCCATTAGAGAACTGAACAATTCTACGAGATGTAGGTAGAAAATGAGATACACGAGTTCCACTTCCAGATCCACCATCATCAAATTTTTGCCCATGACCATGACTGAACTGTCTTTGCAAGGAAGAATGATTGTGACTGTCACTAATGGATCTCTCTCTGACACAAAGGAGCATACGACCTGTACAAAAATTCAACATTGAAAAACTTTCAGAAAACCATGAAAATAGATCTCGAGCCATCACCAAACATCTAAAACAGCAAAAACATTTTGAAAAAACACATTGAGCAACGAATAATAGGAGATAATTTGATGGTAAGAAAAAAACAAGAAGCCTGCTATGCCACATGAAAATGCCCATGCCAGCCTAAAACCACTGTAAGAGCAGAGCTCGCAGCAGCTAACGAACTACCATGACCAACAGCCACCTCACAGACATACACAGTGGAAATTAAATTATGGTCTCCAGCGCCACCCACCACCAACATAAGTATGCACAAAAGCTCTTAACATGAAACATTGAAGAGGGTTCTGAGATTTAGAAATAATAGAAACTGAAAATTATAACGTGACCAGATCTCTCAGCAAAATAATCGAACGCTCTAGAGAGGAAACCTAAATCCTTAGGCTATCCAAAACCATTTGTTCCATTTGCCAAAAAGAGACCTAAAGAATTGGTATCAAAAACCCGCATAGACAATCCCACAGTCCTATCCGTTCTTGTGCACTTACAGAGTACAAGGAATAACAAACTGAAACCCACCAAATCCGACGTCAGACACCAGTTCTTCATAGGCACCACAATGAGGAGATAAAATTTTGTTTGGAAAGAGGGAAAGAAAATGAAAAGGAAAGAAAGGTATATAAACTAGGTGAGAAAATAGAGAGAAAAGAAAGGACTTTTCTTCTATTGTATTCAGTATGGATTCCCTCCCCTAATCTCTCCATATTAAGAGAGAGATCATATTGGGAGAGACACCAATCCACTCCCTCCGATTTTCTCTCCTGCCAAACAACCATGAGTCCCGAGATCCTCTCACGAATCCCCTCATCCCTCCCTACTTCCACTTTTCCTTCCTCCCAAACAAGCTGTCAAACTATGCATCAAACAAAGAAAATAAAATAAAATAATAACTACCCATTTCTTTTCTCTCTCTTTAGGCTTCATTGAAATAAAAAATTCCAACATAATAGATACACTTGCTAGAAAGATAATGCTAAAACATATAACTATCACCAAATTATTTATTAAAAAAATTTAAAAGAGAGAGAGAGAGAGCGAGAGAGAAATCTGACCAACAATGTCAGTGCTAGAGACGCCTTCGGTACGCTTGATCTGCTTATAGCGACCAGCCTTCTTGGCAAGAGCATAAGCATCAGTTCCATCAGGAAGAACACACGGATCATCCCCATGGATTATATAATCTATATTATACTCATCGAAAAGCTTCTTCATAAATTCCTCCGTTATCGCATATGGCGCGTCAGGGATTATCTCATCAACCCACTTCACCGCCTTCACCATAATCATCCTAAAATTTTTATTAAAAAAAATTAAAAATTTAGATTTTTGATTTCAAAGTTCCAAACTTTCTAACCCTAGAATCGATCGGGACCAACCTTTCGTCGAGAGGAGTGACGGGAGGGCCTTTGTTGGCGATGATTTCGGCGTCGCTGACGACGCCGACGACGAGCTGGTCGCCTAGGGCACGGGCCTGCCGGAGGGCGTTGCAATGGCCGTAGTGCATCATGTCGAAGCAGCCGTCCATGTACACCCGCACGGGCTTCTTCTTCTTGCTCTTCAGCCTCTGCCGCCACCGGATTATCAGCGGAAGCTGAGGCCCGTGGCACGCCGCCTCCGATGCCGACGATGAGGCCAGCGCCGACGCGCCCAGGGCAGCGACGACGACGCCGCCTATCAAGCACGTGGCGACGAACTTGGCCCAGCCCCCGAGGGTCTCCGACTTGTTGGCAGCGTCGGAATCCATTGTTGTTGTTGTTGTTGTTGTTGTTGTTGCTCGTCCTCGTCGTCTCCGAATTTATGGGAGAAAATCGAATCCCGCATTTAGATTTGTTCCATTTTCCGGTTCCACGCTTCTCTTTTTCCCAGATTCGCCTCCTTTCCTAATTCTCTGTTTGTGTCTTCTGTCCGGTTCCGTTCCCCTCTTTCCCTCTCTCTCTCCCTCTCTCTCTTTATTTCTTCATTCTTTCTTTTCTTTTTCTTTTGTTTTTAATTTTTGTATTTTTTTCGGGTTGTATATTTTTCTTGTTAAGGCCTCGTTTGTCACGTTAACTCAAACTCAAAATTTTCATATCAGTTTTTATCTTTTTCTGAAAAATTTTTATTTTTTTTTCAAAGTCAACAAAAATGTTCAACTCAAACTCATTCACCAAACACACCCTAAGTAAAAAAGAAATTGGTAAAGTTGTCACCCTTCCCTCTCAATAATAATTAGATCAGTAAGGGATGTCAATATTACCCACAAGAACGGGATCCTGTGGGGATTCATCCCCGAGTGAAGCGGGAATAGGGAGACAAAGTTTGAGAATGAGGATGAAATCTTATCCCCAAAAATTAGTGGGATGGAGACGGGAATGGGGAAAACACTCCCCATCCCACCCCGCCAATCCTCTTATATACATATATATATATATATACATGTGTGATTTTATATATAATATATTATGAGAATTATTTTTAAAAAATGTGTATATTTATGAATAAAAATTGAAACTATGAGGAATGGACAAAAAATGAGAATTTTATATTTGTTTTTTTTATGGTTTCGAGCTTATTTAGCTTGAGTGTTTTATAAAGGTCTAGAGTGCGTCTTGTGTTCGAGTTAAATTTAAAATAAAATGGAAATTTTTACACTGAAGTTGGTTGACTTTTCAAAAACTAATTATAATTTATGTTGACCTTTTCAAAAAAAGATAAAAAATCAAACGTAAAGTATAGTTGAATTCAACATAAACTCGAACACCAAACATAAGCTTAGTTTTCAGAGTTTGTAATGTTTAAATGACACCTTTAATGACTTCATTTTTAAAATTTCATTCACGTATGTTTAGAATTTGATTTGCTTATGAAATCTTTGTTCTTGAACTAAATTTATGGTATATTTTTACTTTATTGTTTATTTTTACTTGGTATTTTCACATCTTATAATAGATAGGGAACGAACGGGTATGAAAAAAACCCATTAGACGGAGATTTCACATCCTCGTCCCCGCTTTTATTTACACAGGGATGGGAATGGGAATGAGAATGGGGATGGAGATGTGGATGATTTTGGGAGCGGGGATGTGAACGGTAAAGCATTCTTTGACCCTGCCCTCGTCCTGTTGCCATTCCTACGCTAATCGCATCGATAATAGGACAAAAAATTGACCCTAGGTTCAGCACGACTTTCTTTTCTCTTTACCTGTATTATTAATATACATTGGCTTGTAGAGGTAGCTCGCAATGGATATATTGAAACCAGAAATATTGAATAATTAAACATTATGTGATAGATTAAGAATAGTAATGGGATGGATTCATGACATGTTGGTTTTCTCAACAACGACTTGTCTTATAAAATAATGATGATATCATCAACCTGAAATGTCTAAATAACTATGATGAAACAAATTTCCCATCACAAATTGTTTTGCGGATAATAGAATACTCTAATTCTATTAGTTATTTTATTTTATATTAGAAATAATAATTAAATAGTAATAAAAGACTTTAAGTTAAAACAAAAATTTTAAGGTTATTTTTATAATTATAAAGATTTTAATTTAAATTAACTTTTTACTTTATTAGTGTCAAAGTATGAAATAAGGGATATATTTATTAAGCATGTATTTGGTGCTAAGATTTGGATCATATAATTTGTGTTTGAATAAATTGTGCGTTTGTCGAAGTATTTTAATTGCTAGAATTAAAAAGTGTAAAAACTTGAAATGTGTTCGGAAAAAAAAAAAATCAAATGGAGCTTGTTTCATTCCTATCAAAATTCTATTCAATTTAACAAAAAATCATCACATTTAGACTTGTTTATGCAAAGTTATGGGCTTTTAAAGTTTGAATTATAAAACTACGTGAATAGTGAAATTGAGAGAAAAAGATAAAAATTTGATTGTTATTTAAAGATTTTGATTGTGATACCAAACATCCCTTAACATTTAAAGTTTGATGGTTGTTTTTTGCAAACTACTTAAAGTTTAAGGTCATATATTCACCAGAAAAAAATATGAAGGATATAAACACTAATTTTCAAAATTTTAGAAGATAAAATTATAAGAATACTAAAATCCAGAGTCAATTTCATATGTGAGGAAAGGAGTAAAAATGATAATATTTTATAATTTAAGGTCTGTTTGGTGTACAAGTTCAGTTTGAGTTGAGTTGAAATTTTTAAATTTAAATAGTAATTTTTGTTGACTTTTTCAGAAAAGATAAAAAAAATTTTCAGAAAAGATAAAAAATATGATAAAAAAAATATAATTTAATTTAAACAGAGTATGTATGCTAAACAAGATCTTAATAAGCATTTTTATCGTTTTTAAAAATTTACGGAGCAAAATTAAAAAAGAAAACATGAAAGTTCAGGGTATTTAAATTTGTCGTGTGGAAAGGAGGACAGTCGATCTCCAGAGGTTGTCGAATAGTACGCAAACGGAAAAGATTTTTGCACGGGGGGACGCTGTCTATATAGACTTTATTATTAATATTCCCGGTTTCCTTCTCAACCGAATATTCGGACCTTCTCTCCCCCTCCCACTCCCCAGAGAGAGAGAGAGAGAGAGAGAGAGATCAACCGTCTGGTCGTCTGATCGGAAAAAAATGGCGTCGATGGAGGGTCTGGTCCCTATTACGAGGGCTTTCCTCTCTTCTTACTACGACAAATACTCCTTCCCCCTCTCTCCGACGACGTCTCTCGTCTTTCCTCTCAAATTCGCTCTTTCGCCAACGATTTCCTCCTCGATTCCCCCCCTAATCATGGTTTTTCTACATTATGCCCCCTTCTTTCTTTTTTTTTTTTTTAAATAATGGTTGTGGAATTTCAGAAAATCGGTTGTGAATAACTTGAACAATCTCGAGAAAATCATTGTAAAATTTCAGATTTTTATTTTTCCTGATTGGAATTGCTTATACTTTAGGGTTTCGACAAATCTTATTGTCAATAAGTGCCAATTTTGTGCCTTGCTATTTTTTAGTTACTTTTTTGGGTGTTTCTACGATTGTGCATTGTGAAATTTTCCTTCCTTTTTTTTTTTTTTTTTTTTTTAATTTGAATAAAAAAATTAAAAAAAAATTCTGCAAAAGGGTAAGTCATAATCATTATTATTGCATCTTGTTTTGTTGTTTTCTGTTGTTCCCGACTGTGATGCTTATTAGTGCTAAGTACCTAAACTTAGGAATTACAGTTACTATCCTTGATTTTTAATTCATCATTTTACCGGGTTTTTTCGATATTGCTTAATCAATCATTGTCATTGTAGGAGAAAGCTTATGCACAATCCTTAGAAAACAAATATATATATATATATATATAATATTTTTCTGCAAAAGGGTAAATCATAATCGTAATTATCTCATGGTGTTTTGTTGTTTCAGTTGTTCCCAACTGTGATGCTTGCTAAAATATTAGTGCCAAGTACCTAAATTTACAATGACAGATATTCTCCTTGATTTTTCAGTGACCTTTTACCGGGTTTTTTTTTTTTTTTAAACCATTTTGGGTAATCAATCATTGTCATTATGTAGGAGAAAGCTTGTTATTGCATGAAGTCGACTCTCGACCTCCACATAAAATTGATGAGAACATGTGGAAGAATCGAGAACATATTGAAGAGATTCTCTTTTTGCTTGAGAGACCTCATTTGCCTCCGGCGGTAAGAGTTAGATGTATTCTTATGAGAACTTCATTATTGTTTTGGTGAAATTTGCAGAATACTGGCCTCTTACCTACTTGATGCCACAAGATTTTTAATTTTTATTTCTTTCGGATCCTTGGATTGCAGTTTTAGAGTTGTTCTAAGTTTAAGCTCACCCATGGGGCATGTTTCTATCTTGCATTTTTTTAATTGGGTGCAGCTCCAACAGCCGGCGACTTCTGATGATGCTGAGCTTGCAGTTGCTTTGGGAAGATCAGAGATAAATTTCAAAATACTTTGAAGACTTTGGAAACATTCCAAGCCAAAAATTCAGAACGTGTGTTCAGTACAGGTTGGTTTTCTTGGCTTGTCATTTGAATAAGCACATGTTATATCATGTTGTAAGAATATGTTGCTTTATAAAGAATTTGATTTATCTTCTTACTATCCATACTATTCATTGTGTTCACTGGGTTGAGATTCTCTCTCTTTTAATTTGCAGCTTTTTCCTATCTTTATTCTGTTCATGCATGTATAACCTTGTGCATTTTAATTTTGAATTTAAATGCTGGTGTATAACCTTGTACTACATTACGATCCCTTAACTCAATATGAAATTAATCAATAATGCTGCTTGCTGGAATTATTTCCTTTCTGGTATCGTTGTTTAAGAAATTTACTTAACCTCTTTTTGAGTATCGAAATTTGCAGATCAATTTGGTATGCTTGACGCTACTCTGCCATATTAGATACTTAATTCTAATTGATGTCAAGATATGCACTTATGTGCTGCCTATACATGCTATTTAAAACCTTTGGGCTTTACTATTTTGTGCTGAGTTATATTTTCTATGTTGTTGATGGGATCCAAAATATATTTGTAGTTATGACTTACATGCCTCAAGATTTCGGGGGTCGCTTATTAGACAACAAAGAGAGCGTTCTGAGAGGAATAAGCAAGCAGAGGTTGATGCTTTGATGAATTCTGGAGGAAGTATACATGATCGATATGCTCTTCTTTGGAAACAACAAATGGAGAGGTAAAGGATGCGTTCTGTCCATTACACAAAATGTATCCATAAATTTCCATATATGGATCACTTTTCAATTTATTGCTGTTTATTCTCACAGGAGGAAACAGTTAGCTCAGCTTGGTTCTGCTACAGGTGTTTACAAAACCCTTGTGAAGTACTTAGTTGGGGTTCCACAGGTATTGGTACTATGTTCTTTAGCCTGGCACTTTTTTGTATGCAATTACCTTGTAAACCATTCAATTCTTTGGTCCCCTACATATCCCGGTTTACGTTTGGTAGTTTGTGTTCCACAACAGTGTGTGTCTAGGACTTTTATTGAAGTTCTTCTTTTATGATTGCCTTTATTGTTATTTTAGTGTGAGTAGCATTACAATTTAGATAAATATTTGAGGTTGGGATGCGTTTTCAAAAATGTTTTGTTCCTAAATTCCTTGCATCTTTTAGAATAAGGTTTCTCAGTATGTTTGATTTCTTTTGTGCATGCAGGTTTTACTAGATTTTATTCGTCAAATAAATGATGATGATGGGTACGTAATGAGAACTAGCATTTATCCTTCCCCATATTGCATCATAGTTTTTTGTCATCAACTATATTTCGCCTTACATGACTATTGAAGGCTTATGAATTTGGCAAATCTTGTTTTTACACAGGCCAATGGAAGAGCACGCCACCGTTATGGACCGCCACTATATAACCTTACAGCAATGGTGCTGTCTATTCGCTTCTTTATTTTGTTAGCTTGGGGACGGTTTGTGGCTGGAAAGTTGTAAGATATACCTCTATTTTACGTCATTGGTTGTCAAAATTAAAAGGAAAATAGATTAATCAATGCTGATTTCTCTTTTCAGTGCGTCTTGTTCTTTGTGAGGCAGTGAGATTCTTAATGTCTTTGTTTAGTGCTTCTCTATTGTCTAAATTGGGCAGGGATAGGCAAAAGGGTTGCTGTCTTGGAACAAGCAGTTGATGTCTACACACCACCGAGTTTGAAAGATTTATCACGTTATTAGGTATTATTCCTTTTTAACTACACAATTATTTAACTTCTTAATGTTTGTAATCGGTGATTCACAATTTTCATCACCATTATTGCATAACTGTATGAGTCTGCATAAGGGATACTTTACCATTGATGATGATAGATGGAAAGTTGAAGAACCAGAACCTCTTTGTTTCCGTGACAACAGTTCTTCCTATGCACTATACTACTGCTAGGTGTTATCAATTCAATCCTATACTAATTACCTTGTGTCTTATTCTAGTGAGGTCTTTGCAAATTCGCCCTTCTTTATCTCAGCAGAGGTTGCTGGTGCACTGGAAGGAAGGTAATGTCCACGACCTTGTGTGTCATTTAGGAGTAAAATGTTTCATATTGAATTCTCACCCATTTCTCTTGAACGGTAGAAATGACGATTACAAAGAAATAAGCGTTCCAGCTGGAAAAAGTCATGAGGTTTGTCTGAATATCTATGTTGAGATTTCATTTTCATGATTGAACTTTTCTCTCTTTTTCTTATTTGGCTAGTTGCTTAAATCCGCATGATATGCTTATCCATGAAAATATGACACGTATATCATAATCAAAAGTTGTACATGGAGATCATGTTTATATGTCTGATGGAAAAGGTTAAAAGTCTTTTATTTGGATATGTTCAAGTTAAAATTTCATTCTGGATTGAAGGGAACCAGCAAAGAACTTACTGGGATTGAAGAACATCCTGTGCACAGGCTTGTAAGAGGGAAATGATTGAAAAATGAATTAAGAAAGACAGAATTTTTGTAACTGAAGTACTGTGGAGAAAAAGGGCACAACATAATATGTCATTCGAATTTAAAAGATAGAATAAGAACACAAAACACAGTCAAATATGTGCACCTGCGTATACACGGGGAATATGAATCTTCGAGAAGGGGGGGTTGTGTTAAAGATAAGACCGACGTGTGCAATGCATCAGATTTAAATGTTCTTGACTTTGGTATTTGTTTGTATTCCATAATCCTTCTTCATTACACTGTTTAAAAACTTTCTTCTGCAAATTGTGTATTCAACTAGAAAGAAACATTTTCAATTCCGTTAATTGAAAGCATATAAAAGAAGAAAACTGTTATCAAGAAATTTAGTAGAAGTAAACGAGGTTATAAAACGTGGGAGATTGGATATGGGAAAGTGGGTTAAGGTAGTTATTGGTTAGAGGGCTTGGTTTGATTTTATAGATTTTTTTTTTTTTTTGGTGGGGGGGGGGGGGGGGGGGGGGGGGGGGGGGGGGGGGGGGGGGGGGGGGGGGGGGGGGGGGGGGGGGGGGGGGGGGGGGGGGGGGGGGGGGGGGGGGGGGGGGGGGGGGGGGGGGGGGGGGGGGGGGGGGGGGGGGGGGGGGGGGGGGGGGGGGGGGGGGGGGGGGGGGGGGGGGGGGGGGGGGGGGGGGGGGGGGGGGGGGGGGGGGGGGGGGGGGGGGGGGGGGGTGGGGGGGGGGGGGGGGGGGGGGGGCCGCTAAAGGGTTAGAGTAAATAAAATCTAAAAGGTAATTCTACTAAAGGTATTTGCTTCTTAGAAACTAAAGAGAGTTGCGAAAAGGATTTATAATTGAAATTCGAGGCAGTATATTGAAAATCCATAATTTTTCATGAGAAAAAGAAAAATTAAAACTTATTTATTCTCCATTTGAGATAATCTTTACACTTTTATAGTAGACTTGTAAGAAACTACGCAAACAGATAGTTTCATTCATTATGAGGAGATGAAATGACTAAATTGCTTTAACTTTAGTTTCAAGAACCTGTTCTTGTTAATTCATTTGAGATATTAACCATGTCATGATTTTTGTCCGTTTTTTTTTTTTTTTTTTTTTTTTTTCTGTAGAAATATTTTCCTTGATCATATTTTACCATTTTGGGATGGAAAAAAAGACAAAAATTGGGTCAGACCCTCAACATTGGTTGGAGTAGGTGATTCATTGTAATGTAAAATGGCATGAGAAAATGTATGTCGAGTTAATGTAGTTTTCTACTGATTGTAGCATGTTAGCTATGGTCAGAAATTGGATCCATCATAAGACCATGAACTGAATGTAATCCGTTTTAGTTTAGGTCTCAATTTGAATGTAGCACAACGATCGACTCAAAAAATTATTAAACAAGTAAATTAGTGGGGTGATTGTAAGCTTTTTTATCTAAATTTTAAGTTTGTAATTTGCTAGATCTATGTGAAAATTGCTATCACAGAGCAACATATCTTCAATATCTTTAGTAAATTTGATCACATGCTTTTCATGGTACATGAAGAAAATAGAATCAGGAGGAAAGTGTAAGTTTAGAGAAACGTATTCTTCAGTGCTGGTTTAGGGTTGGAAAATATTATAGATTTATAGATTTTACAATTTCTATTACCAGGGTAGTGTTTGCTACACTAGTGCTCAATGTTTTTAACATTTCATGAATTTTGCTACCCTCCAGGTTTTGTTGTCAGTAGACTCGATAAATTCATACATAGCATGGGATTTCTCAGTGACACAAGGCAAGATATCTCTGGTATTGTTCTAAACCTTCATTCATTCCATCGCTTAATAATAAAGTTTTCTTTCATTTATAATTTCTCCTTTTTGAATAACTAATTGCCATTTTATTTGGAGTATAAGCAATGAAATGTATCATGTGTTCGCGCATGCATTCCGTCGTCTAAAAATTTGTTATATTGTATTATCCTTTTTATCTTTTGCTAAAGCCTAACGTCTTTTTGCTGTTCCCTAGTTGCCACAGCTTTTAGTCACTTCGCGTCTTTATCTCTGGTAGTTGCATAATTTGTCTCCTACTAATATTTCGTAAATGATATATCTGGTGTTTACGTTATTCATGTAGGATGTGGCCGATAAGAAGGATTAAAAAAAATTCTCAAACTTCCGTTTCAAAAATTCTTTAGCACAATACTAGAGAAGTATTATGTTTTAGCAATTGTTGAGTTTTCGTTTGTTTGCAACTGCCCTTAGCTCGTTTCAATTATGTACATGCAAGGTTGAACTGATTTTAGTCTACGGACGGATCTTGTGCAAAACAATTTGTAATGGCTTTTGCAGTTAAAATCTTCTAATCTGGAACGAAATGCTTAATATATTTCAAACTGATGACAACTTACATTGAAAGTTGAGCTTTTATTTTGGTCTGCAGGATATTGGATTTAGCGTAGAGTATACAAATTCTGCTGGAGTAAAAACTGTGAGTTGAAACTCTATGCTCGCCTTATAATTTATATGACATTCCGACTCGATCCCTCCAAATACTTATTATTAATTTTTTTAAGTAGCAACTTTTTCTTTTCCTAATTATACTGTTTTTTGTCGATGGAATTATGGTTGCTGCGCAGCTAATATTACCCTACCGACGTTACGAGGCTGATCAAGTGAGTTTATTTTCCCCCTCCTGTCTTATTGGTCTTTTAACAAATTCGATGCTAAATTTTTTAAATTTTTTCATGGATATTCTTCCAGGGCAACTTCTGCACATGCATGGCTGGTAACTACAAACTAATTTGGGACAATTCATATGCAAGTTTCTTCAAGAAGGTATGCAGATATATTTGACAGCTGTCAACATTCATTTCTTGTATACTTTTCGCCTCTATATCAGATTCTATCATTTTTATTGCATTTAGGTTATGGTTTAGGTGAGGAAAATAAAGAGTTTTTAATAATTTTTTTTTTTTCTTAATTTTACTTTTTAGATGACTTTTCCCCTCTTGTCTTCTTGCATTTAGCGTGCTTTCCCTCCTACAATCCGTCGAATTTCGAATTGGACCTATAAAAATTGAAATTCACCTGATGATTTTGATTCCCCGTCACATTCCTCTCTCTTCCCTTTTCCCTCTTATCAAACAACCCTTACATCGCACAATCCACTTACTAATCCTCCCAACTAATCCTCCCATCCGAACAATAGCCCTTTCCTCCTACCAAACAATAGCCTTCGTTACAAATTTTAGAATTGCAATATTGGCATTGCAATTCTTTTCATGCGTCTGTTGTGATTTTAACAGGTGCTGCGGTACAAGGTGGATTGTATACCTCCAGTTGTGGAGTCAACCGCCGTCCGATAACCAAGTCGAAGGATGAGAGGAACCTTTATTGTAGCATCAACCCACATTCTTGCTCATAGCGATTCCTTGTTGCTTTTATTTATAGACAATTGACATTCCCATTATTTTCAGTGTTATCTCCCGAGGCTGGTTATCCGTAATTGGTTACATAATCAAGATTTAACATTTCCAAATGGGTAGGAGTGTATATCTTTGTATATTTTTACCTTGAAATCTGCAAAATCCATTCATCTCATACAATTCATATCCCACTTGTGTTTTCCTTGCTCTTGCTTTTTGTCATGGACAAAGTTTGTGAGTGGTAATCTTGTACCAAAATAATAACTATAATAAATGATAATAAACAACATATATATAACCGCGGAACATATTAAAATCAGGTTCCTAAAGTTCATTGGACTTTTTTTATTATTATTTACATTTGTATTATAGTAGCCAAAACTGATTAGATCTATGAGATATCGACATTAGGGTGTATATGTACTCCAGCCAACTGCTTGACCACTTACATCTAGTGCAAGGCAAATATTAAATGAACCATTAGGGTTCAGGTGAAGTTGTATGCTCGCTTGGCAGCATCAAGGGTGTTAGACAGAAGCATGGCTATGGTCATTGGCCCAACTCCTCCGGGGACGGGAGTAATGGCTGATGCCACCCTCACTGCTTCATCGTAGCAAACATCACCTATTAACCGGTAGCCATGCTCACAGCTGGGATCCTGCCAATACAGAATTCTAGTTTAAAACACGGAGTGCATCATCAAGTTCACAAGTATGTTGACGAAATTGTTACTACACGCCGTTGTGCAAAATCGATTTTGCATGTTGCATTGACTATGTAGAAGAGTAGAATAAAATGCAATAATGATAAAATTCCACCATACCTCTATTGGATTTGTCCCCACATCTACAACAACAGCACCAGGCTTTAGCCAGTTGCCACGGACCAGGTTAGGAACTCCGGCGGCTGCGATCACAATGTCAGCATCATGGGTGATATGTTCTGGGTTTTTCGTAAAAACGTGCACAGCGCTGACTGTGGCATGGTGCCTCTGAAGAATAATTTGGATTAGATTGATCTACTTGGTCTCAGAATAGGGCAATGAGTAAATAATCATCACAATAGGACATGGTACTATTACCTGTAATAGTAATGATGCAGGCAATACGACAATGTTGCTTCTTCCAATTACAACAGCTTTCTTACCCATTATTTCGATGCCGGACCTGATTAATAACTCGATACAACCTTTCGGAGTGCAGGGAATGAACAAAGGCTCCCTCCCTCTCATGGCAAGATTACCTATGTTAAGCGGATGGAAGCCATCTACGTCTTTTTCTAGGCTCAGCACATCTGAAATTCTTCCCACATCCAATGCTGTCCCAAACACTTCGTTTAAGTCATCAAAACACTAGCAAATTCTGATAACTAATGCATCAAAACCTCAAGTTATCCCAAAATATACCATTGTAATTCACCGTTTTAGTTCTAATTCGTGCCACCAAGCACCTATTCAAGTCATCATAGATTATTCAGAGCCCGTTCGGCAAATGGGTTTGAACCCAAAAAATTATGGTTCAAACCCTTTTTGCTACAACATTTGCTCTCACAAAAATTTTAAAAAATTTGAACTTTAACCAAATAGTTCTCGTTCAAACCTTTTACCCAAGCAGGCCCTAAATTTTTTTTAGCATTAGATACCACCAGTCTCGTACAAACAAAAAAATAGATACCTCGAGTAGAGGTAAGGATAACATGCGAAAGTTCGAATTCCATTATCTGCCGTCTTAAAACTTCAATTCAGGCAAGGTTTTATTTAGATTACTTAAATTTTAGAACAGCAAGTAAAAGGGTTCGTCTCAAAGATAAAGAAATTACCCGGGCAGAGGAAGCTGCACTAGGATGCCATGAACAGATGGATCCACATTAAAACCTGATAAAGCAGTAAGTATTTCATCTTCTGTGCAATCATCAGGCAGTTCGGTGACTTTCGACATAATTCCAACTTCTTCACAAGCAATAATCTTGTTCCGAACATAAGTTTGCGAGTCCCTTCTTTGCCCAACCACAATGACAGCCAAGCCAGGAACTTTTCCAATGAACTCCTCCATCCTCCTAACCTCACTAGCTATTCTTGACCGAATTTCCTCTGCAATCAACTGCCCGTTGATAACTGTTGCGATATGCTCATTAGCTGCAATGAAGATCAAAATGGAACCCAGTTTTCAGAATCTACAAACCAAGAGAAAAAGGTGAAAAGAATCCTTCTAATTTTTCTGGACGATAAATGGTGGGCATTGATTTTCCCTTAATTGAACCCATACACATATAGATGTATTACAAGATCCCAAAGTATAGATTTATCCCTAAAATAAAGCTCTAGCCAACACTATTATGAAGTTGGTGTGAAAGACGCTTGAGCTTGCACACGAAAATTTATTTCAAATAAATCAATAGCAGACAAGAACTTGTAAAAATAAAACCTCTTAGTCACGGCCAAGAATTTGCTACTACTCAAACTTGATTCTATCAGTCTTAGACGAAGAATTTGCAAATCCACCATTATTTCAAACAAATGGAAATCAGAAAATGAAATGATGGGGGAGAGGCATTCTCACATTGAGTTTTGGCCGATCGAAATCGGAAATCGGTGGAGTTGGGAGGCCAAACGTCTGGGAGGTCTAAAGAAACAAGAGAGGGAGACATAAGAATTTGGCAGCCATGATCATCCTTTAATGTATTCTGGGTCATTGTTGTAAGAGGAATTCTCTGTCCTAGTGCCTTTTTCTGCCATGAAACTACCGTTCTTCGCGTCAAATTTCCAATCATTGTCATCGTCTTCACCAAATCTCCAAATGCTTATATCATAGTACTTCAGGTGAAAATTCGTAAATATAGTCCCCTAAAGAACCAGAAGCTGTCAATTAATACAATGAACAAAGATAGAAACTTTTGCAAAATACTGCCAATTGAAATGCAAACAAATGGTAGAAGCTTCTCAAGGAGTTCAAAATTACCACTCAGGCATTTCATCAAGCACTTGCTATGCATTGCCCACATGAACACTAATCTCAACATATACTGCGAGTGTATAACCATGCAAATGAAATTCGAACACCCATATGCGACATATATACATATGTATTTATATATATATATATATATATTAAAATCACAATGGTGCCTGAAATTCAGATGTCTGAAAAGAAGAAAATTGGAGACAACAAAATTGGGAAAAAAAAAAAAATACATACGAGTTCCCTGTAGATTGATGAGGTTGACGTGGTTCAAAAATGGCTGCCGATTTGTGAATAAGAAGGGGCTCCAGATGAAGTTGCACTTGGACTTTTGGAATAACGAACTTGCTTGCTAGGACTGACAAGAAATTATTCTACGGCCCGATAATTTTTCCTACGAGAAAAAATATCCGTTTGAATGGAATGCCTATTCTGAGAAACATAAATTTTCTTGTTTTAATCGTAAAGATTTATCATTTTCAGAAAAAGATGATATTTGAATATGTTAAAAATTTTCTTTTTGAAAGTGAAATATTGTTTGGAATAAGAAAAAATAATGTTAAAAATTATACATTATAAGAAGATTTAAAAAAAATATATTTTCTTTTTTTTAAAAAGATATTATATAAAATAAATTTAAAAATAAAATAGTTTTTCTTTTTAAAATAAAAAAATACTTAAAAAAAAAAAGGTTGGGAAAAACTTTTTTTTGTAAAAATTTTTCAATTTCTGAAATGGAATGTGTCTTTCAAATAGAAGGATAGATTTTCTTTTTCTAAATTATTTGGGAAAATTAAAATTTAATTTCTATGTTTAAAATGTTTTATTCGAAAAGTTATACACGTTGATCAAATTTACTTGCATCACCACCCAAAAAGAAAACATTGGAGATGATTGAAAATTGAACACTACTAGATAATTTTCGGGGTTTTTGATATTTATGGACATTATTTCAGAAAATCTGCAAGTATTTTTTTGTCCAAAAAAAAAAAGAAAATATCTTGAAATCTCTACCGAAAAGTTCTCTTAGTAAATAAATAAATAAATAAATAGATAAATAACAATAAAATATTCGTAAGCATCAAATATAATATTCCTTAAATATATGAAAACATATACTAAGACTCCAAAAATGAAATAAAACTCCCCTTGAAAAACTCCAAAGATTAAAAAAAAATACCTTATTTATTTTTAAGGAATCTAACCTAAATTATTTGCAATATATATATACATTTTTTATTTTAGCATTAAAAAGAGTATTTTTTTAATTTGTCTCAAAGTAATTATAATTTTTCTTTGTGATTTTTAACATTTATAGGCATATACAATTTCATATTTTTAAAAAAATGATCATGATCAGTTTCAGGCAGTTAATGAAACAAATGGTTGGGATTTTTTTTTTTTTTTTTTGAACGGAAATGTTCAGTAGTCATTTTTCCGCTTAATCAGTTCATGAGAAGGCAGGAAAAGAGAGGGAGATGAGACTTTGGAGTTCGCCATCACCACCTTATGGAAGAGACATGCACAAAACCCACAATCAACCACGACTAAATATATGACCAGAAACGACGAACCCAGAAACCCAAGAACCGAGACGACGTTGGCCACGAAGCATGAACGAATTGGTGAGCAAAACCTCTCCACGGTTACGATGATGACAAGAGGTTAATGACAAGAACATCATAAGCATAGGGTTGTGGAGGTTAAGTTTAGAAGAGATGATGACAAGAGGTTAATGACAACAACATCGTATTGATAGGGTTGTGGAGGTCAAGGTATGAAGAGAAAGGAGAAAAGGAGATGAGATAAGATAAAGATAAAAATGATTAATATAGGCTTCCAGCAAAAATAAAAAAAAAAGGTGATTTACTATTGTCAATAATTAATTTATCGTGATCAATTACTGATTAACTAAATTAATTAAAGTATAGAGTCAATCATTTATTAACCATTTTACAAAACTGATTGATTATTTTTTTTTGGGGGGTGTTAGGGGACGATCATTTTTTTAAAGATATAAAACTTTGGCTATTTTTTTTTTTTGAAAAAAAAAAATAAAGATTGGTCATTTAACTATAAATTCTTATTTTTAATAAAACAAAACTCTCATATTTTGTCGACAATAAAATTTGTGTTTATATTTTAAATTTTTTGACCTATTTGATGTCTTAACATAATATATAGGGGGCGTTTGGTTTGCAATAATTAATAGGAATTATATTACTGAGAAAGTAACAGGGGATAATTTGATTCTTAGAAAAGTTGCATTGTCATGTTTGATTACATATAAGAATCTTCTCTCAGATTCTTAGGAATGATACATTGCAATGTTTGGTTATGCATGGGAATGTTGTAAAATACACAAAAACATTTTTGTATATTTTTTTAAAGAAAAAATATTTCTTTAAAACAAATACAGATTAATATAAATAGAACCTAATATGTAAAATAAAAATTAAAAAAACGATGTCAACAAAATATCCATGATAACAAATATGAATAAAAGCTGAAAAATCTATTCATTCCATTAAAAAAAAAAAAAAACCTTGCCAACAATTTGCTACAGAAACACAAATATATATTAATATAAATAGAACCTAATATGTAAAATTTTATTTAAAAAAAAATGTCAACAAAATATCCATGGTTGTTTTCATGCATGTCAATAAAACGTTCTTACAAAAATTCTAAACCAAAAAATAAATTAAGATTTTCAAACATACGAGTGCTTTCAAACGTGATGATGAAAAGATCGTTCTCCTATCCATACGAGTGCTTTCAAACGTATATGATGCCGACGAAAAGAACTCTCACCCCATCTATTTTTATGCAAACGTCTCTTACTAATAATTACAAATATTATAAGGATGAACAAAAATGTAATTTCATTTAACATCTCCATATATTGAACCAATATTGCCACAATTCTTTTTTTTTTTTTTTGGGTGTGTGTGTCCAATGGAAGAAGATCCATTTTGCTCCAAGAGAAAAAGAAACAAAACTATTATATATGTGATGGAGTTGTTTTTTTTTTTTTTTTTTTTGGAAACCCGATGGAGTCATTCTCCATTTGGTTGCTATAATAAAAAATAATAATAAATTGAAAAACACATTTAGAAATTTTACCAACCCCTTTTAGTGATAACTCTATGAAATAGAGTTATTTAGCATGCTTTTAAGCTTGTTAATTGTTATTATTTCAAGATAATATGCCTTAGTTTTAGTATTTTATTTAATATTAACTAATTTGTCTTGGTTATAGAAATGGTGAAAAGTTGTAAATAATTTTGGCTTGTAGCACATTTATAAGCTTTATTGCGTGTGCCTTACAGCTGGAGTCACTTTGCCAAGAAAAGGATGGAGCCCCACTGGATCTGAGAAAGTAATCTTGCCGCTGGAGTGCTTCAGTTTTGCTACAGAAAATACTATAGCAATGCTGCAGCAAAGTTGTAACAGTGAGGATTTAGCTTGAAAGAGTATGTGGACCCCATTTTAGCTTTACAGCTGGCATTGTTTACCTGTCCATTTGTCTGCACTTGGCAGCTGTGAGAAGGCACCCAATTTGTGCCATAAAGAGGACACGTGCATCTAGGGCATAGTGGAGGGAGGTTTTGATAGAAAAGGAAAAGTTAAGGAATGAAAAAAAGGAGAGCCGTCAGAGAGAGAAAATAAGGAAGAGCAGAGAATACACCATTATTGGGCAAGAGAGTGAGAGAGCTCAGCTGAAGTTTGAGCTTCCATTTTTACGCTCATTTTGGAATCCGAGCTCAGGAGGAGAAGGACGCAAGACGAGAAGAACCATCTTGAGCCACTTGGAGTTTTTCTTCCTCTTAATCTTCCTTGATTTATTTTCTGATTTTCATTCTCTGTGAACAATGGATGATGTTTTTAAGTTTGTTTTTGTAAGTCGAAACATGAGCTAAATTTCTTTAGCTAGGATTGTTCATGAACCCGAATTTGGGAGGATGATTTGAATGTTTATTTGAATGTTGAGCAATTTCTTTCCTGTTCGTCCAAGTGTTGTGAATGTTTAATTTCTATTGTTGATTGGCAATCAATTTATAGGAAACTAGGCTTTACTTAATTCTGGAAAGGTTAATTAGAGCTGAAAATATCTTGGATGATGCAAGTTCAATATGCTTTTTAAAGTTTATATTGATTTGTGAATGGTATAGGAATATATTATTTACCTTGTATAACCCATTGAAATTGGTGCATGAAATTGTGTTCTAAGAACTAGATTCACATAGGAATATGTTGAAAAAGGTTTAAAGAATTGTTAGTCATAATGAAGAATTTTGTGATAAAATTGAATTTCAGTTGACAGGATAGGTTTTGCTGCAGCATTCCTACAGCATTCGGGTCAGACTTGCAATTGAGGGGGAATTGGCAATCCTAGCTTAATTCTCATTCTTGATTTACAAACTCTTAATTGAATATTGTTCTTTTTGTCTATTTTAGTGCATTTTCATTACAATCATTTGATTTCATTAGTTTAGTGCATTTTTCTCATTTCGATTTCTAAACTCAAATTGATTTTTGCTTTATTTCTTTTGCAACTTATTTTAGCGATCCAATCCCTGTGGAGACGATACTCAACTCACAATCTATATTACTTGAGCGATTACGTACACTTGCGTAGACTTATATACATTAAATAATCGCAACGAACAAGTTTTTGGCGCCGTTGCCAGGGATTGAAATCGTTAAAAATATTTGTAAAAGTTATTTTGATTTAGTTCTTGTTTTTGTATTTTCTTATTGGTTACGTTTTTGTATTTTCAGGAGCTTGATTTCTTTGCATGCATAATCAACGAAACCAAGAGTTGCTGCCCTTGGATCCAGAAATTGAAAGAACATTTCTAGCAAGGAGAAGGGAGCAACAAGGTCTAGCAGGTGTGGGAGAAATAGCAGAAAGAACTGCTGTCAATATGGCTAATGATGGGCAGCAAGTGAATGTCAACAATCTAGTGCCTCAACCGGTTTTGGTGGATGACAGAGACAGGGCTATTCGAGAATATGCTGTACCCATTCTCTATGGGCTCAATCCAGGCATTATTAGGCCGGAAATATAAGCGCCACAGTTTGAACTCAAGCCGGTTATGTTTCAAATGTTGCAAACCGTGGGCCAGTTTAGTGGAATGGCAACTGAGGATCCCCACATGCACCTTCGGCTATTCATGGAAGTGTGTGATTATTTCAAGCTACCAGGGGTGTCCGAGGAAGCATTGAGGCTGAAGTTATTTCCTTATTCCTTGAGGGATAGAGCGAGAGCCTGGCTTAATTCGCTGCTACCGGATTCAATAGCAACATGGAATGTCTTGGCAGAAAAATTCCTCATGAAGTACTTTCCTCCAACCAAGAATGCCAAACTCAGAAACGACATCACCTCATTCCAACAATCGGAGGGCGAATCTTTGTATGAAGCATGGGAGAGATTCAAAGAGCTGTTGCGAAAATGCCCTCATCATGGGATTCCCCATTGGATTCAGATGGAAACTTTCTACAATGGGCTCAATGGGCAGACAAGGACCATTATGGATGCGGCTGCCAATGGTGCCCTTTTGGCCAAATCGTATAATGAGGCGTATGAGATTTTGGAGAGGATGGCAACCAACAACTATCAGTGGCCCACCGAGAGACTCAATGCTCGAAAGGCTACAGGAATTCATGAAGTGGATGCTATTACGGCATTCTCTGCTCAAGTGTCGAGTTTGACGAATATGATCAAGACTATGAACATGTCGGCTGGGGTTAATTCGGTGCAATCTGTTGGCGTCACTTGTGTTTATTGTGGAGAGAGACACTTGTATGAGGATTGCCCTTCTAATCCAACCTCTGCTTGTTATGTGGGTAATTTCAACAAGAACAATCCATATTCAGCGCCTTACAATCAAGGATTGAGACAACACCCCAACTTTTCATGGAGCAATCAAGGGGCAAGTTCTAGTGGAGCAAATGCTTATCATCGACCTTCTCACCCTCCGGGATTTCCATCTCAGTAACCAAGAACTCAAGCTATGGACTCATCTAGCTCTTTGGAGAATTTGATCAAGGAGTATATAGCAAAGAATGATGCTAGAGTTCAGAGTTATGATGTAACATTGAGGAGTTTGGAGAATAAAATGGGGCAGATTACTAATGCCTTGAATGTTAGGCCGCAAGGATCTCTTCCAAGTAATACTGAAGATCCAAGGAGAGAAGGGAAATAACACTGCAAGGCAATCTAATTAAGGAATGGAAGGGAGATCGAGCGAAGGGAAAAGCCAAAAGCTGTGCAGAATGAGCCCACTTCAATCCAAGAACAAGATGAGCAGCATCAACAAGAAGAAATTCTGGTGAAAAATCAGCAGCTGGACTATGCTGCAGAAAATGCTACAGCATTTACACAGCATTCTGGAGCAGCAGAAAGCAGCGAAATCAGACCTCCTCCACCATTTCCGCAGCGGTTTCAAAAGCAGCAAAATGATGGTCAGTTCCACAAATTTCTGGATATCTTGAAGCAGCTTCACATCAACATACCTCTCGTTGAAGCCCTGGAGCAGATGCCAAATTACGCCAAATTTATGAAAGATTTGGTCACTAAGAAGCGTAGATTTGGAGAATTTGAAACTGTAGCTCTGACAGAGGAATGCAGCGCCATTTTGCAGAATAAACTCCCTCCCAAGCTGAAGTTTTACAATACCGTGCGCAATTGGAAACCACTACTTTGGTAAGGCCTTATGTGATTTGGGAGCTAGTATCAATTTGATGCCAATGTCCATCTTCAGGAAGTTAGGAATTGGTAAAGCACGGCCTACCATAGTATCATTGCAGCTTGCCGATAGGTCCATCACACATCCCGAAGGGAAGATTGAAGATGTTCTAGTAAAGGTGGACAAGTTCATTTTTCCAGCGGATTTTATCATTCTTGATTATGAGGCAGAGAAAGAAGTGCCGATCATCTTGGGAAGGCCATTTCTTACTACAGGCCACACCTTGATTGATGTGCAAAAGGGGGAATTAACTATCAGAGTGCAAGATGAGCATGTGACATTTAATGTGCTCAAGGCTATGAAGTTTCCAGTTGAGTTGGAGGAGGTTTCGGCTATATCTACTCTAGATTCCGTAGTGGCCGAAGAGTTTGAGGCAAGTAATCAACAAGATTTGATACGTTCGTCATTGGCATCGGATTCAGCGGACTATGAAGAAGAATTTATGGAGCAGCTTGTTTGGCTAGATGGTAATGCCATTGCACCAAGATATGTGCGGAAATTTGAATCATTGGATTTATCAGACCGTGAGCACAAGCCACCCAAGTCTTCAAGAGAAGAGCCTCCAGTGTTAGAATTGAAGTCTCTGCCGTCTCATCTGAGATATGCATATTTGGGAGAATCTTCAACTCTTCCGGTGATCATTTCGGCGGAGTTGACAGAAGATCAGGAGGAGATGTTGCTTGACATGTTGAGAGAATTCTAAGGCGCCATCGGGTGGACAATAGCAGATATAAAGGGTATAAGTCCCTCATTTTGTATGCACAAGATTCTCTTGGAGGATGATAAGCAAGGTTCCATAGAGGGTCAGAGAAGAATGAATCCAATCATGAAGGAGGTTGTCAAGAAGGAGATCATTAAGTGGTTAGATGCTGGGATAATTTACCCAATTTCTGATAGCTCTTGGGTAAGCCCGGTTCAGTGTGTTCCTAAGAAAGGGGGAATTACTGTTGTGGAGAACGAAAACAACGAATTGATTCCTACAAGGACAGTAACCGGTTGGCGGATTTACATGGATTATAGGAAGCTAAACAAGGCACAAGGAAGGATCACTTCCCACTCCCCTTCATTGATCAGATGCTTGATAGATTAGCTGGGAAGGAGTACTACTGTTTCTTGGATGGCTATTCTGGCTATAATCAGATTGCCATAGCTCCTGAGGATCAACACAAGACCACATTCACTTGCCCATTCGGTACATTTGCTTTCAGAAGGATGCCATTTGGCTTGTGCAATGCGCCTGCAACTTTTCAGCCGTGTATGATGGCGATTTTCACTGACATGGTGGAGCAATTTATGGAGGTGTTTATGGATGATTTCTCAATCTTTGGAGAAAGTTTTGAAAATTGCCTCGTAAATTTGGCAAGGGTTTTGAAGCGATGTGAAGAGACCAATCTAGTCCTAAATTGGGAGAAATGTCATTTTATGATCAAAGAGGGCATAGTGTTGGGACACCGAGTTTTAAAGAATGACCTTGAAGTTGATAAAGCCAAGATTGTCATAATAGAAAAGCTCCCTCCGCCATCAAATGTAAAAGGGATTCGAAGTTTTCTTGGACATGCAGGGTTTTACAATATTAGAGATTTCTCCAAGATTTCTAAGCCTCTTTGTAGCCTATTGGAGAAAGACAGCCAATTTATCTTTGACGAAGCATGCTTGTCAGCCTTTTCAGAGTTAAAAAGGAAGCTCATCTCAGCGCCAATCATTGTAGCACCGGATTGGTCATTACCGTTTGAAATAATGTGTGATGCAAGCGATTGGGCTGTGGGGGCTGTTTTAGGGCAGCACAAAAGCAGGGTATTTCATCCCATTTACTATGCTAGCAAGACTCTTTCAGGAGCTCAATTGAACTACACGGTGACAGAAAAGGAGTTATTGGCTGTTGTCTACGCCTTTGACAAATTTCGAGCTTATTTGATAGGAGCAAGGGTTACGGTTTTTACAAACCATTCGGCTATAAAATACTTGGTGGAGAAGAAGGATGCTAAGCCAAGGTTGATTAGATGGGTGCTTTTGCTGCAAGAGTTTGACCTGGAGATCAAGGATAGGAAGGGCACGGAGAATCAAGTGGCTGACCATTTATCTCGGTTAGAGAAGGTTGAGAAGGGCACAGATTTAGAAGCTATTAAGGAGGTCTTCCCCGATGAACAGCTCCTTGTTGTTAATCGAGTCTCAACTATAGTGCCATGGTATGCGGATTTGGTGAACTACCTAGTTAGTGGGTTGATGCCTCCTGATTTGAATACCCATAAACGAAAGAAGTTCCTGCATGAGGTCAAGTTTTACTATTGGGATGAGTCATACTTGTTCAGGAAATGTGCAGATCAAATTCTAAGGCGGTGTATTCCTGAGGAAGAAAGAGAAGAGGTGTTGCATCAATGTCACAATTCACCCTATGGAGGGCATTTTCAAGGTGATAGGACTGCAGCAAAAATCCTACAATCAGGCTTTTATTGGCCAAGCTTGTTTCGGGATGCTCGAGATTTTGTATCAAGGTGTGATAGATGCCAAAGAGTTGGTAGTATCTCAAGAAGACATAAAATGCCTCTAACCAACATCATCGAGGTGGAATTGTTTGATGTGTGGGGGATTGACTTCATGGATCCCTTTGTTCCATCTTTTGGCAATCTTTACATTTTTGTGGCTGTAGATTATGTCTCAAAGTGGGTGGAGGCCGCTGCCCTTCCTACAAATGACTCGAAGGTGGTGATGCAGTTCATGAAGAAGCAAATTTTCACAAGATTTGGCACCCCAAGGGCAGTAATCAGCGATGAAGGGACGCATTTTTACAGCAAGTACTTTGAGGCATTGCTAGCAAAGTATAATGTTCGCCATAGAGTTGCGACAAGCTATCACCCGCAGACTAATGGGCAAGCCGAGGCATCTAACAAGCAAATCAAGTCCATTTTGGAGAAAACTGTTAGCCCCACTAGAAAGGACTGGTCCAAAAGGTTGGATGATGCACTATGGGCCTATAGAACTGCCTTCAAAACTCCAATTAGAATGTCTCCTTACCAATTGGTGTTTGGGAAAGCATGTCATTTACCTTTGGAGATGGAGCACAAGGCTTATTGGGTGCTCAAACAATTGAATATGGACATGAATGCAGCTGGAGAAAAGAGAGTGATGCAACTCAATGAGTTAGATGAGTTTCGGTTACAAGCATATGAGAATTTCAAGCTTTATAAGGAAAAAGGTCAAACGGTGGCATGACAAGAAAATCATGAGCAGAACTTTCGAACCGGGGTAGCAAGTTCTTTTGTTCAATTCAAGATTGAAGCTCTTCCCAGGAAAGTTAAAGTCCGTTGGTCAGGTCCGTTCACAATTGCTACTATATTTCCTCATGGAGCAGTGGAATTGCAAGATGACAAGTCTGGAAGGAAGTTCTTAGTGAATGGACAGAGAGTTAAGCATTATTGGGGAGATCCTGTGGATCGTTCTAAGACCTCCATCACTCTCAAAGAAGCCTGAAAAAGGGAAGTAGTCGGGCTGATGACTTAAAAACAAGCGCTCTTGGGAGGCAACCTAAATTTTTTTTTTTTTTTTTTGGGTTTGTTATTTTGATTTATTTTAATTTGTTTGAGTTGTTGATTCAGTAGTTGTTAAGAAATTTGAACTAACTTGATGTTATTTTTCTATGTATAAAGTGGCTTGGGAATCAGCCTGCTGGAGCATTCTGTCCTAAATTGCTGCGGGGATTTGGCAGAAACTGGAAAGCAATCTGTATAAAAATGCTGTGGGATTGTTATAAGCAAAGCTGCAGCAAAGTTGGGCAGAAACTGGGGGGCAATCTGTATAGGAATGCTGTGGGATTACTACAAGCATTTGTTTGTAGCAATTTCAAATCAAAAAAAAAAAAAAAGAGCAAAGTTCAAGGTTTATTTCTAATTTACATATATAGATATATATATATATATATATATAATCATATAATAGAAAGCCCTAAAGGATTCCACCTTCTCTTTCTTCCCTTGCGCCGTCAACCTCTCATTTTTGCCGATCACCCAAACTGCCGCCCAGCCAGCAGTCCGTGCCCATACACCGAACCAACGCCATTGCCAACACCTCCACAGCCCGAATCAAATCTCAACCAACCGAGCCGCGCCTCTACCGACCATCGAGCCAGCGCCTCCACGCCATAACATCAGGGAGTTCTAACTCTCTTATTTTCTTTTTATTAGTTTTGCTATGATTTGTTCTGTTTTGCTTTACCTTGTTATTTTTGTTCTATTGTTGTGTTGTTTTGTGTAAGCAGTGAGGACACTGCTTAGGTTAAGTTTGGGGGTATTGGGTATGTTTGTTTTAGTTTTAGTTAATATGGTTTTGTTATGTTTTTTTTTTTTTTTTTTTTTTTTTTTTTTTTTTTTTTCTATTTGTGTTGTTTGTGTGGTTTGATTTTTTTTTTTTTTTTTTTTATGGTTTGCTTAGTTTTTCAAAAAAAAAAAAGTCTTAATTATATGATAGAAATTACTCTAGTTTTGCTGCTGAGTTGTTGGTTTGAGGAAATTTAATGAAGAATAGTAGAGTTTGAAATTTTCAGCTTATGGATTGAAAAAGCATGAATTGAGTATTGGTGATGTCTGCTATCTGTTTGCTCTTTAAGTGAGACTATTCTTTTCCACAATAGGCTATAGCTTTGTTTGTCTGAAGAAAGCTTAGGGAGCTCTAAGTAATCGTGAGAGTTTAGGATTTGAGAACTGGTTGTGTCAAACCCTTGAGGCGAAGCGTTAGGAAGCTAAACATTCTGGGGATAGAGAATGTGCTTTAAAAGTGATAATATCCTTAGAAAGGCTGCTGTTCAAGGGTGTAATGTAAAAAAATAATAATAAATAAATAATGTGCTATGAATAAAGAACTCCGCTATTCTGAGCTGCCTAGTAACCAGAAGTAACATGAGCCCCATGTGAACTTTTGCGTCAAACAGTGGTTCAGAATATGAGTATGCTATAGAAATTCTGAAATGTGACGTTGCTGAGTAACCGGGTGTCTTCATCACCAATGTTGGCATTCGCGTAAAAAGGTAACAGTGACATGATGAATGAAAAAAAAAAAAAGAAAAAGAAAAAAAAAACTGAATAATTTGTATAAATACACATGCACCCAACTCAACAAGCAGTGGAATATGTCTATCCCTAGATTTTGCCCAACTAATGATAGTGGAAAGGGAATCATGCATCCAGCCTATTAGATCATTAACTAAGCTTGACTATCGTGATCAGAGGGACCTAGGTGATCTGAAGATGCTTAGATATAGTCTCGCACACACACACCTATAGAGGAACCTCATTTGGGAGCAAGCTTATAAAGGATAGAGCTAATATCTGATGAAAGCTGATCTTGAAATGAGTTGGAAATTAAGAAGCTCTTTTGAGAATGGAGACTCAACTTGTTTAGCAGCCTGAGCAATTTTCTGTTTTGTGTTTTGAGTTTTCTTTTTGTGTTCTGTGTGTTTATTTTGGCATTACTCAAGGACGAGCAATGACATAAGTTTGGGGGTGTGATAACTCTATGAAATAGAGTTATTTAGCATGCTTTTAAGCTTGTTAATTGTTATTATTTCAAGATAATATGCCTTAGTTTTAGTATTTTATTTAATATTAACTAATTTTTCTTGGTTATAGAAAGGGTGAAAAGTTATAAATAATTTTGGCTTGTAGCACAATTTTTAAGCTTTATTGCGTGTGCCTTACAGCTGGAGTCACTTTGCCAGGAAAAGGATGGAGGCCCACTGGACCTGAGGAAGTAATCTTGCCGCTGGAGTGCTTCAGTTTTACTGCAGAAAATACTATAGCAATGCTGCAGCAAAGTTGTAGCAGTGAGGATTTAGCTTGAAAGAGTATGTGGGCCCCATTTTAGCTTTACAGCTGGCATTGTTTACTTGTCCATTTGTCTGCACTTGGCAGCTGTGAGAAGGCACCCAATTTGTGCCATAAAGAGGACACGTGCATCTAGGGCATAGTGGAGGGAGGTTTTGATAGAAAAGGAAAAGTTAAGGAATGAAAAAAAGGAGAGCCGTCAGAGAGAGAAAATAAGGAAGAGCAGAGAATACACCATTATTGGGCAAGAGAGTGAGAGAGCTCAGCTGAAGTTTGAGCTTCCATTTTTACGCTCATTTTGGAATCCGAGCTCAGGAGGAGAAGGACGCAAGACGATAAGAACCATCTTGAGCCACTTGGAGTTTTTCTTCCTCTTAATCTTCCTTGATTTATTTTCTGATTTTCATTCTCTGTGAACAATGGATGATGTTTTTAAGTTTGTTTTTGTAAGTCGAAACATGAGCTAAATTTCTTTAGCTAGGATTGTTGATGAACCCGAATTTGAGAGGATGATTTGAATGTTTATTTGAATGTTGAGCAATTTCTTTCCTGTTCGTCCAAGTGTTGTGAATGTTTAATTTCTATTGTTGATTGGCCATCAATTTATAGGAAACTAGGCTTTACTTAATTCTGGAAAGGTTAATTAGAGCTGGAAATATCTTGGATGATGCAAGTTCAATATGCTTTTTAAAGTTTATATTGATTTGTGAATGGTATAGGAATATATTATTTACCTTGTATAACCCATTGAAATTCGTGCATGGAATTGTGTTCTAAGAACTAGATTCACATAGGAATATGTTGAAAAAGGTTTAAAGAATTGTTAGTCATAATTAATTCGGAAGAATTTTGTGATAAAATTGAATTTCAGTTGACAGGATAGGTTTTGCTGCAGCATTCCTACAGCATTCGGGTCAGACATGCAATTGAGGGGGAATTGGCAATCCTAGCTTAATTCTCATTCTTGATTTACAAACTCTTAATTGAATATTGTTCTTTTTGTCTATTTTAGTGCATTTTCATTACAATCATTTGATTTCATTAGTTTAGTGCATTTTTCTCATTTCGATTTCTAAACTCAAATTGATTTTTGCTTTATTTCTTTTGCAACTTATTTTAGCGATTCAATCCCTGTGGAGACGATACTCAACTCACAATCTATATTACTTGAGTGATTACGTACACTTGCGTAGACTTATATACATTAAATAATCGCAACGAACAATTAGCTCAAGAGATGATTTCACAAAAGAACAAAACCAAATCATCACAAAAAATTACAAGTTGAAATCTTGTATTGGATTACATAAACTCTTGAAAAATTGAGAAGAGATGATCCGCAGCAAGAGTATGAAAAGTTTTTATTTTTATTTTTTATCTTATAAAAAAAATGAACTGCGGCAAGGGCGGAACTCCGGCGTCGGCAGTGGTGCAGGGGAAGGAACTTCGGCGGTGGCACAGTGGATGGACCTCCGGCGACGATGGAGGAAGAGCAGACCTGGTGTTTGTAGCTTGGAAGATGTGAGTGAGAGTTTTAGGGTTTCATGCTTTCAATTTTAGGATTAGATTCCAATGAATGTGAATAACATTTTTTTAGATGGATTTAGGATTACCTCAAAGTCCACTAAAATAAAACACATGGGCTTCACTTTCTTGGGTTTTAAAAATGATCAATACTTGTACCAACATAGGAGTATTTCAGATTCTCATTCTCATCCTTACGATTACCTCGTACCAAACGCCCTCATAGTTATTTAAACAGAATATCAAGTTATTTGTTAATTATTTGACAATAAATCTCTTCTATTATTTTTACAAGCTAATCAGCGGCATGAATAAGCTTGTCTTACAAATGAGCAGGATCCATTGTCACTCTCTAATGATTTAATTTTAAATTTTTACTTGTTACATTAAATTTTTTGAATCTAATCTTACTTTCAATACCAATACAAAAATACATTATTTCTGATTATTAGTTTAACTAAAAAAATACTAAATATTATAATAAAGTAACTTTTATTTCATCCTTTAATTGGATTGATTAAACTCCTTTATGTATTGATTTTTTGCGAAAAAGATTATCTTGTATTATTGACTAACAAATTCTCTTAGTCTCATGAAATTAACTACTTTTTTATTTTGAAAAAAAAAACTACTTAATCATTAAACTGCTAATTTTAAATTTCAAAAAAAAAAAAAAAAAAAAAAACCACCAATTATAGAATTCTTAAATCTTAAATCATATATATTACTACTTCATAATAACAGTTTATTATTAACTACAAACTATACAAAACAGTTATTTTCCTAAAAACAGTACAGAATAGTTATTTTATTTACAAAATGTATATAATTATTCTCCAAAATAATATTAACTAATCTTATTTTCGGCTTATTTTAATAAAAAAAAATATTTATCTAAAAAAACATAAATAACATAAATACAATTATCTCAACAATAAAAAGTTTCAAATTAGTGAAAGTTTCAGTTTTTGTAATATCTTATAGGTTCCGCTCACTCAATTTAAATCATATAACTAATTTGAATTTATAAGAATATATATTGTTTAAAATAACCTCTATTTCTTTGTATTAAAAAAAAAAAAGTTATCTACCAATTTTCAAATCATAAATCTCTGCATTTAATTTTTAAATAAATTATAATAGAACGGAGTACGCACCACTAATTAAAAATTCATGTATAAAAAATGAGAGTATTTAAAGTTCACTAAATAAAAAAGAACAACTTTGAATCTTTAGAGGCACAAGTGAGAATTCAAAGAAGATAGACATGGCATCTTCTATGTGACTTTATTACAAGAGGTACATAATAAGCGAAACAAAAAAAAAAACAATTTAAAATTATTAAAGAAAATATAACAATATCCTAAGATAACACATCACCTTTATTGATATAATTTTAGCGCATGGATTTGTTGAGGCGTTTAACGTTGCTAGCACAATGTATAGAAATACTATTATAAGTGGCATATATGTACAAATAAGGAGTAGATTTTATAAGGGCCCGTTTGGTTGATAAGTTTAGTTTAAACTAAACTGTACTTTTTTCATCATGTTTTTTGTCTTTTCCCCAAAAGTTTTTTGTCTTTTCTGAAAAAGTCAACAAAAATCACCATTCAAACTTAAAAATTTCAACTCAATTCAAACTAGACTCAACTTGTGCACCAAACAGGCCCTAAATAATTAATAATAATTATGAAAGAATAGATATGAAAAAGGATATGTGAACTTTGAAAATAAAAAAAGAGGTTACATGATAATTATAACTCACAATAATAGTAACTCATTGGTTTTGAGATCTAGATTTTTGAGTTTTGAGTATTTTTCATCCCTTCGTGAAGATTCATCACTTAGTAACACATTCGTTGATTATTTGATGGACTAGAATGTTGATCAAAGGGTTTTTTTTTACATTGACAGTAGACAACTACGTTGCAAATGATATCATGATCCTGCTTATAAAGGAGAAGTTTTATGTCGGTTTGCTACTTTTTGGTAGGAAGTTATTTCACATGTGTTATTGTGCGTATATTTTAAATTTGTTATTAGGGACGATTTAATTATGTCTCAGAATGGAATTGAAAAAATTCATGACAGTGTTTCTTTCTAGTTCGCAATATCAAAAAGAATGGAAATTAACTCGTTAAAAAAAAAAGGAAAATTTTTAATAGACTACTACACAATTAATATACAAAGTATGAAGAAAGATTGTTCTCGATTCTCCGACTAAATGGAACTCGACAAACATGATGTTAAGTGTTATTTTGATTTATAAATTTTTTTATTTTTATTTTTTTACTTATTTAAAATAATTCAATTATCATTACAAGTTGGTGTCTTTCGGCCTTTGGGAGATTATTAGATGTTAGCGAAATATTTATGTGAGAAGTTGTATTCATTTTTTCAAGTTCTTGAGTTATTTTCTGAAACTAAGTACCACACAACCAATATTTTCTTTTCAAAGATTTACAAGACAAATATATCAATTGAGAGTTGGATGGCTTCAAATAATACTTGTGTGAAGGAGATAGAAATTGCAATAATGAGTAAATTTGAAAATTATTGGAAAGATATTAACGGAGTAATGATCAGTGCAATTGTTTTAGATCCGAGGTACATGTTTGCATCGTTTGAGTATTTATTCCTCGATTATATAGAGAGCCATCTTTTTAGAAAATCAATAGTATTCATTGGATTTGTTATAATTTACTACAAACACTTTTAGAAAAAAGGTGGGTTAACTAAAGAAAGAAAGAAAGATGGAACCATATGCATAATTAGCTATATTTGTTTTCTCTTTAAAAAATGATAAAATTAAACTAATGAATCTGGCTTTATGTAAACTGGACACTTATTTTTGGATAATCTTTTTATCATTATACAATTCCTGTTTTATTTATCATATCCCACCAAAAAAGTTTTTTTTTTTTTTTTTTTCCTTCAGAAATGATTAGCTAATTAAAGAGTCATCTAAGTAAGGTTATATATAAGGAACACAATTTATTGTAATTCTTGATAGTTGTTCACTTCGAATATGATGACAAAAATAAAAGAGTAGCTAACCTTTTAAGCTACTTTCCAATATACATTACAGAGTTCTCAATATTTGTCTTTCTCTGCCTCTAAACTTTAATATGTGTGTCAAATTATTTTCATTATTATTTTTAATGTCGAAATGCTAGGGTTTTTAAATATGATTTCTTAATTTATTCAGAAGTAATTCGCGGAATCATGCACCTTTTTTTCCTAGTTATATCAAAAATAAAGTGCAGTTGGTTGAATCCAGCTTATTCTTGAAATAAACAACCCGCACACACTCCCTTTCTAACCCTATATTTTTACATCTATATCAAAATGTCGTGTGATCTCTAATAATTATGACAAAATCTCTTATGGGGGGAGATCTGGTCTTACCATGTGCCCATCATGTACAAGATCTCGGAAATAGATCTCCACCAAAACCACACCCTTTACGATTTATGCACCTTCCCAGTCACTGTCCAAGTCCTTGTCGGAGACGTTCTTGTTGCCGAGGAATTCACAAGAGTCATGCATATGTCTTTTCAGTGGGATAAGCCTCTATGATTTTAGTGCCTCGTCGCATAACAATTTCGAAGGTGGCGAGATCGCCTCCGATCGATTCATGCAATCACCTTGTCATGGCGCCTTCAAGCTTGCAATTCCATAGTTGCGAGGGGCAACGGGGCTGCAATAAGCAAGATGGGAGGAAGGAAAGCTAAAGGAAGAAAAATAAATTAAAAAGAAAGAAAAAAAACCCAAAACACCATTTGTGCTTAGCTTAATTACCATTTTTGTTCCTTTTTATTATACAAATACCATCCTGTATGTTTGTAAAATGAGTTACAAAATACCCCCTGAAGCAATTAAAGTTAAAAAAATGTCAAGATTACTTTTTCCAACCTATCTAAATGTTAGTTTAAATTTGATATAGCTAAAAAGAATAAACAAAAAAATTTAAAATGATCAAATAGGTATTTCAATCAAACAAATATTTCAATTTTGTTGAGAACTTTTAAGTTCTAGGATTGATTTTACTTAATAATTTTAATTATCACTAATTTAAACTGTAATTAGTTAGGTTGGGAAGGGTAAATTTGATGTTTTCAAATTTAATTGCTTCGGGGGTATTTTGTGATTAATTTTACAAACACGGTTTTTTTTTTTTTTTTTTTTTGGTTTGTAGAACAAGAGTATTTAGGCTCAATACAAGGAATGCGTTGGGTATTTTCCAAAAAAAGAAAGAAAAAACCATTAGACTTAAAGGGTAAATACGTATTGAAGTAATTTGATTAAGAGTTGTGGCAAAATCTCAAATAAATTAAATTTTGGGCAAAAGTCAATCCCCATTAATTTTTTGCTTTGAATGGTCAAAGGGTCAAATAGCAATATGAATAAAGATCAAGGAGGTAATTTTTTTTAAAAGTATTTTTGTAGACGTTCTTATAACATACATGTATGCATATGTATATATATACTGAATTTTACTTATGATCTACGCTATGTATTTGGAGTGAAATTAGATTTAAAGTAACCATTAACTATGATGCAACTAATTTACACTATGTACTTTGGATTGAAATTAGATTTAAAAATTACCATTAATTATGATGCAACTAAAGCCCATAATATGAACTACAACACGACTCAAAAACAACATGAGTTTCATGATTAGAGTCGAGCAAAAAAAATGTTGGTCATACTCTAGTTAACTTGGAATTGACCAAAAAAAAAAATCATGTCAATATCGGGTTGGACATGCTCATCTTGAACAAGACGCGTAATATTTTTAAATGTGTTATTTTGATATGACTTTGTTATAAACTTGTGATCTTATAAGGGTTAGGTGCCCTCACATATATGGCATTGCCGTATGTCCGGCACTCATTCGCAGCCGTTGGATGAAAATCGAAGGGCAGGACAACCCATGAGAGATAGAGAGTGTCACCAGAGGAAAAGCAGCGTCGGGAAGAGAGAGAGAGAGAGAGTCGCCGAAAATGCAGTGCCGGAAAAAGAGTAGAGTCATTCACCCTTGATACAACCCATGACAGATAGAGTGTCGTCCGAGAGAGAAAGTGTGTCAATGATGGCGGCACTGCATTTTTGCCATGGGTTCCGGCAACTTCGTCATGAGTTCCGGCAAAATCCTGGAGCTTCTCCGGAATGGCTTTTTGCCGCCGCCACGTCCGGAAGTCGAACCCCAAGGATGAGCAGCAACAGTAGCAGCAAGGGAAGGTGAAGTTTTTCGCCGCCGACGATCACCATGAGCTACTGAGGAGATTCCGGCTTGGCCTCTTCGCCGCCGACGATTGGGAAGCCGCCGGCGACTTGACCTTTCTCTCTTTCTCTCTCTCGATCGAACTTGTCCCGTCTCTCTCTCGATCTTGTCATGCGCCGGACGTCCGGCTGCCGAATCCGAGAGGTTTCCATAATAGTTATTCTCGTAATCTTGTACTCTTTTTTTCTTAGTTTTGATGAATATTGTCATATTTCATCAAGTTGTGAAATTTGAGTTTTGTAAAAGGTGGTAAAAAAAAAAAAAAAAAAAAAAACTCAATAAAAGCATATTATTTTAATGTCAATCACAGGTTGATGGGTCAATCTTGTGATACGAGTTATTCTCAGATCATGCATATCAACTCATTAAGGGACCATGTCATGTTTGTGTTACGGTTTTCGATATTTTTGTGTCACATATTGTGCTCGGATCAAGTCAAAATTAAAATACACATGACCAAAACACAACAGGAACACAACTTGCGACACGAATTACCACCTCTATCTCCAACCACCCCTTTCTTAGAATTGTGATCCTCTATTTGATTTTAAAGGGAGATAAAAAGGGATATGAATCTAAAGATTGTTCAAGGAGTAACATAAACTTTTTGGATATTTTTGTTATGAGGAAGGGGCACAATTGTACTCACCTAAAAGTACTTTTAAACCCACTTGCCATTTCCTATCAAATAAATTCCAGTTAGGACTATATGGTCACAACATCTTTACACAATAGACATCCTTTAGGGTAGGAGGGGTGGAAGAAAGGGAGGACGGATAGAATAAGAGGGAGGAAGCGTGTAAAGGTAGGGAAGGATTGTAAGTTTTCTCAAAGTTAGTTTGGTAGGATAGGAATGAGGGATAATGGTTTGTCTATTCTCTTCGTTCGGTATAAGGTGAAAAAGAAGAGGGAATGATTCATTTTTACTTGTAAAAGTACTAAATTGACTTTTCTTTAGCTTGAATAAGAATTATCTAAAAAGATAAAAAGGGTAAAACTATAATTTACCCAACATGAAAGTATGCTTCCTTTTCCTTCTGTCCAAAAATGGAGGGATCAATATTTGGCAGGGTCCAGGGATTGCTAACCCCTAACCCATTCAATTCCCTCATACAATCCTTCCAACCAAACAAAGGAAATGACCTATTTCCTACATTTCTTTCCTTCGTACCCTTTCGTTCCATCCCCGGTCCTTCCAACCAAACACGTTCTTCCAAAAAGAGAAAAATTATTGCAAAATCATAACCAAACGACCAAAGTAATGTACAGTCTATGTACAATAAAAGTTGTTCAAAACAAAAAAATATAAAATAAAGGGGTTAGTGAAACAAAAACAAAAGAACAAAAAGAGCACTGAAAGAAAGGAAGCAGGATCCATCTGTTGGGGGTCTTTTTGACAATAATTTTTTGGAAGGATCGAAAATAGGTCCTTCCCACAACACATCTTCCCCACTCCTCTCAACATCAATCTTTCTCTGTCTAATAATCTTTGCAAAAAAAGTGTTATAACATCTAAAATAATAACAATAATGGGGGAGATTTTGGATCCCCACAATTCCGACAGTCCACGTCAGAAAGATGGTGAGCCCACTTGGAGTTGGACCAGACAGTCCAAAGTGATTGGAGTCCCTGTGGGCCCAATTGGGCCCAATTGCCCCAAAACCAGCCCAAGTCAGGCCCATAGAGAGGGAACCTAGCTTAGCCAGTCAGAATCAGTTTCAAATTGGGGGGTTGCAATCGGATAAGACCTTCCACAAGACACTCACACATCTGAAAAAGGAAGGTCTATTCACGGGCGTCTCAGCTATATGCCAAGGGAATTAGGGTCAAATTGTTGAGATACAAGTCCCCCCCATCAGAAAAGGAAGCTATATCTTGTTAGGAGTAGTTATGTAGTATAGGATTCTCATTCCACATGAAATGTACAATACTAGGAAAACATCCGTATATATTCTCGAAAATCGACATTAGCTAAGGATGAAAATGTCGGTATTGACACGAACAATACTTTAATAAACCAGTGAAATTACAACACAAGCGTATTATATTCGCAAAAATACAAAGAAAGTGTATATATAATATATTTAATTTCAATAGCATTGGCGAAATATTTTCAAAATTTTGATATTTCAAGTAATAAACAACATTACAGTTCCTTTAAATAAAATAAAATAAAGAACATTGAGCTTAAGGCATCCGATCGTTATTCTTTAATATCTCCGATCTTATTATTGCTTCATTTTTTTTTTTCTCTCTTTCAAACTATCTTAGTTGGTCTTTTTGGCAAACATAAGAATATCAACAATTTTAGTGACTCTAACATCCCTTCTATCTCCTTTTTTTTTTTTTTTTTAGTGCCGATTTGTGCCTAAGTACTCTAACCGGAAAAAGTCGAAACCGACCAGTGATTCTTGGACATAATTTGATCAGTATTTTCCTCAGTTTTAGTTGGTTTCAGTTGTATAGAGGCTAAAAAACCTACTTGATTCGGTGAAAAAAACTAATAATAAATAAAACTAAATGAATTGAATTGAACTGAACCGAGTCCAACCCTAATATTTACAATAGTAATCAAGGAAAAATAATGTTGAGTTTGAAAACTAATTCTACAAATTCTCTTCTAACAATGACATGTACATCAATGATTGTCCTTCTCTCAATGATTGTCCCTTTTTTTTTTTTTTTTTTTTTTTTGGGTGGGGGGGGGGGGGGGGGGGGAATATCTCTCTACATATAGACACACACACATATACATATTGATCAATTCACGAACCTTACCAACGTCCATAGTTTCTGAATTGATTGAAAAAATTCAAAAATCTGGAAAAGTACTATATAACTTCTTCGTTAAGATGTAACTCCATAGACTCACATAATAATTATTGACAAAGAGACAGCATCTCTTTTGGAACAAACATAAAGATACATGCTTATCAAGAAAAAACACAAAGATACTAATCACACAACAAGTCAAATCACCCAAATAGCAATATTTCTTCTACTTTTTGAGAATATAATTGGGAAGAACAATAGCGGACACATAAATCATTAATTTGCATGGGAGTCTCCATGTCTATATGCATTTGTACACACACACATACATATATATATATATAGGAGTGGAACATCCGTAACTGAGTGGGCTTCCGTTTTTAGTGAATTTTTTGTTTTTTTATATTTATTTTTAGAAATTTTACATTTTTCTACTCCCATTAAGAATTGATTATCTTTGTGTAAATTCTCTTAAAAATATTATACTTCAGTATATGTTCTCACCAACACAATAAGCTGGCTCTATCACCATATACATACATGATATATGATATATATATATATGACCACAACATATACATGCACAAACGTCAATCAATCAAAGGAAATGGAAGCTGCTGTTCAAGATATATGTTCATATATGTATATAAATCACTCATTGATCGAGAAAGGACTCCAACTTTAGAAATTGATGACAAGCACGACTGTCGACATGTTTATAAGAGGAATTCCGAGACATGTTGTGGGCAAGAGTTTGGCTTATGTTGTCAGCCGTATATAAATATATGTGTTTAGTTTTTATAGTGTTGCACTTGTTGTGTTGTGTAAAGTTCGAATGTTTGGTACCCCCTACCTTCTCTTCTTCTGTGTCTTTTTCCTATCAATTAATACAAATTATCACTTCTACATGAATTTTTTTTTAACGTTAAGTCCATATGGCCCCCATTTTTCAACCCTCACATGCCACTAGCGCTAATTAATAACTCATTGTGCCACCCAAAAATTAATATTACTATGTATGTATATATATTATATGTGTGTATATATATATATATAAGTTTTAATTTGGTTTCTTTACGTTAACCTAGCTACGGCTTGTCAAAATCTACCATAAATTTTAAGTTTATTTTCTTATGTACTTCTAAATTGGGTCAATTTTATTTGTCTCCTGAACTTTAAAAACTCTCACTTTACCCCTCTGAACTTTAAATTTAATCATATTTTACCACTATTATTAAAATTTTAGTTAAAAACAGACGGAAACAATAAATGAATAGACCATATAATTGCACTTAACTCACTTTTTGTTTTTATTTTTAATTGAAATTCTGATAGAAGGGATAAAAGTGGGGTTAATTTTAAAAGTTTTTAGGATAAAATGAGAGTTTTTAGAATTCATGAGATTAAATAAAAGTAACTCTAAAGTTCAGGACACAGAAAAAAATAATCGTAAAGTTTATCTTTGTATTTACAATTAATGGTGGTATAATAATTGAGAGTCGCTCTTGCATTATGTGTGTTGCTCGATCACTTTATGGAGCTACACGATAGAGAGTTTTTATTGTAGTTTCAATATTTTGTGTAAATCCAACAGCGCCTTGAACTGTTGAAGAATAAACATTGAAACAAAATAATTGCCATGTGTCCTTTCATAACCTAATAATTACTGTTTTGTCACTGAATATTATGCAAGTTGCTATGAACTTAGCACATAAATTGATAAGATAAAATTAATTACTCAACATGTGCTAGTTTGGGGGTTTCTATGGTTGGAATTCTCCTTTTTCATTGTTTGTATGAGTTACAATTTCTGTTGCTTGAATTACGGGTGTGATCTATAATTCACATTAACAATTTACAGTACGCAGTGCAGAAATTATTCTTATTCATAGAATAATTGAAAGGTTAATCAAATTATTAAAATTATAGGGTCTGTTTAGTTTACCCATCCAACTCCATCCAACTCAAACTTTTTTTTATCTTTTCCCAAAAAGTTTTTTGTCTTTTTTGAAATTCAAAAAATTTACTATTGAAACTTAAAAATCCCAATTCAAACTACTCCACAAAACATGCCCATAGTTTCTATTTATCGATAGTTGAAATGCAAAGCTATGTATTGTAGAAATCTCTCCTTTTTTTTTTTCTTTCTTTTTTTTAATGTTAATTCGTTTGCTCATTCTCGTCAGTTTATCTTGTGCTATTTTTGGAGTAGCAAACTATTTTTAAATTAATCGTTTGGTAAGTGCTATTTATGGTGTCACGTTAGCAAAAGTACCTAACAAATTGAAGATAATTAATGCGATGATTTGAAATGCATTTCATTCTAATCTAGACTCACATCACATGCATCCTTTACATCACCATTGTTAAGAGCTAGGTAAAAATACAGTCGGTGACAATATATTTAACGTCTTTTATCATAAACATGTGTAATGTACAATATTTATTTTATTTTTATTTTTATGAGATAAGTACTTTATATAAAAACCCCATTATTATTCAAAAACAAATTTCTTTTTAAGTTGACAGCCCGACTTTATATCAGTATATATATGACATTTCAATTATTGAAAAAAATTAAAGTAAATGTAAAACTATTTGGGTATAATTAATAAAGACAAAACGAATATAAAGGATTTACGATGTAAGAAATTATTGTCCTTAAAGTTTTATTTTCCTCTACTACAAAGTTTGCTAAAGGGTTTCTATAGCAAATTACCTCCAAAATAGACGAACCCTCGAATTCAATAAATATCAATCTCATTGCATTCTCATAATAAAAGTGAAATTCATCTGATATTGGAGTTTTATTTATAGCAAAAAGCATATCTGTTTATGAAAGTGTTCAGTTATTGCAGCAGCCAAAACCTCTGGTCAAAATATGTTTTTAATCATAGACATATATGCTATAGTCATTTAATTTGAGTTACGCGATCAACAATTCTTATTAAATATGAAATTATTTAATTCGAACCATTAACTCAATAACCGATCGAATCAACCATCCAGATTAAATATGAATAAAGCAAACAGATAAAAATAGTGCTCCTCAGCTCATTACACCTTTAAAAGCACTCACGATCGCGCACAGTGCGTGGTAACAACATAGTGTCACCCACACACAAGTGAGAGTATTTAAACCATTTGCCTTATTTGTATTTTCGGAGTATGATATCTTTGACTTTTCTACTTCCAAAACATATTACGATGTCTCTAACATTAACACATACTTAAAAAGCGACTCACATTTGTATAAAACCGGCTGGTCTAGCTACACCGGTGGTCCACATGAAATGAAGTGGGGTAGGGTTTTAGATGGAGTTTGCGGATTCAATCCCATCTTGTATTAAAATGGAAAAACGTCAAAAAATAAATTCATATTGTTGGTCCTTTTTTTTTTTTTTTTTTTTTTTTTTTTCACTCGTGATCTCGATCTAAAACAATTTTGCACATTTTGACAACACTGCGAATCATACGAGCCAAGAAAAACTGAGAAAACTTGTACGTTATTTTCTAGTAAAAAGAAAAAGTGGAAAGAAAGAAAGCTAGCTAGATAGCTTCTGGCAAAAGATTTATTTCAGAAAATGAACACGCACAGGAATTACTGCGACATATACAGGACGAAAATTTTCAGAACACGAATGAAACGACGGAGTGAAAAACAAGTCCTTTTTTTATTAAAAAAAAAAAAAAACAAATAATAAAAAATTAAAAGTCCACAAAATCAACACAAATCTCTGAAAACGACACTTGTGGTTTGTGATCTCCAAACGTGTAAAATCTTTTGTTTTGTTTTTATTTTTATTTTTAACTTTTGCCCTCTAGCGAGAGAGAGAGAGAGAGAGAGAGAGAGGGGTTTTTCTTATATTCGTGATGCGTCTCTCACTCACGTGTAGTAGTAGTAGTTAGTGACTTTGTCAGATCTTGAAGAAAAAAAGAAAGAAGAGAGAGAGAGAGAGAGAAAAAGAGGAGAGAGAAAGTTTTCAAACTCGAAAGCATGATGGTCTGAAACAAAAAGACGTTTAACTTTTCACACGCAAAATTTTAACCCATTTTTTTTTAAAATTTTTTTTATCAATAAAATAATAAAAATAGCAATAAAATAAAATAAATAAAAGGGTAGGGTTTTACTCTTTTTAATATCCTCGTGGAATGTGATAGCTAATGTTAGCTCTTTTTGGTTTCAATAGGAGTTTGCTTGTTGTGGCCATCCCCACAAAAGGCCACAACTTTTTACAAATATATATATATTTAATTAAATAAATAAAAAATAGTAGATAGGCCAATCTGAGACAAGAACCGGTTAGGAGGAGAGTCAAACAAGGCCAAATACTTAATATCATAGGGAAGGTAAAAAGACAAGAGGAAAAGGACACACAATTAACAAGAGTACGTGGTTTAGACCAAGGAAAGTAATTTTTTTAAAAAAATAATAAAGGAATTTTGTGATTAGAGTGTTGATTGAAAGAAGTATATAATTATTTAAGAGATTTCTACAAACAAAAAAATTTTATTATTATTATTTAAGAGATTTGAAAGAAAATCTAATATCTATGATGGTTTCAAGTTGTAAATAATTATTTTTTGGTGAAATTATAAATAAATAAGGTTCATATCATCAATGAGCGTACTTTTGTTTCGTATAATAATATATATTAAATAATTATTCTAAAATAAATATCTATAAATCTAACCGTTTTTTGTTTGGTAGGACTATAAATCTAACCGTTAAATCAACAACAATTCCTATATATAATTCTTTTTTTTTTTTTGGGAAATTTTATGATGTGATATTATTTTTCATTATTGATTAAAATACTTTTTTTATAAGTAAGGAATTGATAAAAAATACTTGGTAATTGGTGGATTAAATTTTAGTAGTCTTTTTCAGAGAAAAAAAAAATTTACTAGTCTGATTTATGAATTTTCGTAATAAAAATAATAGTAATGTGTATTGTTTTTAATTATGGATCAGATTGTTTGAAAACTAATCTAATAGTTAAAACAACTGTTATTATAGTATTGAAATTATACATCAAATCGTTAAAAATTAATTGTAATTTCTATAAGTAGTGAAAACAAGACGTTTTATGGTTTTATCATAGAAATTAAGGCTTCATTTGGTATTAAGTTTAACTCAAATTAAATTATACTTTTTATATCAGTTTTTATATTTTCTAAAAATTCAATAAAATTTATAATTAATTTTTAAAAAATCAATTAACTCCAATTTAAAATTTTTTATCTCCAACCGATAAATTAAATGCAAGCTAACTTTTTTTTTTCTAAACTTAGGGATTAAAGATTGAAACTCAAAATTTTATTATGAAAGTCAAATATGAAATTATTAATAGAGTATACTTTGTACTCTATTTTTTTTTTCATATTTTACTGGATTATTCTAAAAAAATAGAACAAAAATTAAAAAGAGATTAAAAAAAAAAAGAGGGAAGAATGGAGGAAAAGGTTGTATATACCGCAGTTGAAAGCAAAATGTCAAACACTAGGTTTGCAATTTTTGGGGAACTGGGGTTGACAGCTCCTTGTCCTCCTCTCCATTCTCGGTCACAACGCTGCTGTTAATTTCTCTCTCTCTCTCCTCTCTTTCTCTCTCTTCTCAGTTTCTTTATTTGTACGTTTTTCCTTTTATTTAACTCTTTTGAACTCATTTTTCTTCTCTCCTGTCTTTCTCTTCTCTTCTAGGGTCGGGGCCATTTCTTCCCTAACCTCCAAAAAAAAAAAAAAAAGGAAAAAAAAAGAAGAAGAAACCAACCTCGTTCTCGCCTGGTCATACTCTCTTGCAGAGCAGAGCAGTTTGGATTTTCAACTACAAAAATTACAAAATTGTTCACCTTCGATCTATATATATATATATACACGTATAAATGTTTTGTTGCAAAAGTACCTATATATATATATCACGTGTATTATTGGGAAAAGTTTGTAGGAAATTGTAACATATAATGCATGTATGATAATATTGTGGGTTATTTGATTGAAGAAATTATTGGAAAGAGAAGAAAACTCTTTTAGTGATTAATTAAAATTAATCTCTACAATGTATCTTTGTCCAAAGTTGGATGGATTATTGAGGGGAAAGTTGGCATAGTCACTATATGTATAATACATACATATATATATATATATTTGCTGGAAAGGCAAAGTTACTATTTTGACTCAGAAAGTATTAGGGAATATTGCTGCGGGTCAAATAGTAATTGTGCAAGTACTTACCAAAAAAAAGTAATTGTGCAAGTTAAATATTTTTTGGGATTTACAGCTAAATAACTTTTTATTAAAGAAGTCTTTTAATAAATGGTCGAAGTTTTTAAAAATAAATTAAAATGTCAGTTTTTTTAAAATGGTTATTCAATTTTTTAAGTGGTCAATTAATGATACCTAGGTCAATCACTGATTAATCAAACTCAAATCACTAAATTTTATAATTAATTATGATTGATCATTAGTCAATCACTGATTGACTAAATCTGAAAAATGACAAACGATCTTTTTTTAAAATTAAAAAAAATTAGGTCATCTATTAGATTAAGTGATTAAAAATTTCACTCAGCCTAATTTTCCTTTTTTTTTTTAACAAACATGAATGTATACTTTTTTTTTCATCATTTTTCTTTCTTGAGGGGAAAAAAAGATCAGTTTTTTTAATTAAAAAAAAAAGGTTATCATCCAAGTTCTGTCTAATTTTTTAAAAGCACAAATTAATTAAATTATTTACAAAATAATATTGGTTTTGATTATTTTCTTTTGTATTATTGTCACATTATATTTCTAGTAATTATACTAAATACTAACGGTCATTATAAAAGTTCAATTTTTGAATTCTCATGGTTATTATAGTAAGTTTGAACAAATGGTTATTATAGTAATTATATGTGTAATTATTGGCAGGAAAATGATATAAAAGAAAATAATAAAAATCAATATTAGTCTGAAATCTCTCTTAAAAAGTTGCCCTTTTATTTCAATCTTTAAATTTATCAACGTACTCTTCTTGTTATGCCTCCACATGGTTTTGTAAAAAATAAAATAAAACAAATTGCCAAGCACCATTTTGAAAGTAATATATGATTGAAATTAGAAAGTCCTCATACTTTTAATTGCTAACCAACACTTTAAGATCTCTCTAGTTAATGTTCTGTGCAACATAGGGACGTTTGTGATGGTGGGGGATGGTTAACATCATCCATCCATTTACTATCCAGTAAAAATATTCACCAAAAAAAAAAAACAAAACAAAACTATCCAATAAAAATAAGTTATGTCATTTCTGTTTATTGATAGACAATGGAATAGAGGATGAAATGATATTGAATATTTATTTAACTTTTTAAAATTGCAAATTGATGAAGTGGAAAACGTAAAAGAGCAAGTACGTAGAAATATCCAAATCAGAAGCATTTTGGATTGGTAAGGAACATTAGAACTATACGTACAAAGAACAAAGATCGATTGATGTTAGCTCTCTTATCATTAAAAATATATATATATATATATATATCTAATATACATAGAGGAAAAATATTACCAGATACTATCCAGTATTTGTAATTTTCTGTTCAGAAAATTGAAACTTCTTATTTAGAATATTGTTAGTGTTATTATTTAAATATTAGTCCTATATAACTGAAAATGTAATATTTGAATAATCTAATAAGTATAATATATCATAAAAAAGTCACAAGTCACAGGATGTATGGATAGCCACCTTCCATATATATTTATATTTGTGTATATATGTATATATAAGTATAGTTTTAAGAGAAAAAAGGGCTTTGGATTGGTCAGGTCCCTCGGAATTGGCATGGACTATTTACTTGAAACACGTAATTATTAATTTTTCATTTTTTCATTTTTTGTTTGCAAGGTTCTACTTTTCGGCTTTACCCATGTGATATTGAGACTAAAAAAGTGACCATACGAGTCAAACATGATGTGTTATGTGTACTGGAATTACGCGTTGTTTTCTTCGATCAAAGAGCTCACACACTTTTCCCATTATTTTAGTTTACCCTTTTCTTATAGACCTATAGCTATAAGCCTATTCGAAATAATTAGGGGGTAAATCATAATCTAATAATAACAACAATGATATGATTATTAATTTTATTTTTTTTTTCTTTTACGTGATTGAGCAACCTCGATTGTCTCTTCATCATCTGGCAAGGGCTTGGTGATGATGAAAGTATAATTGTTTTTTGGATCCAGTTCTTCTCTAAATTGCTTTTGGTTAGAGTAAAAACTATTTGGGTATTATTATTATTGGGTCCTAAAGATTTGGTGTAAAGGAAAAATAAATAAATAAATAAATTACCTGTTTGGTCGTAATCTTGTTAAGAAATCACGATTTAGTCTTCTTTTTTTTTTTTTTTTTTTTACTAAAAATTCCATAAACTCTTGAATAGGATACAAAGACAAAATAGTCCTTTTTGTTGAACGACGCTAAATATTTAACATAAAATATCACGTAAATCACACATGATTTACCATTTGAAGATAATCAAGAAAACAAATTTATATGGTTCAACTTACATATCCAATATATGTGTTCTAGTCCATCCAATTTTTAAACTTTCATTAGTAAAAAAGGACTATTCTATACTTTTTATAAAAAGTTTAGGGAGTTTTTAGTCACGTTGTGAACCACGTCGTAATTTCGTGAAACGGATAAGGATCAAATGAACAATTTAACCTGAAAAGAAAACGGTTGAAATTAAGTGCTAAATTTATGCATATTGGTGTGGATTGTATTAAGAATTTGTTTTTTGTTTTTTTTTTTCCTTAGAAGAAAAGAAATAAATATTGAGGTTTTTTTTTTTTTTTTAGGTTTTTAGTAAATATTTATATTCATATTTTAAAAAGGACTTAAAAGGTTAAAATAATTTTAAAATTTTATAATAACCAGCAAAAATGTTAGAAAGAAATTTGTAAATGTCTCACTGAAATTTTGGTACCTATCAAGAAGAGGTTTTTTTTACATCACATATTTGAGATTTTGATTAGAAGCTCATTTGGAGGGTTAAAATTTTTCTGATAAATAATTCAAACACTTTCAAAAACAGTTAAAAAAAAATTAAAGAGAGTTTCTAAAAAACTCTGCCAAACAACTCCTATATGTGTGCTTCAAATGTGCCTTCAATAAAAATGTGTATGTATCGAAGTGTTCCTCATAAAGACTTTGCAACTCCACTTGCATTCATGCATAACAAAAGTAGATAAAACAGAAATGAGAGTCTTTAGCCTATAATCTTTGAAAGGTCAAAGATGTATGAAAAGTCTACTTTTATTTTACACTGTTAGCAAAAGAGAAAGAAGTAAAATAAGATTGAAAAAGTTTTTGTCTAAAAAGAGTTTTTGTTTTTGTTTTTGCTGTAATTTCTAGAGAAACTCCTCGTATTGTTAATAAATAAAAAGATATAATTTTATTATATGTTAAATGTTGGTGATCTTTTTTAGGCAATAAATGTTTATGTTTTTGAGTCGGTCAATTGTTTTCTTCTCTTAGGGTCGAATTCCGAGTCGAGTCGAGATTCAGAATTGGGGTTAAGGTTGGGTTTTGGGATGAGGGGTCGGGATTGGTGTTGAGTTTCAGGATGGAGGTTGGGGTCGGGTGTTAGGACAGGGTTTGTGTTCGAGTTTCAGGATAGGAGTTGGAGTCGGGTTTCAGGACGAGGTCGGGATCAGGATTAGGTTTCTGGACGGGGTGTCGGGGTTGGGTTTCAGAGTCGGGGTTGATGTTAGGTTTTGAGACGGAGGCCAGGGACACAACGGGGTTTGGGTTTGAGTTTCTAAATGGGGGTCAGGGTTAGTTTTTGGGTTTCGAGGTTGCGGTTGAGGTCGGGTTTCAAGACGGAGGTTGGGGTCAAGTGTCCAGGACTGGGTTTGGAGTCGGGTTTTGGGACGGGAGTCGGGATCGGGTTTCAGGACGGAGATTAAGGTCAGGGTCGGGGTTGGGTTTCGGGATGGGATCGAGGTCGGGTTTCAAGATTGGGGTCGGGCTGGGGGTTTCGAGATGGGGGTTGGAGTTCGTGACGGGTCGGGTCGGGTCAGGTTTCGGTAGAGTGTATACAATACAGGCTTATAAAGAGGTTTTTTGTCATATAAAATATCACAGTCCGTATTGTATCAATTTTCATTTCGTATTAGATTATATAATATAGAAATGTTGCCAAACATTGTATGATTTCAAATAATACAATACGGAGTGTTAATACGGTGTACCAATATGTCCTTATAATCAGAATGCCAAAAGGAGACGACGACGACAACAACAATAATATATACTAAGACAAATGGTAATTGTGTTGCTTTAAACAAAAACAAGGGAAAAATTCCGTTTGGAAAGAAAAGAACAAGCAAGAAAATGACTAATAGTTTACTTTTTCAATATTTGATTAATTGTCCTCCAGCTCATAATGTTTGAGTTAAATCCCATGTTTCATATAATTCTATGCATTATCCCAAGTACACGACGAATAAAAGAAGCCAAGCTCATTTCCCTAATTATTTATTTATCTATATATTTTATCTTCGTTTTCCTTGAGACAAACACTAATTATAATCCCAAAGACTTGAATTAATTAAAAAGGGCTACTTACAAACATTCCTCTTCCTGATGTTCCGCTTGTGTTATTAGAATTTGAAAGGTTGGTCTGGCAGTGTCATTATCAACAACATTGTTTGTGAGAATATTTTCCCTTTACAAATATATATATATATATTTACAAAAAGAAATAAAATTCTATAATAAGAGATGAAAGTAATACGATATCGATATGATACAGTTTTTAATTTGTATTTTTTAAATTAAATATCGATAAATTATTATATTTTGTTTTTCTCAATTTGATAGGGTTTTAGTGTGTATCATTTTTTTCTTTCAAGCAACTTAAACAAAATAGGGTTATTTTTAATCTTGGTTCTGGAATTATAGATCAATAGCATTTTATTTCAGAAAGTAAGAACTTTAAAACGTCCTAAAATCATTTTTGAACTACAATTTGTTCCACAATAGTTCTGTCTAAAACATTATGAAAAATGAACGATAGTTACCACATTAAGATTAAGTACATTTTATTTATAATTAGTTTTGTCATTCACGTTAGAATAGTCAAATTAAGGACAAAATGACCAAAACGCATGTAATCTTCACGTGGTATTAGTTATCATTATTTTTTGACATTGTTTTGAAGGAAATGATTATCATGAGATAAACTAGTAGTATGAGAACCTGTTTTGGGAACACTTAAAATTTAGGTCCAAACACATCTCTAATTTTTTTTTCTCTTCAATTCAAATTATTTTCCAATTTTAAATGTTTATAATAAATTCAAACTTTAAAAGTCTAAAACTTAATATTTCAAGTCTAAATGAGATGAATTTTTTTTTAGTTACATAGAATTTCGAGAAAAATTAAACAAGATCCATACTGATATTTTTTTTCGAACGCATATCAAGTTTTTATACTTTTTTTTATGCCAAATAGTTTTTTTTTTCCCAACGAAACACATATTTCTAAACTTATCTCAACTCCAATCCAAGGATTCAACTCATGTGTCCCCTTATTCATGTATTTCCAATAATATCATTACATGTCAATTAAAAATATATATTTAATTGAAATATCATATCAAATTAATTAAAAGATTATATTAGTTACACATATATCATATTATTATTAGAGTAACATGAATGAAAACATAAATAAGTGGACATATAAACTAAATCCCCAATCCAAAGCTATGTTTCCAATATCTCCAAATGGGCCCTCAAAGAAATGAGAATGAAGAAAAAGAAACGTAATTGCAGGCATAGTCTAGCGGTTATTCCACACTTAACTCCACCAGAAGGTAGGGTTCGAATTCTCCCTCCCCTGAGTTAAAAAAAAAAAAAAAAAAAAAAAAAAAAAAAAAAAAAACCCCAAGAAAAAAATGATGGTGACGACGATTGTGTGCAGTGAGGGTTGGACAAAGCATTGAATAAACAAATTAATGGCAAAGCAATAAATACAAAGACCAAACTAAATTAATTTCCCCCTTCTTGGCTCATAATAGCACTATTGGCCTCGAACTTCATAGTTGTGGTCGTTTTTTAGCCTTTAACGCCATTGAAAACGTCCAAACGCTCAACGACGAGCGGTAAAGTGCACCACAACCCAATACACCCACACACAAAACGCCCCCTCCCCTCCCCCTCATCACTACCACCACCTCTGCTCCTTTTTATTTTCCCCCTTTCCCCTTCTCTCATCCCCCCCCCCCCAAAAAAACAAAAAAAAAAAAAAAAAATCCTCTCATCTCTCTTATCTCCCATTTCATTTATTTATTCTTTCAATATTCATTTGTGTTATATATACTTAATTGCATTAAGAGATCTCTTCGCCAAAAAAGCAAAAAGGAGAACAAAAAATTGCATGAAGAGCTAACTAATTAGCTCTATTTCGAGTGATTTTGGAAATGGGTTTTTGGGCAAGTGACAAATGAAGCTCATCATCCAAGCGAAGACGCACAGCAAACCGCCATAAGCCACCTCCACCTCTGCAGCAGCCACCCTCCACCTCGACTCTCTCCCCAACCCATTTTCTAAGCCTTTTTTTGTTTTATTGGGCTTCTCTCTTTCTCGGTTGAATGAGAAAATTTGAGAAGTCAGATAGATAGATCCAAAAGGCTATGGCTTCGGCCTAGTTACCAGTTACATTATTATATATATATATACACACACACACATTATATAAAAAGAAAAAAGAAAAAAAAAAAAAAGGAGAAGGATAGAGAGGAGGAGAGTAGTTTGAGAGAAGAGGGCATAGGAGGTCGTGTTTTTTGGGCGGGTGGGTTGAGATTTAAGACTATGAGCTAGTGAGAGAAAGAAAGAGGAGAGAGAAAGTGGAATCCCAAAGCCCTGCTGTCCAGTTCCTTAACGCCGTTATCTGCTTGGCTTCCCCTTCCCCTTCACATGCTATGCTGCTCTCGCTCTGAGTAGAGTGGTTGTTTTTACTTGTTTTTAGTGCTTTTATCTTGTTCACCACCCATTTGGTAAGTAAGTACTTTTAGCTATTTGCTCTTTTTCCTCACTTTGTTAAAATCAACTCTCTCTTTCTCTCTCTCTCTGTAGCTATTGTTTCTCTTCATCTCTCTTACATGGCTGCTTCTCCTTATTTGCGTAGCATGACAATGCCGCCGGCGGGGACGACGACACCGATCATGTGAGCGGATCAAACAGCAACAAAAACAACAACAACAACTGTAGTAGTACTAAGACTGCACATGTTGGAACTTCACTTCCGGTGACCGGTTCCAACATCAGCACCGGCAGCAGCAACAACACCAACAACAACAAAAGCAGGGAGAAGACGACAACGAATCGGGCAAAGATGGTCCGGAAAAGAATGGCTTCCGAGATGGAAGTCCAGACCGCCACCACCACCGCCGCCGCCGATTATCTCAGACTCTCGAGACGGAATAACACCGTCGCGACAACCTGTGCCGCCGCGACAATGAGTATTGGGTTCTCATTCCCGACGGGTTCTGCTGCAGACGACAACAACGCCCTCTTTTGTAATAATAATAATAATAATAGTAATAGTAATAATCAGATAAGTAGGGTGATGACTATGACGCGGTTGTCCCCAACTACTCCACTATGCTAGCTCCACCGCCACTACCGTCACCCGCCACCACAGCCTTGTTCAACCAATTTGACCAGCCTGACGTCAGGTGGGGTTTTATCAGCTTGCTCCAATATTACCGCTTCTGGTCCAAGCTTGTCTCACATCATAGACCAACACAACAACAACAAATCCAACTTATCAATATCCTCAAAGGTCACACCCGCCGCCGCAGCAGCTGACCACGACGGCGACGACGACACAATCACCTGCGGTTTGTGGGTTCTCGGGCCTTCCGCTGTTTCCACCGGAGACCAGCCGCGAAACTAACAGCCCGAGTAGCGGTAACATAAGGGTGGTTAGCCCTCCGACAACGACGACGACGACTAGTAACACGTCGTCTTCGATGGAGGAAAATAACAACAATCACCACAACAACAATAACAATAATAACTCGGCGGCCACGGCGTGGATCGACGGGATAATTAAGGATCTTATCCATAGCTCAAGCAATGTCTCGATTCCTCAGCTGATCCAGAACGTGAGGGATATCATCTTCCCTTGTAACCCCAACCTCGCCACCCTCCTCGAGTACCGTCTCCGGTCGATAATATCGGAAGCAGCTGCTCCTCTTCTCCTCCTTTGATGCCGCACAACCTCCCTATCACGACATCGTCGTCGGCTTCTCAGCCGCCTTTCGGTCACGACCACCTGTACTTGCACTGGGGAGGAGTAGGAGGTGGTGGATTAGTTCCTGGGGCATCGCCTCTTCCTCCCACCTCGGAAAGAAGTCCACAACCAACAGCAACAACAACAAGAACAAGAGAATTCTTCTCCGCGGTGGAAGAAGTAATCACGACCACCACCACGACCACGAACACACCGCAGCAGAATCAAGCGCTGCTAATTAGAGAGAAGAAAGAGGAGCTCCGACAGCAGAAGCGGGACGAGGAGGGGCTGCACCTCCTGACCCTTCTGCTCCAATGCGCGGAGGCCGTCTCGGCGGACAACTTCGACGAAGCGAACAAGATTCTGCTCGAGATCTCCGAGCTATCGACGCCGTTCGGGACGTCAGCGCAGCGCGTGGCGGCCTATTTCTCCGAGGCCATGTCGGCCCGGCTGGTGAGCTCGTGCCTGGGATATACGCAGCCCTCCCGCGTCATCAATCCCGATCAGCCACACCCAAAGATGGCGTCGGCATTCCAGGTGTTCAACGGCATAAGCCCGTTCGTTAAATTCTCGCATTTCACCGCAAACCAAGCGATACAAGAGGCCTTCGAGAGGGAAGAGAGAGTTCACATCATCGATCTGGACATCATGCAAGGGCTGCAGTGGCCGGGGCTGTTCCACATCCTGGCATCGAGGCCCGGGGGACCGCCGTACGTGAGGCTGACGGGGCTGGGGACGTCCATGGAGGCCCTCGAGGCCACCGGAAAGCGGCTTTCGGACTTCGCCGATAAGCTCGGCTTGCCGTTTGAGTTCTTTCCGGTGGCGGAGAAGGTGGGGACTTTGGACCCGGAGAGGCTCAATATCAGCAAGAGGGAGGCTGTTGCTGTGCACTGGCTGCAGCATTCGCTTTACGATGTCACTGGCTCAGATACAAACACACTCTGGCTGTTGCAGAGGTAACAAATATATATATGTATATTTATATATTTACAAACACACACACATATATATATACAATGCATACACAAATGGATGCATTGAAAGCTTCTTTATATAGACATCTATGTCTGTGTGTGTACATTATGCGCACACACAGACTTCGAAAAGATATCCAAATTTCGTGAAGGAAAGTTTTCTTTTTCTCTCACGGAACATGGACCTTTTTCTTTTATTTTTCTTTTTTCTAGACCAGTACTTTATTTTTGTCATCACTGAAGGCTTTATAGAAATTATTTTGGACGTTTTCGATCATGGTTCAATAATGAAGGATGAATAGACGAGTTAATCCACAATATTGCATGCTATTATTTTCCATTTTTGTAGGAAAAAGGTACTTTAAAAAAGAGAAGCCTATACATGAATAGTATTTTTTGCTATAACTAATAATGCATTATCTATCCTTATGTCTCGTGAATCTTGTGTGTGTGTGTGTGTGTATGCACTATAACCATGCATCCTGATTCCAACTGTAGAGTAAATTTCTTTTTATTTTAGTAAAAAAAAAAGATTAGTGGTGACTTCACATCTCAGCTCCGTTGCGTGAAAGATAAGCTGCAGCTGAGATCATAGATGGGATAACTAAAGATCCTATTCCTAAGCCTTCAACAACTAACAAGTCAGGGGCTCACAAAGTCCAACAAATGGTCACCTAATCAGCAAACCTATGTGATGCATGACTCAAACTCATGACCTGTTAGAAACAAAGGCTCTAAGTAAAACTTCTCGGTCATTATGCCACCACTACTGATAGTTAACTGTAGAGAAAAGTTGTAACACATTAATCGTGTTTTCCTTTTTGTCTATCAAAGATGTAGAGGTCCGGGCCCCATTTAGTAATTTCTTTCCCTCAATATTGGCATGAGTTTTTAATAAAAAGTTGCAAAGGAAATGTGACACTTAAACTAATAGTCACTACCGTGGAATTGGAGATCAAAGTAACGGGTTTGATTTGTTGTGTGTGTGATCAGATTGGCGCCGAAAGTGGTGACAGTGGTGGAGCAGGATTTGAGCCACGCGGGCTCTTTCTTGGGGAGGTTCGTCGAGGCCATACACTACTACTCAGCGCTGTTCGACTCGCTGGGGGCGAGCTACGGGGAGGAGAGCGAGGAGCGGCACGTGGTGGAGCAGCAGCTGCTGTCGAGGGAGATAAGGAACGTGCTGGCGGTGGGAGGCCCCGCGAGGAGTGGGGACGTCAAGTTCCATAACTGGAGGGAGAAGCTGCAGCAGTCGGGCTTTAGGGGCATCTCCCTCGCGGGGAACGCCGCCACGCAGGCCACCCTGCTCCTTGGCATGTTCCCTTCGGACGGATACACATTGGTGGAGGACAATGGGACACTCAAGCTCGGATGGAAAGACCTATGCTTGCTCACAGCTTCTGCCTGGAGGCCTGCCTTTCATGCCACTGCCACAACTCTTCACTATTAGACTCGAGTGTTTTACTATAGCATCCCGAGCGCCGAGAGTTGTTGAATTCTTACATTTTGTTCATCTTTTTCGCATTTTCAAATCAAGATCATGATGTTTGTTACAATTAGTTTACCAATATGTCCCCCGAAAAAAAAAAAAACTTTCCTGGTAGAGCTAGAAACTGGGAGGTATAAAGCTGTTATTGGTAGGCTCCTGATGAGTTTGAGTATGCATTTTGTCTGCAAAAATCACCTTTCATGAGCCAGCCAATCTTAGTCTTCTAGCTTCCCCTCCTTCTGTACTTCGGTTTTTACTATTTATTTATTCATTTTTCTTGTTATTTTTCTGTTGCAATTATCCTTTGTCTTCAGGGCTTCGTTAGAAAGATTTCTCACTTAATCGAACATGATGAAGTTTGTAGGGAAATACTCTCTAGTTCTGTTTCATCAATGAAAATACTCCCGATCTCAAGTGAAAAATCACCATCAGAGAAAAGATGTTCAAACTCTAAAATCAAATTCAGTTGGACAGCTTCATGGGCCCCAAAATGATAAAGAAATACTATCAAGGAACGATGTTTTTGTAGTTTGTTCTATTAGGATAGTACCCCAAAAAAAAATTTAAAAATTTTTTTTGTTCATTGGTTCTTTCAGGTGGGAAGTATGTTGCATAAAACAACCCTGCTTTCGAATCTTCCAATTGATGCCACCATATAGTTGATTTGCCAAAGTCCCTTTTGCACAACTAATAGTAGTCGGTACCTATCACCATGTGTGGTGGCCTAGCAGTAATGGATTACCGTGATAGATCTGTGGTCAAAGGTTTGAGTGTTGGATGGCCCTCTTGGAGGTCTTAAATGTGAAGGTTTGTTTCCTACAAGCCTAGTGCTCGAAGGAGAGTGCCTAGAATCACAGTTGGTGGGGCTGGGATGACGGCTTCTCGTCAAGAGGTAGGGCCGGCTCGTAGGGCCTTCAACAAACATTTCAATCAGCGTCTGGAAAGCCCATTTGATAACGCATGCTAACACTGGTCGTCCTTCTTCTCGGACTTTTTACTATTAAGAAAAAAAAAAAAACTAGTAGTAGTCGGTGTTTAGTTGTTCGATTTTCCTGTGCGTTATGTGTGTCATTTACTTCTTTGTATTTATATAGAAACATCTGAGGTTTTTTTTTTTTTTTTTTTTTTTTTTTTTTTTGAGTTCTTTAAAATAAGTTTAAAAAATAAAAGTTGTTGTCTCAGAGAACCAAAAGGAAGTGATTTATTAGATAATTAAAACAGATGATCTTGAAAACTATTCAAAATTCAGAAGAACTACACGGGAGGCCCTAGAACAGGTGGAAAATGCCTAGGACCATTTACGAAAAATAGAAAAGGAAGCGGATCAGTTTCGAGTGAATGGATACTCTGAGATACAATACTAATAAAAGCAAAAAAAAAATAGTAAGAATAATCCACCTACTTAATGACAATCCTCATCCCACTGCCTAAAGAGAAGCGACAAGTTTTCAACTCCTTTAGGTTTCTCTGGTGATCAGTAAATTTTTATGTATACTCGTATTGTAAATGCCTTGGAGCACCAGCTTCAGAATTCAGCAACATTGAACTACGCCAATCTAAAATACTCGTTACAAAAAACGACATTCGAAAGCATACACAAGTGTACGAAAAAATTAATAGAGAAAAAGAAGCGAGTGGTGGCCGAATTTCGTCCAAATCCAATCATATTCTCACAAAATCTAAGAAAAAATAAAGAGTTATAAATTAAATAGGATACAGACCCTAAAAGAAGAATGGTTTCTTTTAAAGGCATACAAGACTAGTCAGGCTTTGCAGCCAACAGTCATTTTATCCCAATATGAAATTGGCAATTGAATCTCTTTTTGAACTAAACATACTATCACACCTCCCTGTATACAGATTAATTCTCATACTTCTCCACTCTCAATTCAGTTTTACAAATCTAAGTAGCCAGAATCCTCCTTGTATCGCTTTCGGGATTTACCAATAAAATTTCACTTCAATCCTCTAACGCTTGTGACTTGAAACTTTGGCTGCCATCAGGAAGCCGGTCCCTTGCTCTCTTCGGGAAAGTGGATAAATCTTTAGTCCTTATATTTACCAAAAAAATTAGAATCGACTGTGTCAAACTCGGCATGGGAATCTCTTCTTCCAAACACCAAATCCTCCTGGGTCTTTTGATGAATAGAAAATGGACATCCGCAAAAAAAAAAAATTTCCTTGAGCTGTCTCCAAGAATCTCTTGCAGACAACAAACAAATACTATCAGCTTGTCATGGACTCACATTGCAGTCACTCAAGAACTGATCTTCTTGGTTTCGGAAGTTCTTCCAATAACGCCTATATTTCGGAATTCCCATGTCAAGCCAAGGTTTCATATGTCCATTATAGTGCAAAACAGCGGCTCTTTTATGGCTTTGGTATCAAGACCATAATCGTAGCCTAGTCCAGACAAGGCCCAGGCATCGTCAAGAACATAAATCAAATCCAGAAAGGTCAGCAAGCTTGCATGCAATTCCGCAGCTTCACTCAGTTCTTCTGTGCTCACCTGTACATGGATGTGAAATGCGAAAAGTAACATTTGATTTGAAACGCTCTGAAAGGTAAACTTAGCAATAACTTTGGTTGAAAAAAAAATGCAGAAATCGTATCAAATGAACAATATATGTTTCCAGCATCAATAGAATTTTCAAGCTGATTATTTCAAGTATAATTGCACTACTTGTATTTAAATGGCGAACTTCAATGTGGCTTACCTCCTTACCAATCTTTGGAATGTTTCAGTAAGATCAAGTTCCCTCCACTTGTCCAGATCAATTACATTCAATCCAGACATCCAAAGACACGAATTTCTATCAAAACTTCTTTCACCCAGATAGCTTTTCAAAGGTTCAACCTTACAGAGCAGTCTTGCACTGCACCATTAACTTTGCCTTCCATATCAAGGGCTCCAAAGCGCTGACAAATCTCGCTGGACAACAACATCATCATCCAAAACCACAACTTTCTTCAAGTTCTGGAAAATCTGAGGTAGTAGGTAGTGTGAATGAGAAAAGGTTGAGAAGTATTCTGTTTTAATCTGGGCCACCGGTGGATTATCAATTCTATGGAAGGAAACACGGAATTCTATAGGCAATGAGAGATCTAAATTTTGGTTTTCAAGATTAAGAGCTTCAATGTTTAACACTTGAACTGGTGCTTCTTTGTAAGTGTTCCTGACAAACCATTGTTTCATCGCGTAGTAGTTCTGTCCATCGTTAGCACATGAAAAACCTGATTCGCGCTTTCCTGAAATTGCAAACAGCCAGTCATTGCCAAGATGACAAAAAAATAAATACAAAGTTGACAATCAGACATAATTGGGCGAATAGCCGAACATACTTTCGCGTGCATCACAGTTGAGTTGATTACAGCAGATGATGCAAGTACATTCTTGGAGAATATGACATAATGCTGCAATGCAGGATCCATGTATTTCTCGGTGAGAGGCTCACATCACTTGGTGATTTAAAATATTCTACCGTCAGTCTCATAGAAAGGCAATGGAGACTCTTTGGCATGGTCTGGACTGCCAGTTGGTAGAGGAAGGCACTTTGTTTCAAGTGGAAGTTAGTTTCATCCTCGGTCATATCATATATTTGTCTCAATTTCTTGTCCACATTATCACAGACCACAGGGAACGATCTAGCTCTGGCTATCGCAGCTTCCATTTTCCGTAGCTTCCTCTCGATCCTATTTGAATAGTTTAAACTGCCTGGTTACTTTTAAGTCATCTAAAATATATTGCACTACAAACTGTAGCAGAAACTATCACCCTAGACAACCTGATCTCTTTATTTATTTTTCAAGTATTGGATATCCTAGTACAAGATTTAAGAAACTGGCAGCAGCATAGCTTGCTTGAAGGAAGATAGTGATGAATAAAATTGTATTCTATCAGCTGTGTGATAAATTTTTTAAAATTAAACTCGACCACTAAATCTAAAAAAGGCAACTGCTAGTTCCTTAGCTGTAACTGCAGGCAATACAAGTTAACACGACTTACTGTGGTGGAAGATCAGCATCTTAGTTGTTTCACTAAGAATACGCTCGAAGTCCTGAATGTTTTGTTTCATCTCTCGAGACAACTTGCCCTGTCCTTGTAGCTTTGCAATTGTAGGATAGTACGCTCTTGCCACAAATAATTGGTCCTTCAAATATTTCACCATGGAATCCTTAATTTCTTCTCTATGTTCTTGACGCCAAAGGCAGTAGCTCCCATACTTCAATTCACATTGTTTGCCAATTTCATCCCCATTTTTTGGATTTTCAGTTATCTGAATAGGACCGCCAACTCTGGTCTTCTGTTTAAAATTCCAACTAATAAATAGTTCGATAGAAACGTTAAGAAATATTTAGCAACCTACTAAACTTTTCAACCGAAGACTGATAATACGTACATTTATTGTGGGAGACGACTGTGGAACTTTCTTAGCTGGTGCTGAAGAACCTGCAAGTTAATTTGCGAAAAGTTCATGTCATTTGTTTTAACTTTTACAGTGGAAGAGGGATATCACGGCTTTCGAAAAAATTAAATAACTTATAAGAGTTCAACAGACCTTTTTCTGGAACATCATCATGCACAGTGACACCTCTGCTGGTTTCTTGTTTAGATTGATGTATGGGTTTCTTAAATATATCCTGGCGCATAGAATTTAAGATTATTGAAACAACAGGTCAAACGTGAGCAAAGATGACTTTTAAGAGCTTATATGTTAACCCATAGCATAAAACCACCAATCATCGTATAAATAAATGCAAGATACATCCAAATACAGAGAGAGCACATCACATACTAGGGGAAGAGAAGTAAAATTGAAAAATAAAAACAACTACTGCAGTTAAGTAGATAGGCTTTGATTCCTAATAAATAAATAAATAAAATTGTAAAATCTTCTTTGTCCCAAAAGAACGAAGAGATGCCACCAAGAAGCCATAACCTAACTCCCCAAACACAAAACTACACCCACAAGACACAATAAGATACTGTAGTTACAAATAAGATAGCAGCACAATTGCTTAATCCATGGTAATTTCCTTAAAACACAGGCATAAACCCACTATAAATTGATTAGTTTAAAGTTCAAACAACGTACTTTTACAGAAAATAGCCTCGTGTAAATTACTCTTTCACTATCTTATTGAAACCAAAGGATTTTTTTTTTAAACAAAAGTTTTTTAAAGCTTTTCATGGCAGTCAACTTCTTGAAATTTGGCACTTTCGCACCTGGCACTTTTTCTAGGCAATTTAGTCTCTATATTTGAACAATGGCAACTACCCTCCAACCATTAGTGGATGTTATTTTCTGAGGCGGAATTATTATTTTTTTAGCACCCCTAAAATTTTTGTGGATTGGCACTTTAGTCCCTGAAAAATTTTCTTTTTGGTAAAATTTTTTCGATTGGACTTTAATATGATTTAGGATGTGAAACGATTAGGCAAGCTAAAAAAATATCTATTCAAAGGAAGAAGGGTGAATTACCAAGCAAAATCTCTCTCTATCATTTCATTTGTCTCTTCCAATAGAGTGAATAAATGGCAGTACAAAAGTCTTCTATCAAATTTAATAGTACATCAAATACAAGAAAATTCCTAGCATGATCACTCAGCTACTGGAAAAGTGAACAAAAACCAACATGTTTAATCTGTTGTCAAGGATACCACCTCATGGTTAATCTCAAAGACATTTCTCCGAGGTGAAGACTTGCACTCGTTGGCAAAAGGGAGGCACGATGAAGAGTGACACAACATTAACAAGTCATTTTTGGGCACAATAACTGGTATTATGCAAGAACCTTGAATCCCTTAGGGGCTGTCTGGTTTGGTAAGCAGTGAGAATGAGTTGATGAGGGTAGATGTTTAATGGGAGGTTTAAAAGGAAGAACTAGATTCTAGAGACAACTTGAACCACAAAAAGGGGGGGAAATAGAGGGAGGTTTGGTATCTGAAGAGGTAGAAAGAGAGAGAAGTTTAAAAAAAAAAATGCAATTTTTGGAAAAGTAATCTAATAATAGTACTAAAATGCTTCCATCCCGTGTAACAGCCAGAAAAAGATAATTGCAAAATGCATATTTTTTCCGCTAGCCTCCTTGCAAAGACAAGAACCAATCTCTGCCTACAAAAGCTAGAAAACAGTTTTAACTTCCAATCTGTCGAGAAACTCCCCATAGTGTTGTACATAGACAATGCCCCAAACTTGCATCAAGACAAGACAAACCTCGCTCATGAATCATGATAATGCCCTTCTCCTCATCATTAAGTCATCGTTTAGTGAGTTTTTCAATCATATTCAGATATTGAGCCCCACACATCTATAAATAAGAAACAAGGGTCGCCTCTCATTCTCAAGATTCGACCAAACTGGAGACTTCCAATCAATATGTCCTCCAAGGAGATCTGACATAACGCTGATCTGCGAGCATATCATAGCCTTAATGGCATGAATCCTTGGAATGCACCTCCTTGCATGCCAATAACTCAAACGACTACTGGATTTCAAGAGTAAGGTTGGATACCATTTTGTGCGGCGAAGGAAGAAAACATGGTGCATATCAATAATTAAAACATGCACTAGTTTCCGAATAAGCAACCCACCACTATTTTTTCCTACTCACCGTGTGGATATTGGATATAGTGCAGGATTCATTCCCATTAAGATTGAATCAATTGGTTATAACTGTGCCCATTCGAATACCGATAACCCAGTCATCTACTACAGAACTTAAACTATGAACGGCCCAAAGGTTAAAGCATATGAATTCCCAAGCCATACATGATTCAACAAAAGACATCGAAATACTAAACGAAATGTGGATTCATCAAACATTTGACCAAATAAATAATCTTATCGAATAATACAAGGTAGAAAACTAGCATTGGTTAAACAGTAACAGCATATTTAAGCATCAAACACCAGAACAACAAGAAGGAAAGGAATGAACCTTGGGTAGAGTCGGCGCTAATCTTCTAACAAGATCGTCTACATGGCGCGATTGATCCCCCTGAAAACAATCACCAAAGCATCAAACATAAGTAAAGTAAGGGTCTTTGCTCTTTTTTGTAGATTATAGTATAAACAATGTTGGAAATTAACCTCAGACAGATCAGTATATCTGCTACTATCTTTGCTATATCCCCGAATCGGATTCTGTAAAAGAAACCAAAAAAAAAAAAAAGACAATAAAACAACAACCTCAAAATGCGCAAAACTGGACTAAAATTCACAACCCATGTTTCTGAACCCTTACCGAAGCAGAACTCTGTTCCGACGCAAATCCTGCAAAAAAGGCCAAGGTGTGAAATTGAAATCAACAAACAGAAATAAAGGAATTTACACAATAGAGACCTAATAAGACAATGAAATTGGCAACGAGAGATATAAAAATTCGAGAATCGAAAGCGTCGATCTGAGACGAATCGGGATAAAAATGCAGGATCTTGGCAGCGGAGGTTGAGATTCGAAGGAAGAGAGAGAAAGAGAGTGAATTAGAAGTGAGAGATAGAGAGAGTAGTTTTAGTTACCCGGCGATTGGAAGCCATTGTAGAAGCCGAGCAGAAACACGAGCGGAACGAGCATGGAGAGGACGACGAGGCCGAGAACTCCAACCACCAGGCCTCTCCACCGCCTCTTCGTCGAAGCACCACCGCCGCCCTTCATATTCCCCGTTCTTCCCTCCTCCCCACTCGGGCTCTTGCGTGACAATGGTACGAGGAGAAACGCGAAAGGTATTGAATCGAAGACGGTCCCGACCCAAATTTTGGGATTTACGGGGTCCAAAAAACAAAATCCAAACAATATCAATGTCTCAGCAGTGGTAGGAGTAGTAAATTGAGATGCAAATTCGCCATAACCGATTTCGTTTCGCAATCACCCAGTAAGTGATGTCAAGCTATTCAGGAAAAACACACACATATCTATGTATATGTGTATGTGTGCGTCTCTATATGTGTGTATACATATATAAATACAGTTCGATCTTGTGCGATGCTACGAAACCATTACGAGAGGCCTCACGGTCGTTGGGGGGTGAGATCCACTGCGACTTGCTTACATCTGCAAGGAAACTATCCGATTGCCCTTTTCAATTTTGTAATTCTTTTTATTTCCCTTTTTTTTAATTATTTTTCTTTTTGAATATTCAGCAATTTATCCTATAATTTTTTTTTTGAGGATTATATCCTTTGAATTTTTGACTAAATTGACAGATTGTTCTTTTTTAATAAAGACAATCGTTCATTGAATGAATTAAATTTTGCAATTGTTGTAAATAAATGGGTTGAACTTTTATGCATTTGTTTGGAGTTCAGTTTCCAATAAAACTGTATTTTTTTATCTCAGTTTTTATCTTTTTAAAAAATAAAAAAACTTTAATTAATTTTTAAAAAATCAATCAATTCTAATATAAAAATTTTATTTTCAACCAACGAACTAAACGCAAACTTAATTTGATCGGTATGAGTTTTTATTTAAACTCTTTTTAAATAGTGTTCGTATAAGTCTTTAATAGATACAAATTTAAATTCATAAAAATTATATTTATGACCCTTTTAAAATACCCTTCGTTTTGTTAAATGTTTCTTTAATTGACATGATAAGGAATGAATTTCGATATTTTGTCCACTTAAAATATTCAAGTTTTGACACTCCATAGCTACAGATCTAACAAGAAATTGTATACTAACACATTAATATGATACATAAATATTCATGATTTTAGACATTTATCTATCAAAAATAAATTATCTATCTATTTATTTCATATATCGGTTGTCCTGAATATTTTTATTGTAACAAGCAAATTGTACCAAGATTATATTATGCATAAAGATATAATATTGAAGTGATAATCTAAATTAAGAGTTCGTTGGTGTAAAGCAAAGTTGGGCACTTTGACTTCGATAAAGACTATGTTGTTCTCTACTTCCACTCTTATGGGATAGTTTGTCTTGATTATTGGAATGAAGCTTTTCAAGTAGAAACATTATATGAGGGGTTTATAGATTGGACTGGATCTAAAGTGATATTAGTTTATGTAATAATTTCATTTAAAATAAATCAGTTCACTTTGACAGATATACTTGTAAACATCTTAATCTTGAGTGAATAAATGATTATTTATGTGTGATGTATCTTTTGATTTATGAAAGGCTTAGGCACCGCAAAATGGAAACATTTACTCGATAAATTGGAGATGCGTTGTGTAGAGGATGACAACGTCAACGTTATTCATAGATATAGAAACCATAGCTCTTTCATGAGTTGATGATATTATCTTAAAGTGTCATTTGAGACTTAATTAAATAATAAGAAATCTCGATCATTTTGTAATTTGTTTACTAAATGATTTTCTATATATGAAGGATTTCATAAATAGGGTTTGATTAAGATAAAATAGTTGAAACTTTAACGATGAAATAATTGAGAAGGTAAAACAGAATTTTAACCCTCAAACTCAATTATGAACATCCTATGTTTATTCTACATTATAATATATGTCATGGACAAAAGCGCTATCAATGAGCTTTCGTAATTCATTATAGAATCAAGGAGTCCAGCTTCATATTATAGTAGAGTAGTCATGGAATTTAATAATATGATAAATTGATTTTGGTTATTGAATCTATCTAATCTTATTTTAGCTTTGATTCTATACATCCATCATGTCCCCTTGCTAGCTCAAATTCTAAAAAACATCAAGGAATAATTTCTGATGATCCGGCACTATGCCGAAACTATCCCAGATGGGATAAGATGAAGCAAGAAAAGTGCCATCCCCTCCCCTGGGTAGGTGCAGGCCATAAGGGTAGTTCCAGTCAGGGACTACACCCATGTGACAAATGACGCTGTCTCAAGTTGTTTCGGATAATTTTGGAAAAAATTAAAACTAGTAAAGGTACTTTAATTCTAAAAATTATTTGAAATTTAAAAATTGTTATCTTGTATAATATTTAAAATTTAAAAATTTGAATTGAATTTTTTAATCTTTGGATATAAATATAATTTAATTTAAAATGCATATAATAGTTTAAATTAAAAGTTGCTTTCTTTGGATAAATATTAGAATTTAATTTAAATTTAAAACAGGCAGGATAATATCTTGGATTAGATATTCTCTATAAATTTGAATTAAAAAAATTAGATAATTATCTATGGATATGGATAATTTTTTATTTAAATTGAAGATAATGCTTGTATAAAATAACTAATTAAATATTTATCATGATTATAAATTTTTTATTGATGAAGCAAATTTTTGACGAACCATTAACCTATTGTCTGTGTTTTTTGTAGGGAAAGAAGAGAGAAATTTTCAGTTTTTTCTATCTTAAGAATCTCCACAAAAAAAAAAAAAAAAATTATTTCGTGATCGAAAATTCTACCAAGTGTGTCCACATACAGGGAAGATCAGGTGGTTGGTACTCAAATTCTGGAAGCTAACTTGATCAATTGATTGTCAAACTGGGTATGAAACAATTTTTAAAATCCATCGTATTAAATTTTCCGCTGCATAAATTATTTTTTCTAATTTCTTCCCTTCAACATTTACGTAGAAAATAACAACCAGAGAAATTTCTATGAGAACTAAAGCATAGCCATATATAAAGATCTAAGTTGATATATATTTACTCAATACGGAAAAAAATAAAAAAAATAAAAAGTTAAAAAAAAACTTTCTGAGAGAGATCGTCTAGAGAGCACTCCCTCTCTGGTGGAAAATTGCTATAGTTGGAGATTACGATGATGTGACAAATAAGGAAAAAGCTTGAATTTCTTCTAAATTAATGAATTATTGGAAAGTATCTTATTTGAGTATTAGTTTCCGTTTGGATCGGTTAGAGTTGAAAATTTTAAGTTGAAATTAGTTGACTTTTCAAAAACTAAATTATAATTTTTGTTAACTTTTAAAAAAAAGACAAAATCTTATATTAGTTAGAGTTAAACTTGATTACCTAACAAAACTTTAGTGTTAGAGGATTAAGAGATAATCTCTTAGGCACGTGACATGATGAGCTCCAATTGACATAAAAAAAAAATTAGTTTCTTTCTTCAATTGAGCACACACAATGTGTACAATCAAATTGTTTATAGTCATTACAAATTTGGGAAACTTCACAACACATTTTTAAATTCATGAATAACTTCTCAGAATTAGAAATTTAGAGGGTAACTTACTGAGGGCCAATGTACCAAATATCTTTTTCTTCCTACAAAAAAAAAAAAAAAAAAAAGGTACTGAATATCTAAACCGTTAGGTGAAAAAACAGAGTCCAATTACAAAAAAAAAGTTCTGTTTATTATCTTTTTGACGACTCATGTGAGAAGAAAATACCTTATTTGTGATCAGTTGGAGAACTAGTTTATTATTTCGTTGGATATGTATATCAAAAGATAAAATTTTTAGAATGACTTATCTATGAATAATCAATTTTAAATAGAGAAAAAAATTAATGAGAAAAATATAAAATTTTAGAAGTAAAATTAAAAATAATAATAATAAAGTTCACTAGAGACGAAATCCCTTGTTTGGCCATGGGTGGCTTTGGACGCTTAACTTACAAATTTCTTTGCCATACACGACAACCATTAAATGGAAATCGTCTCTAGATATAAGTCAACCATAAATATAAATGAAAATCACCTAGTTTCATATGTATAATTTCTGTGAATAGTATTCCATGAATATAACTTTAACTAGATCTGGAGATTGATAGAAATCATATTCTACAAATAGAAATCAACCATAAATAGAAACTTTGTAGTTTTCGTGAATATTGGACAATACTTTTCATAATGAAAACTTTCTATAAATAGATGTTTAGCAACTATAACATAGACACAACACCACTATATATAGTTTCAGCCAAAAAAAAAAAAAAAAAAAAAAAAAAAAAAGAAAAAAAAACAAAGCACAACTGTTTAGTTTATAATACGAAAGAAGACAAGACATGCGAGCCATGGATGGAGATGAGAAGTTCAAACTAAAGCCATTACTTTAGATCTGGTTGGACAAGAAATTGAGACTAATTTGAATTTTTATTATATTATTTTTTTTATAAGAATGAGACTAATTTGAATTACGGTCTTGGAAGAGCGACTAATTTGAATTACGGTCTTGGAAGATTATTTTCAAACATTATGTAAAAAAATTTCTATAATATTTTTTTCTCGTTTTTTACACACCTATATTTAAATAAACCATTAATCTTCCTCACATGGGGATGCTTTCGGTTTTATTAAGTTTAGAAATTTTGATGTCAGATATATTGAGAATTAAAATATTTCAAGTATATTTATCCATCATAGGTATCACTCTTTTACCGTAAGATATAGATCTAATGGTTGAAAGAAATTAAGTAGTTGGCTAAAATATTAATGAAATTAATGAGTATTAACTTAAGAGTCATTAAATATATTTAGATGGTCAACTTGTTATTTATCTACTGACATAATTTTTTTTGTTTTTTTTTTTAAATAAAAGCTAAATTAGAGATTCCTTCCTAATTTTGATTTTTTTTTTAAGATTTCGTTTATTCTCAAGTTTTTTTTTAAACTCTTCTTTACTT